>CM060888.1:98345467-98710467 GCA_030762935.1 Hymenopus coronatus
TGACTTCTCACCCGGAGGTCCCAGTTTCGATTCTCGGCTGGGGCGGGGAATTTTTCTTTAACCGGAATTATTCCCTATCCCTCATAGAGTATGGATGTGAGTGAATGTGCGTGTGTTTAGTAATATCAAGTTTATTAACCTAATGTTCTGGACCTATAGTTTCACAAGTCAAAATCCCGACATGACCATTGATGTTAAAGGGGGCTATACAATCGAAACCATAATAAAAAAATAAACAACAAAAAAGTATCGCAACTGCATATTACAAAATTCTGTATTCTAACGAGTAAGGACAGGGGGTTTAGCGACAAATACATTACAACAGGTTAGCAGTGAAGGAGTTATACGCTATATGTGTCACGTAAACATAGAAGAGGCGGTTGAGTCTCTGACAGTTACACACGTAATGAATACAACCAAGGTTAAGCGCAATGGCAGTCTACCAAACCTAGTGAAAATGGCGGACTCAGCGTCACAGAATATGTTGTACATTTATTCATAGCTTAAAGAAACAAAATATATTTTCCAATAAAATGAATATAAATATAAACCTACATAAAATAAAATTAATGTTAACAATGTGTACAGTAGATGAAACCTAATTGATTGTGACCATATTATACAATTATATAAGTTCATATAGTCTGTTACAATGAATAACAATATACTTTTAAAGTTTTCAAACGAAAATTATCTTCTGTTGTCCTCCAAACAAGATCTGCATTGGGAAAAACTTCTGTACATCGCATGAGTGATTGGGGCAAATTTAAACCAAGATGAGATGGTGTTGCTTCCTATGTGGGTTAACATTTTCTCTAGAACCTTCTAGCTCACCTCAAAGAGTACAAAGAGTAAACTAACACACACACACACACACACACACTACACTCAAGGCATTGTTAAGCGACAATGATTGCGGCTACGTAAAGGAAGCCGACTGGGTACGTGCAACAATTGCCTACACGATCAAAAGCGATCAATCGCTGGCACACATGCGACGATTACTGGTCGGTAAGGTACAGGCGCGTGTATTCTGTGCGTAGTAACAATATAATTAATCCCGAATTGAAATATTTTAAAAAAAATATGTTATAAGCATAAATTAATATCCATCAATTGGAATTAAAGTTAGATTTTACTATTACTTTATACAGTTTTCATCGAGTGGGGATCCCAACCTCCAACCCCCCTGATTACAACTCTGGGTTGTACCACTGGACTACTGAACTTGTTTTCTTCAGTGAAGTAACCTTACTAACATGAATTTTAAATTATAGTTTTCAGTAATCCTTCAATTCAGCATACTCTGTAAAATTCAGACTGTTATTTGGAAATTATTTATAGACATAAAATAACCTAGGTAACATTAGATCGTAACGTTTACCTTAATGTAACAGTAATTTAAGTAATGCAGGCGCAGATTTTCCTTTTCAGCAAGGTTTTACTGGCAGCACAATATATTACAAACGCCAATAGATACCAGACTGCCCAATTCAGTGACGCCTTGGATTAATGGCAAAAACAAAAATATCAAGCGCAGAAATCAACGTCATAAGCAAATATTGCGTATAGTATATTAATTGCTGACAATACAGAGGCACCTTCCACCCAGTGAACATTTTGTGTTATAAAACATAAGTGGATCATGTATACGTAAGTGGGTGACTCGAGCGATTTCTTGGTCTTGGCGATGCTTTAACTTCATCAAAGTCATTGAGGACATTTTTCAGTGTTCTACATAGTAAATGGTAGTGGCTCAGATTAAAGACGGGTTGTCAGTATTTTTTATGAACAACTGTATACATTGTAATGGTAAAGTCAGCTGAACAATTGAATGCCATGGCCGGGATTTCAACACGGATCTCCCGTTTTCCGTGCGATTGTATCTAATCATTTAGCTATCTTTAATATCGGTACTTGCCGGTATGGTATTAAATTTCCCAACTGACTCGAGTTTCTCCCAGGAACCATTAAACGTCTCACTTTTGAGACAAGAATCTCAATAGTGACCTACAAATAGTAAGTAGTTTTATTGTCGTGAACAGAAATAGCTTAGTCAAGTACAAGGCCTCGCCTGCGGCGCCACAAGTAGTAAAGCGAGCGTTAAACACTATAAAAAAAAGTACAAGACTAGTGTGTATATAATATGTTGCTTTTTCTATTCCAGGTTTTATTACTTTTATGGTAGTCAATTGAAAAAAACTAATATGTTGTATTTAGTAACCTGAACTGACTCCGCCTTGCTGCGTATAGTAGTAAAAGAAATAGGGTTGCCAGCTAGCTAAGGAAATGGTTTGAAAATCTCATGGTTGATTTTGTGGGGGGAACTTTAAACGAAACACAGTCATTTGTTTTTGTTCCTGCATGCCCTTTACTGTACTTAATAATTCTGCACTTAGTAATTCACTCGTTCCCGTAGCCGTCCAAGTCCCAAAAATTGGTTTCAGGGCCGAGCCTTGCCAAAACCGGTCACAAATAAAGCTATGCATTTGACTTTTTCCCGTCAGGCAAATAGATTTCGCATCTCTCTCTTAATTTCCTTCCCACGTGAATCGAAAGCCCTACATCGAGGACTTGTAAACTGTTGTTAGTTCTCGAGCTATAACGCGATGCGGGCTCACCACACGATATGTGATATCCGAGGGACGATGTGAACAACATATTTTTCTGAGCTCCGGCGGCTAGACAAGAGTCATTTTTTTTAGAATGGTCCTAGACTTTTGCTATTTCGGTTACTTTCACCAATTTTATTGGCTGAGAATATGTTGCATTTTTATATCTTGTCACGTTTTCATTGGCTATCACATTTTAGACGCCACGCTTCGTTCTTACAGCTATTAACGTTTTAACACGCTTGATTACAAATTGTGTGTTAGGTGGAGTGCGAATTTCATATTGGTCTTTCCCACTCATTGTCTACACATCTGAGCTCCTAGGTTCTAAAATACCAGTCTCCATTGTCTGCTAATGGCTTGTGTTGGTCTGCCTGCGCTCGACTATAGCATTTGGTATTTTTAAGCGATTCTATTTCTGCTATATCTTGCTTTATAACATAGCTTTTTGCCCTTGATTTATTTAAGTAGTTTTAATTCTGTTTTTATTTGTGATTGTATTCTATTTATTGCTTTATTAATTCCTTAAATTCCCCCTGTTTATTCACGTTATTTTACCTTTTTCTTTATTTAATGTGTTATATTTCTTTCACTTTTTCATATTTTATTATTAAGTTACTCTTATTTATCTGTCGGGTTTTAATACTCCAGTGTGTGTGTGTGTGTGTGTGTGTGTGTGTGTGTATTACACCTATAACATTTTTCAGATTCATCTTTCAGTGAACTTTAGCTACACAGAACAGTAGATGGAAATAAGAAGTTACAGCGAAGCTAACTTCAGTAAAACAAACACAACTGGCAACTAGAAATCAAATAACAACCACTATACGCAACAATATGTTTAGACAGTTCATATTGATTGTCGGTTTTTTTGAAATACCAGAAATATCCCTAAGAAAGGGGGTGACTTGTAGGGTTGAGTTTCTTTCACGAGGGTAAAAACCGATAGTTTAACCTCTGCAAGGAACTGCCCGTGGTTCGTTAAATTCAAGTACTATTGGCTGCAGCTCAATTTCAAAAAGATCTTAGAACCACATGGAACCTTAAGTTTTGTTTCGCTATTTGTCAACAGACAATATAAATATACAGCTTAATATTGATTGAACAAAATGTAGCCTTAAAAGTACAGGAGGCTTGGGCTGCCCATCACCTCTTTCGTTAATTTTGTACCGTTAACACTATTTTTTTTTTTAAATACAGTTCCGGAGTCTGATCGGGACTCCGGCACTATATACCCTACTTTTATTTACCTTTTTTCTTTTTACCTTGTTTTGCCGTATTATTACTGTTTTCTTACTTTTACATCACACACATATACACAAACATATAACACCCATGTCCAAAGCGGGACTCGAACCCACGATCCCCAGCGCTACGAAACATCAAAGCGGGACGCCTTGGCGAGCGCGGACATGGGGACCGGCGGCTCTTCGTCTCTACCAGGCCAGCCAGAAAACAATTATCTCCCACCCCTTTCTTCTTCGCTCACAGACATCTTCCAGGCCGTTTTTTTTTTTTTTTTTTTTTTTTTTTTTTTTTTTTTTTTTTTTTTTTTTTTTTTTTTTGTATACTTGAACGTACAAAAATGACACAACTATATTCAGATTTAATACAACTAATATGAGTGAAGTGGAGCTTCACTAGTTTACCTGAAAAGAGGTCACTGGCGCACTGTATTATTAATTGTTCTAACTGCAGCATAATGATGCGTTACGGGGTTTTCTTATTTTTCAGGGCAAATACGAAATGAAGGATGTTCTAGTTGATATGAAGCCAATAGAGCAATATAAACCAGAGCCCGGCCGATGGACAGGGAAATTTGTTGCAAAATGTAAGAATAGGAAGATCTTCTGTATTGTAATAGAAATACTGGTTGCGGCGATGGGCTTGGAATAATTATTTGCATTCTGGAAATGTGTGATTTAGAGAAATAAATTATAATCTTCATTTTTATTTTCATATTTGCTCAGCTACCTGATTCACATTTCCTGTAGTGATTTCCTTACCAAACCTTTCAATCCAAAAGTCAAGCCTTCTGTAAAATAGATGATTTATGTATTATTTGTCTGTGTCAATATAAATTATTTTGCGCTGTAGAGAGAGGCGTACAAATAAAAATTATATTTACCCATAAAAAAATTATAATCTGTAAATTACCTATAATTATGGTTATTCTTATACATGACTAAGTCTGTACCAATAGTAAGTTGTTAATGCTAATATTATAAAGGGAGAAAACATGTGTATGTTTATATTTGTGTGTGTAGCATAAGCTCACAAACCATTCAACTAATTTTGATAATTTCTTCACAATTGAGAAGTCCAATTCATTCTGACAGCATAGTTATAAAGCACCTTCTAACTTCATTCAATAAATTACTAAAAGCGTAAAACGGATTTACAAATGTCTACAATGGTCTACTAATACATTTAAATTATAATAGAACATGCTTACAAAGAAGGTTTTGGCTTCAGTTGAGAATGGAGTAGAAATAGTTGTTACTCCAGAGAATATAAATAATTAAAAATAAAGCCTGCTCCATTTTATTGCATGGAATGTAAATATATGACCATGATGTAATACATAAACAAACAGAAAACAAGATATCCCTGAAAGTATGCAGGCCTTTTAGAATAGAAATGCATGCTCAAATCACGTCTTGCTCTAATCCTCTTCCTGACCCAAAAAATTCCGACAGCGCTGATGGATTCCACTTGTGGACCAAACTCCCACACAAAGGAAAAAGTGTCGAGCTCTTCGGTAAATGCACATCAGTAAATAATGGATTACAGCTGTTCATCGAGATTTATACTGGGCGTAATGGACAGAAGTCATCAAGATGACCGGTAATGTATATTCGCCACTCCCTGCCAGGTAGACCCCATACCAACACCCTCTGTCGGCGCTGTCACAGAGAGCCCGAAGTCCTTGCTCAGATCCTAAGTGTGCATAATTTTATTTCCTTCAGGTTACCAAAGTCGAGGCCATTAGATGGTAGTCGTGATCCAGGAACATTCTTACCATCTAGAGTAAACGTCAGGATCGAATGCGGTAAATGGTTTTATAAGCGCGCAGATAGGGGAAATGCTGCGTTGTGACTGTTTCAGATAAAGGAACAAAGAAGAGTGAAGGAAAGTATTCAGAAGCACGTGACACAGCGAGAATCGAAGCAGCACATTATTTTGCTGTTAAACGTCACATCATAGTAAATGCATACATATTATCTTACCTTATTCTTCGTTGCTGGAGTCAGAGTTGGAATCGCGAAGGTTCGCTATGAAGTGTTCCACAACAGATCTTCTTGAAGCTTTTGTGCATGTTGGACGCAGTCATGCACTTTGTTGCAGTAACACCTTCCACAGCCTCGTGTATCAGTCTCTCCACGTCTTCAATTTGTGTCTACTACATACGGCTTCAAGACGCATTAACCGGCCAAGAAGGATTCAAGACGCTGATCACGTCTCGCCCTCCAGCACTGCACCCCATTCATGACGCCTTCGGGCCGAGATGAGGGATGCAGTGGCCGGAGAAAACCCACCTATGCGCCGTTTTGTCCACCACAAATCCGAGATGCGGTCGCTTGGGATCGAACCGGGCCGCCTACGTGAGAGTCGAGTGAAGAGAAGAATGTCGAATAACTTTTAAGCTCGATGGAACCCGATATCAAATGAGCATCATTTCACGATTTCACTTATCGTCCGATATGGCTAACCCGGTTAAAGGATATTAAGTTCTTATAAAAAAGTTTACGCCGACAATGGTTTGCAGTTCCAAATGCATATTTATTAGAAACCATAAAAACAGAATTTCTTATAAACAACTTACCCATTATTATTATTATTATTATTATTATTAATTTATTTATTTATTTTTGTGAAGTCATTGATTTTAGAAGTTGTTGCAACGACAGCAAAAGTCAGTTTGTTTGATTTCTCATTCGGAACAATATTCGAATTCCCATAATGTGCAATCAAAAATGTATTGCAAATTTACAGTGAAATTCGTAATTAAGCTTTATCTCTTCAAAGAACGATTACTTTTCCTTTAAATTGGAAGATAGGCATAATAGCTTAAGTTCTAGCAAATGACAACAAGAAATGGCAACAAATCAACAATAAGGTTTTTAATTTAGGAAGACGGTATCAAGAAAACACGGGATCTATTCAAGTCCCAACAAAAATTCTTGGGACGTGGGACATACAAATAAAACAGTAAAACAGGGGACTGTCCCGTTTTTTTTTTTTTTTTTTTTACTGGACGAATAGCAGGCCTATACTTCAGCCATCGTTAGAATTGTTAACGATCTATTCACTACCTATCACTCAATGGAGTTGATTCACGGCTCGGAATTACTTAATTTGACTGTTAAACTAGAGGCAGATTCTGTCACACATTTCTTTTTTTATTGGAAGAAAACTCTTTTGTACAATTAGGTACAATGCAGTTGAGCTAATTAGACACACAGAACAGTGTGTAATATATGGTTGGGGTACCATCCAGCGATGGACCCAAAGAAATAGTACAAATATACAAAGAAATCAGCACAGAAAATAATAAAAGAGCTAAATGTTCACTCGCAGATCGGAGTGCCAGCGGCGCTTCAGTCTTCGTCGTTGAGGTTCAGGAGGAAGATAAATATGGCGGAGAAGAGGATTGCTGTGGCACAAACAGGATCGATGGAGCCTCTTGTAGCTGATGCGGAGGACACACATTACCTCCGGCAGGCCTATGTCAGGGTGCAGAGATAAGTTGCGCACGTACCATGGAGCGCCAGTCAAGAAGCGGAGAAAACGGTTTTGTGTGCGCTGGAGTTGATGGTCTGCGACGGAGCGGCAGGAACCCATATTGCACAGCTATATTGCCACATGGGTCGAATTAAGGAAGTGTAGACAAGACGTTTGTACCGCAAAGGCAATGGCGAAGAACCGGACACAAGATGATGGACGTCGCGGATTCGATGACGAATCCTCTGCACTAGACTGGAGAGATGGGGACCCCAAGTAAGGCGGTTGTCCAAGATAAGGCCGAGGTACCTTATAGAATTCGCGGTGGGTATCTCCGTCCCATTGAAAGAAATGGGATGATGAGTCACGTTCGTTTTGTAGGTGAACTTCACAACACGGGATTTATGAGTGTTCATAGTCACTCTCCAACGTTGACACCAGGAGTGAATTTGGTTGCAGAAGTCCTGAAGGCGGCTTGCTGCCGTAGCACAAGTACCCACACTTAGCGCCGCCACATCGTTGGCATAGTGAGCAATGGTGAGTTGCGGATGACTAGGAAAATCCGAGGTATAAGCCAGGTATAATAAGGGGCTCAGTACGCTCCCTTTCGGCATACCAGAGGAGATAGGAAGGGCCTTGGAAAATGTAGGATCATGTTTAACAGAGAAGGTGCGGTTGCGCAAATAGGACTTACGAGGCGGAAATAAGTGTCCGAGAGATGCGGTTTGAGTTTGAATAGCAATCTATCGTGCCAAACTTTATCAAAGGCCTTCTCCGTATCCAAAAACAGTCCTAGGCACACAGATTGATGCTCATAGGAATCAAGAATAGCGTCAACGACACGATGGAGCTGCTGAGAGCAGGAGTAAAGAGAGCGAAAACCAAACTGGGTGTCAGGGATAATCGGTGTGAGCTGAAGCAAAAGACGAGACAGAAGGAGACGTTCGAAGATTTTGGAGAGTAGGGGGAGTAAACTAATAGGACGATAACTGAGGGGATCATTCTTGACGTTATCAGGTTTGGGAAGAAGGATAACTGTAGCGTGTTTCCATTGATGAGGAAAATGAGCAGTGCGGAGGATAACGTTGTAGATTTGCGTCAACAAAACCAGCGCATTCCGGGGTAAATGAAGGAGTAAGGGTTGCACAATAAGATCAGGACCGGGAGCTTTGTGAGCTGAAGAGCGAGCGATGGTGTTTTTAACTTCAGCAGGGGTAAAGAAGTGGCGGAAAGGAGTGAGTAACAAAGGTTGCGTGAGTTCTTCCTCCACACGATGAGCAAAATCCACGTCCAGCACAGGATTTGGGGAAAACTGACGTTCCAGGAGTTCTGAGCACAAATTTACCTTTTCAAGTGGCGTAGAAAACCAGGTGTTCCCAACCTTAAGAGGCGGCATGGCAGCAGAAGGACGTGTCAAAGCTTTAGTCTTCTGCCATAGTGACCCATCACTGGTGTTTAAGTCTTGTAGTCGGTGTTCAGCAGCAGTGCAGCGTGCAGCACATAAGTCAGCCTTCAGCTCCCGAGTAGCGCGATTAAAATTGGTTTTGTGAAGCGGGTAACGCGTGCGTTCCCAGAGTTTCCGACAGTCTCTCTTGATGGAGTGCAGTAGACGGATCTCGGGAGAATAGAATGGCACAAAACGAGGAGGACGAAGATCCTGGAGAGTACTACTGGCAAGGTTTGCCGCACCCTGGATATTGCGAGTCAGGGTAGAAACAGCCACATCGACATCACGGGGTGACTTAAGTGGCACAGTCGTAATAGTGAGATCGGCAAGCAAAGAGGTGTACAAAGCCCAGTCAAAAGGATGGCGTATCAGGGATGGGGGTAAGTCTTTGTACTTCGCACCATCGGAGAGAGTGAGCAGGACTGGTAACGGAGAGACGGGAACAATGACGGGAAATAATTACGTCCAATGAAGATATCCAGCACGTCCGGAGCCGTACCATCGTATGGGTAAAACGTAGGTTCAACAGGAGAGAGTACGTGTAGGTGTAACTGATGGATTGCAGCGTGTAAAAGTTTACCCCTAGGATTAGATAGGTTCGAACCCCATAGAGGATGTTTGGAGTTAAAATCCCCGCCGACCAAGAAGGGGCCCTGGAAAGCATGAACAATACCCCAGGTGAGACTGACATGATTCTGAGGAGCAGAATATAAAGAACCAACTTGAATGCTTGCGGAAGTAGTAGACAGCTGAATCCGAGCAACCTGGAAGGAGTCCTCTAGAAGAGGCGGAAGGGCATGGTGAGCCAGACAAGTTTTGATAAACACCGCAGAACCACCCATTCGAGTGGAGTTAAGGTGATCAGCACGATACACAGTATACCCAGGAAGATGGAAAGATATGTGAGGAGCAAATTTGGTTTCAGTGGCGAGCAGGAGGTCTACGTCATAAGCCGTAAGGAAGTGTAATAATTCATAAAACTTATTAGTGATACTCTGACAATTCCAAATGCAGATTCGAAGGCAGGAAGGGATTGAATTAGCCATGAACTCGGAGCAGAACAGGAACCAATTGCTGCAGTGTAGTAAGAAGGGGCTGTAGAAGAGCGAAGATAGAGTCCAGTCGAGCCATCAAGCAGTCCAATGGAGAACGGTCCTGTTCACACTAACGGGTTGCGGCTGCAAAGGGCTGCGTAGCACCGGGAGAGGAACCCCGAGAAACTAGAGACGACAGCAAAGGTAGATCATCAAATGCAGGAGGACGAGGAGAGGCAGCTTCAGTGGAAGTAGGCAAGGTAGACTCCATAGGTGGGAAAGCATGAAGTGGAGGAACGGCGGCAAGAGAGGCACCAGAAACGGTACGTCGGGGAGAAGAGCGAAACTGAATGCCTTGGAGGTGTCGATGAGCAGGGCAGCCTTTATAATTCGCCGTATGTTGACCTTGACGGTTCACATACAGCGGCGGCGCGTGAGGAGCCTTAGAGCACTGCGCACTGGGATGGTGGCCATCACATTTGACACAACGGGGTTGTTTGTGGCAAAATTACGACTGTGCACAAATTCCTGACAATTCATGCACTGAATAACATCCCGTTTGGGTTTCGGGGGCTCCACTCTCACCATCGTGTAGTACTAACGATCGAGCTCATAGATGTCGTCGTTGAGCGGATTGGGCTTGAGATCCAGGAAAAAGAGGTAGTTTCGCCTTGGTGACGGGATAGTAAACTGGAGTCATCCGTGCGGGTGAATATCCAAGGGAGGTCAATTCTTGCAGCACTAGAGCAGTGTCTATAGTGGGATGAAGCCCACGAATAAGCACCCGGAGGTTTCGATCATGACGCATTTGGTACGTGTGAAACTCGGCCTTCTGGTCCTCAAAATAATGTATGGCTGCACGATAACCGCCCACAGTCTCGAAAGTGAATTTGACCTTGTTGCTGTCCAGTGTAACAAGCTTGTAGGCGCCAACATTAGACGTTTGTAAGTGTTTGAGGACAGTATTCACGTTGAGTATATTAGAAACATTAGTGGCTTTGGGGTGGGGAAACAGAAAGAGTAGGCGTACTTACGCCATGATCACCATCCTCAAGATCCATGTCAGCCAAGGGTGCAAAACGGTTAGTTGTAGCGAAAGGAGAATCAGGTACAGCAGAATCCAGTTTCTTCCTCTTGGAGTCACGTGAGCAAGAACTATCCCGGCTGGGTGATGCAAAACCGGTGGAAGGCAGGCCGCGGTCGATAGGCCGCATTTGACCAGAGCAATGCGTAGTAGCGGGCACGGACTGGCGCTGCTAATGAGGTGACAAAGAGGTTTCTCCCTGGGCGCTGCTTGACGCGGTTGGAAGAGCTGAGCGTGGCGCCAGTAGAGAAGGTGGCTGGTCCTCAGACTGGTAGCACGTCTGCATCGCAGAATAAATAGGCTGCCCCGTATCAACGGGGGCAGCCATGGTGTGTAAATGTTCCAATAATGTAATGGATGGAAAGAAAGCACGAACACGCAAGGAAAGTACGGATAGAAGAGGCTGTCAAAGTAGCCCCGTTTAACTCCACGCGAAACTGCACGCGAAAAGAAAAACACAAGTCGCACTAGTGAGAGCAAGAGGCAGGCACCACAACACGATGTGAGCTGCCCGGCTGTCAGACAGCGACTCCTCTTTCACACATGGCTCTTAATTATACTATAACTAATTGAATAGACAGCATTTGACATGACGTCATTAGAAATTTGTCTAATACGCAACCGCCTTCTTCGTGATGGGGATTCCAACAATCTTAAGTCACGTGTTTCTATGTTTCCAGCACAAACAATAAAATCAATTTGCTGGTATGTTTCCTAAAAATCAACGTGAATTCAAAGGAAATACATTATTTCATTAGGTACTTGCAATAGTTTGACTGTTCTACAACGTTCGTTTACAGCCCTTTTAATAAAGGGCTAGCTAACCCTTCAAACAACTGCTCGCATCCTATGCTATGCTGTAGTGGGTATGCTATTCACCGAATATTTTTATAATAGTTAAACTTCAGCTTTATCAGACTGCACAACATTTAATTCAGCGTTAAGCTTATGCAATAGAGAAGGTCAAAACCCGTGTCCTCTCGAGAGTGTGGCAACGAGAATCTCGTGTATCGAGAATTAGTGCTCACGAGCGCCCCCCAAGTATTCTCGTAACTACAGACGAAGTAGGTTCAGGTATGATCCGTAGTATAAGCTGGTTAGTAACCAGTGGTTACGCAATAACTAGGGCCCGGATTTTAAGGTTTTAACCTATTTTCCCTTAATAAAGTTTCAAAGTACTTTTCTGTTTCAAGCCGTTTGAATGCTAATGTGTGAATCTTATTCATCCTAAAAAAAAAAAAAAAAAAAAAAAAATAAATGGGACATTAAGACTTTAAATTCGCCAAACTTGTATTTTATTTATTTATAACCTTGGTAGAAAATGTATCAATTTTTTCTTTAATTCATTTTGATTACAATTTCGGTTTAACAATTCGTTTAGTTTTGTTTTGAATGTACATGTGAGGTTAGACAGGGAAAGAATTTATCACGATTTTTACCCTGGTATAGAAATTGCGTGTATGAAATATATTGTATTGCGATGTGAAAGATCTTTTTCTACCTATAGGAATATATTAAAAAGCAACAGAAAATGTGTAAATGTGGCTAGTTATGTACAGCAAATCTACTGAAACATGAAGTTTGTTTTAATTGAGTGCCATATATTAAAAATACATGCTAAATTTTTAGTTAAAATGTCAAAAGCACGAGTATACTGTGTAATAAATTATCTTAAAAAACCAAAGACCTTGGAATATATTACCTAGACTCACCGCTGGCATTGGTGTGCTGTTGCTAATTGAAACCCTCGCGCATAGGCAGGTGAAGGGCAAACGTGCTTTTTGCCGTATGTTCAGTACACTTAAAATACTTTAAAAGTGAGGTGGTTTAAGGGTATTATAGTTAAATAATTAACATGGTGCATGTCTATGCTGCATAACTGTACCAACCACCGAAAAAATGATTCGGAGACCACTTTCCATCGGTAAGAATAAATTGTAACATTTGTGTTCCAAATTCATTCCGATTTATTCTGGTGGGTTTCCCCGGTCACTGAGCGAATGATAATTTATTTTATAATACATAAACTAGAATTGTTGAATAAGTCGTCAGCTTTTCTGAGACGTAACAAATTTGTGCCATCGAAATATCACAGAAATACTCAGCGCATTTTGTGAAAAATTGTTTCCATGAGAATAAAGGCAAGATTATGCAAAACCCTGAGACAGTTCCTTCAGTATTTAGTTTCCCTTCTCATCTGACAAAGGTAACGAGAACGCTAATTTCATTCTCATAACTATTTTGTATAAGTTTCAGTAGCATTAGAAAGCAGTGCTAAAATATCAGATTCAATATTATAATTTAGCCTAAAAAAAAAAAAAGGAACCTCGATTAAGTTACTTTTTCAAATCTGTAATTTCAGACTGAAACACAACTCCACAGGGTGAAATAGAGAACTTTGCAAAAGTTTTAGAACATAAAGAATATTAACTAATAATCGATTCTAATTTTAGATTTGTTTATAAATTATTTCAGGAAGCACAGACCATACTCTCCTGTGGTGCACGTATTAACATACCTATCTTATACACATATCTAACTCAAATATACCACAAATACTGATAGAAAATGTTTACTTAACGTCTTGAATATAGTTTACTGAAGGGAAATAATTTCACGTTTACTTTATTTTTATACTGTACATACCATCTCTGAAAATCCAGTATCACATGTTTTTTTTCTGCTAAATCATTTTATTTATTTACATACCGCCTTAGATAATATCGTCGTATTACCACTTTGACGTTCTATCACGACTGCTTAAATTGTTGAGATGTACATTAAAACTCTACTTCTCGATTAACTTGACAAACATTCAGTATCGCATTCATGTTTCCAGGCTCTTGAGGGTAGAGAATTAGAAAAGCTTCAGCCTAGAATCGAACCCAGCATATTTTTCATTTTTAATTCAACATTTTGACCACTTTACTGCAGAGACACTTTTAACAGGCCCTCTTTATAATTCTTGTTGACGACTTTGTGCATTAAAGTAAAGAGCACAAAGTATACATGGAATCACTGAGAAGAAATTGCGAAAACGGAATTAAAGCTGAATTATGCCCTCTGTGATGCTTATATCCTGTTTATAAAACACTTTAAATGCTGATATGCGATATACAAGTTCAATGATAATATTTAGTTCTGTTTTGTTCAGTTGTGGGATGAAATTCCGTCTAGATAATAAAGTGATTTAATAAACTCCCAACAGTACATTCAAGGTCTAATCTCTATGAATTGGTCTGATGATCATAAAGAATATGTTGTCGCAATTATTTCCTACTCAGGAATCCTTATGACGTAATTACAGCTGTTTTATGTTTCACTGTTTTCCCATTACAACCAACGTCTTGCGTGCGACCTTGGGGGTCTCTTGCCCTCCAGTCCAGTTGTTCATTTCACGTCACTTTAACTGGGCTGCGAAGCTAGGCGTATAGGGACTTGTAAACTACAGTACATATTAATAGCATGCTTCCATGAAGTAAAATAGTTTTCATATGTTATCTGTATTGTGTTATAAAGGAAATGTGTCTTCAACTTCCTTAAATAGGTAGGAAAATTGTTTAAACCCCTAAAAAAGAGAACATTGTTAAAATGTCAGAAAATTGTTTTAAAACCTAAAGAGGTTAATAGGAGGCTAAAATTGCATTTATAAAAAGCTAAAAATCTGGGCCCTTGTAATACACAAGATGACTCATCGTTTAACAGTACATACATCCCAAATGTGTTCACAGAAAACGGGTTGAATCAGCGATATTAATCGTTTATGGCATACCTATATTTTGTGTTACTATGTACAAACATTTTCAGATTACAACCGAAAACAGAATTACTTCTTGCAACATAAACGTGTTAGGAGTAATAAAATATATACACACTTATTTGTAACAAAAGTGGAGACTTATACATATCTGCAGATTTCGTTTGTAACCCTTTGCCTAGTGTGGATTATTTAACTATCATCCTTATCCTGGTAGGCTATTTAAATCATTTAAACAGATGAAATAATGTAACTTATAGGAATGATCATGCAAGTTTCCGCGCATTACACCACATTCTTACTATTAATGAGACTTATTATGAGTAAGAGCTCGTAAGAATGTTTGTTATAATATCCACATAATGACATAGGATTGAGAAAGCCATGTGAATGTAAAGCATGAATGCGATTATTAAACAAAAGAATATGAAATTTTCTTCTAGGATTCGCTACCAATAAGTCGGAATGCTCCCTGATTTAATTAATATTTTTGGTTTATTTGAAATATTTTTATGATATAGCAGTTATGTATCCACTTTTCGGTGTCATATTTTATAATTTTAATTAGTTTTAAAATTAAATTCATTCTCAGATAATATTTTGCCGCTTTTAGTGCATTGGAGACGATTTATTACAGTCACAGTGCAAACTAAACGCAGTTGGCAATTCTGATTGCAGACAACTTGCAAGCAGCAGTAGACTGTTTATTTGCTTATTCATAATGCCAAATTTGTGCAAGAGAAAGATTAGTGGTCATAATATTTCGGTGATACGGTTTGCAGATTATCACTGTCGTTAATTTTAGAGAATATTATTATATTATTATACAGGTGACAAACCGCACTAAGGCTGCATTAACCAAAAATAGATTTTAATACAGCGTTTTTCAATATATCAATTCATTTTAAATGTAAGCTATGATCTCATTTTTTCGTGTATTTGTTATAATGTGTTAAGTATTTAAATAGAGTGTTATGAATAAACTATAAGCGACCAAGATTACAGTCACTATAAATAGAACAATGAGAAGTTTTGCAACAGTCTAGAAAGACATTCAAAGTTAATGCAATACATACATATTCCCTTATTGATATTTTATGTTGGTTTTCAGATCTTTCATAACACTGAGCGGAAAGTACAATATGAGGCAGCTTTCTCAGGGAAAATCAATCAAAATAGAAGATGCAAGTATAAATATGTTTTATATTCCATTTGTATACCTAATATATTGCTTTTTTATTTATATCTATTATATTCTGATGAATGTTATAAAACCTGAAAGATATCTAAACGGTCCAATGCATGACTACTTACAGATAACTGTGTTGCTGAAAGAAAAAGTGAAAATTCGGGATAAAAGCCATGTAGAAGAGGTATTAAATCTTTTAATACAAGAAGGAAGGGAAAAATTGCAGGTAAAAGGATCCAATATTTTTATCATAAGCCCAAGTTTCATTTAGTATTGTGTTATTGATTTGAAGATTTAACATGTCAGTATATGAATATTCATATTCAGGGTTCTAAAACATGGCATTTTGAATGCCTTTGCAGTGCAGATTTAAAATGGTTTAGCCTTTATTCCTGTCTAATATAATTTTTATTTTCTTGTTGTGTAGTTAATTTCGGATTTTGATCTGACACTTACCAAACAGCACGTGAATGGCAAGCCAACATTATCAAGTTTCGGTACGTAATTTTCACATATTAACTGCAACTGCAAAATTGTGTTCTGAATCACAGACTCTTAGACCATGAGAAGAAGGTAACTAGGGTTCAAGGTAAGAAGTGGGGCTTACTGTTCATTAGTCAATTTGTTTACTATGAAATGTATGCATGTGTGTAATGTGCTGCCACATCTGTTGCAGTAGGTATATTAACACATTTCCATGTTCTTATTACTAGTGCACAGGCTATCTGACAACAATGTTTTCTGTTTTATTGATTTGGGCATGCAAAAACTTTATTGCAAGGGCAGTAAATGTTTATGCAGCACTTTCCTCTCTTTTGCCTTCTTCTCTTGGTCAGAGTAGGATTAAGGGCTGTGCTTACAAGATTTTGTGCATCTTATATGCAGTCAAATGTCTGACTTCTGGGTTGCTTCTCTTCTCAAATGCTTAATTTATTCCAGTAGACAACAATGGCAGGTTTACCTAAGTCTCCTGAGAATTACATTTGCTGCAGCTATGGTTAAGCTGAGTATTTATCTGAGCAGTTGATCCAGTAGTTGTTAGTGACTGGTTCAGTTGATCAGTGTTCTTTACCTGTGTTATAGTGTTCTGTTGTGTTATTCCCTTATGTTGAACGTTTGTTTTTGTTGGTGCTGGGTATTTGGTTTAATGTTACACCTTTTCTGATAATGTACTAATGTTTAACAGTCTCATTAGAAACTTGGTACAGATGTGTGTATAGTCATGTAATCTTCTTCAAAAAAGGATAGAATGTTTCATGTTAGTAGTTTATCTTTCTCTCCAGGACAGCAGTTCCTTTTATGTTTATTGCTTCAATAGTTATTCAGAGAATTCTAAAAATGAGTGTATATCACTGATTAAAAAAAAGTTAAAATATTGGTGAATTATGTCATAAATCTGTGAATATTTGTAATAATGACTTTGTTCCTTACTTACCCTGTTAACTTACTTCACTTTTCGGCTGTGATATTCATATGCAAGAGCCTTCAACATTTGCATGATAAGTACAGCAAGGCCACAAAGCCCAGGGTTGAGGGCCCTAAACTGCAAAGCATAACTGAGGGGTCTGTGAAGCTAAACCCCAATGATCTTAAGAAGTTAACACATCGCCAATCTAGCAGATTTCACTCCCTCCATTATGTTGCCACTTGCCACTATCCGTGCATAAATAGCACCAAAAGTGCAAGGTTTGTTTATGTAATTTTTATAAAATAAAGTGTCAAGCCTCAGAACTGTTCACAAAATGTAGTGTAGATATTTTCTTTAAATTTTCTTTCCTCCAAATTTACATTGTAGGGTAATTAGGGAGCCATTACCATAATAATATTGCAAATTCATGGGGTTATAGCTCTTGAATATTCTATGCCTGCACTTCAGATGCTTTTATATCAACATGTAAAATGTACTATGACTTATAAGAGCTTTTAGATCCTCTTCATTTTTGTTTTCAATTAATGAACTAGTTTTCTTATTCTCATGTATGCATAATAAGTTCATCTTAATATATTAAAGTCAACGTAAATATTATGCACTTTATAGGCTCCTACACCATTGCACCAATTTTGACCAAACTTGGCACAGATACCTTTTGAAAGCAGTGTCTTATAACATGGACCTCTTATTTTCAAGGCACTAATTACTTTCTTCATAGACTATGCTTTGTAGTAATTACACAGCATAGCATAAAAGCTTGCATCAAGAATTACAGAGAGAATTGTTTTTTGGGACAAGGGGACAAACAGCAATTGTAGAACATTCTAAAGGGGAGCTTATCTTCTAATATATAAACACAGACATTAACATTAACTTTTCATTGTTTAATTTCCATTGTGAAGCTTTCGTGCTCTATAGATTTATGAGGGTGGTTCAACAACAACCCATGTTAGGAATTAAGAGGTCAATTTTTTAAACATAGATTATTTCTCAACATAGTCCCCTTTTAGGGTGTTATGCTGGATCCTAGCATAAGTAAACTTTGTGGAAGGTGCAAAATAGTTAAATACCAGAGGCAGGATTCAAATAGAATGAGAAACTCTTTAGCTGAACATTCACTAAGTTAAGCCATAGCACAAATTCAACATGTTTATTTTATATATCCAACACAAATTCACAACAACATTACAGAGTGAAAAGCTCCCTATTAATTAAAGTTTAAGGCAGCTTTAAAGCATAAATGACAACACTTGCTCAGTATAAGGTTTTTTACAATCACACATTTGGCTATGAAGCTAAATCTGGCTGAATAATTATATAAGACAACGTTTCTCTGAATGTGAGCCAGGTTACAAAATTTAACCAAGTTAAACACACAAGAAAAAGCAGGAAGAATTTTTGGAAAGCCAAAAATTGTTTGTATCAGACTTATGCCACACTGCCGCAGCTATGCTGTTATGTCGAAAGTCAACATCCCTCACCATTGGAAGACTAGTATCATGCTCGTTAACTGCCAGTTGACCCCAGCTGAAAAATGCCAGGAGTGTCCGGGACTGCACATCTCTCCTTAGCTCTGCCTATTTCCAGTGAAGTCACTTCATGGAACTGCCTCTAAGGAAGTAGTAATATTTCTTTGTGAGCCAATGTCAAAGCGTGATGCACTTGCAGTCATAATGGTGCACATGACAAGGGATTCACACTTCTCCCAACATTCCTGCCAATTTTTTAACCCCTTCAAAAATACAAATTGTCAAGCTCTGCAAAATACTCTCACCTCATTTGATCTAAACTTTGTTCCTATGAGCCATTTCTTCATGTTTGGAAGCAAGAAGAAATTACAGGGGCCAGGCAAATATTGGGGGTGCAGTGCAGCAGTAATTCATTTATTTTGGTGGAAACAACCTTGGATGAATCTGCTGGTGCATTGTCATTGTGAAACATCAGTTTCTTTTTTGACAAATGGGGCCACGTTTCCTTCATAGTTTTATTGAATCAGGCCAATGACTCACTGTAGTAATGTACAGTAAACGTTTTTCCTTCAGCAAGAATCAAATCATGGATTTTTTTAATGATCTCCCCTGTAGTCACATCTGCTGGACATCCTGAGCACTCCTAATCAAAAATGGATGTTCGGCTACATTTTAAGTCATTGAACCAATATCTAACTGTTGTCATAGATGGCAATAGGTCCCCATAAATTCAATCCAATTTTGCTTTTATCTCCTTGCAAGTTTTCCCATCCAAAAGTAATAAACAAATTAGTGTATATTCAAAATCTTCTCGGGCTTCTAGCCAGGTTAAAACTTGGCTTGACACCAACGTTTCGAAGAAGTGCATCTTCTTCGTCTTCAGGGTGAACTGATGGTTTGAACTTGCGGAGACTGGTATTTATAAGAGCTGGGATGAAGCTAACATCTGATTGGTTCGCGAGATATTATGGCCTGGTATTTATGATCTTAAATACCAGGCCATAATATCTTGCGAACCAATCAGATGTTAGCTTCATCCCAGCTCTTATAAATACCAGTCTCCGCAAGCTCAAACCATCAGTTCACCCTGAAGACGAGGAAGATGCACTTCTTCGAAACGTTGGTGTCAAGCCAAGTTTTTACCTGGCTAGAAGCCCGAGAAGATTTTGAATTAACACGTCGCCAGGAAAGCTTTAGCTCTTATTTTAAATTAGTGTATATACTCCACTTTTTTCATTTTAGCTAAAGCACATTGAATACTAATTGAAATGCCTACTGAATCTAATCTAACTTATGAATCAACACCAAATTTGTTTTGGCAACATGTAACAAATGACAGTACACAAGTAAAAGCATCTTGCCCTAATAACACCATCTATTTTGAAGCACATGCACTTTTTGAACCGTCTTCATAGGTAACATCGATGGAAAAGAAGATAAAAGGATGTAAAATTAAACTTTAGCATTGCACCTAACAAAAACAAATTGTTTGTTTGTTAGCTAATCAAATGCACAGCTACTGGTAGCCAAGATCAATCCACTATTAAGAATCACTAGCAACTGCTCTTTATCTTCTCAAATAATTGCCGTAGCTCATGCAGTGCTAACTACAGTTGTATTGTAGATCAGGAATATTTCTTCCTTGCCATTGCCATTGAGGTGTAAGTGAAATGGGAAGAGGAGCCAGGGAGTTTCTTTGTACAGACATTCCTTTAAGTGCATAATCTTAAAATTAAGATTTTCATTTACTTTGAAATTATTTATTGTGTAATTCAATGTAATCTGAAATTAATAAAATTATTTAATTATATGATTTTATATGGGTATTATAAATTAAATAAAATTTAAGTTATTGTAGAATAAATTGATAAGATTGTTTTTTGGGCTGTGGATCGTATTGCTAGTCCATGTACTGTTACATCCTTTTTTTCATTCTAAAACTCCAGCTTTGCTTACTTATGAGTGATTCCATGTACTATAATGACTTCAAACCTTTTTATATGTGATAATTGAAAGTGTTGCCTATATGCACTGAAACATTCCTAGCATCTTTGATGAGTTTTCTGTTCATGTGCATAAATTCTGCTTCTATGATTTCTATTCTTAAATTTATCAGTAGTGTGGGGATTGTTCTTATAACTTTTTCTTAACAATTTCTGCAAATGTAACATTATTGTACATTAAAATTGTTTGTTCAGGCATGACATTTTTGGTAGGTATTTCAGTAGAATAATAAGAATAATCTAAAGTAATTCACACACAAAACAGATGTTTCAAATAAACTTTCACTTCTTAAATGCATATTGAACAAACACTAATCTTTAAGGCATAAAAAGATGCTCAGTGAACAAAATAAGTTTTACAGCACCTGACAATGTTCATAGACAATCATCTCGGCCATATTGAGTTAATTGTTCATTTGTACAAGAGGTGTCAGAAAATAAGCAGAATTATTTTTTTGCTGAAAATTACTGCTAACCTTTGTTCAAATTCTTTCACAGACCTTTAAAGTATTCTCCCTTGGATACAACAGTTCCAGCATTCTGTCCACTGTTCAAAACATCCCCTAAAGCCCCTTTTGAATAGGTTATTGAGTATATCCAAAATTGTGTGGTTTAACTCATGATCACTATGAAAATGACAACCCCAAAGCTCTTTATAAGTACAAGCCATACAGTGCTAGGTCCAGCGACAATGTAATCGGACACACTGCCTTGTTTATTGAAAAAGACAAGATATATAATTTTTACTTGTACTTGTTTGAACTTTAGCCTTTTTGAATCTTTGACTTCAAGGATGTTTCCACTGGGCACTTTTCTGTTTTGTCTCTGGTTCAAAACGATGAAAACAGACTTCGTTGCACATGATTAAAAAAATCTGGTTCTCAAACAAAGCCTTCTTTTCCATTGTTTAGATGCCATCATGTGGTGAATCTTCTATTCATCATTGATCACACGAGGCACCCACTTTGCTGCAAGTTCCTATTGCCTTGAACATTTCATACAATGTCTTCAGCTGATTTATACCATATATTCATAATCTCTGCAATCTTTGGTAATGATAAATGGCAGTCTTCTCACAACATCATATCAATTGTGTTCATACTGATGTCTGTCTCTTCGTGGAGCATCCTCAAGGTATTTATCCTCCTCAAATTGCTTATGCCACTTGAAAATTTGTATTTTTTCCATGGCTTTCTCTCAGTAAGCCTGCTGCAACATTTCCAGTGTTTGTGATGGAGTTTTATCAGGAACAACACAAAATATAATTGATGCATGATACTGCAACTTAAGGTCCATACTGGGTACAGTTAACATGCTCTTGTGTTTCACCTGCTTTCCTCCAACTGAGGACAACCAGGTGAATGATATGTATGGCATTTCATCACTCAAGGTCAGACCTTTTCAGCACTACTAACATCAAACTTCAGCTCATATACATTGTTGCACAAAAAATAATTCTGGTGATTTTTACTGCACTTACTATGTACATATGTATAGAGAAGGTATTGCACTCCACCTAAAATTTTGATGCTGGGATTTCACTGGAAATACATGTTTAGGGTCTGCTGTATGTGTCCATATGTGTGTGTGTGAGTGTGTGTCCATGTGCCAGTGTGTCTGTGAACACGATAACTCAAAAGTGAAAAGCCAGTAAAATACCAAACTTGGTATTTAAGTTAAGTATTTTCCAAGGATGTGACAAAAAGGTTTTGAAGAAAATCCCCCCACCCCAAACTACCCTTTACAAGGAAAACATTTCGAAAATTTAGATTTTTTAAAAAATGGCTAACGATTTTGATTAAAATACTGATATTAAAAGATATTTATATGTCAAATAAAATGTATATTTTTAATTTTCTGGGAATAGCTTCTGAAGACAACTTTATTATTGATGAATTTTGCTAGAATTAACACAACTAATAAACCGTAAAAATTAGACAAAAACTTACTACACAAAAATTATTGATCTCGTTAAAACACATAATTTAAGTCACATACTTTTTTTTTTGGAGTTGACCATTTTTGAGATATTGCTTGATCTTGGTTTTATTTTTAAAATATTTTAAATTTTTCATATACAGGAATTTTTCAACTTCTGGCAGTGATCTTGCAAATTTCATCCATATGGCAATCAGCATTTAAAAGATTTTACTATCGACTTCAGTCTAATGTATTCCCTTATTTACCTTATACTTACAAGAAAGCATATCTGCTCTTGTTTATCTCGATTAGCATGATGTAGATAGAAGAATAAGCTTTGTCTTGGAGACGTACAGAAAGTCGTGTGAATGGAACACATCAGATTTTTTGATATACCCTTGTATGTGAGACATAACAAGATCACTGCAGTGCAAACAAACTATGTGTATACAAAATCTATGGTCTGGCTATAAATTAAACATATAGTGAATACTAATAGCATTGAATAAATACAACACTGAAAACCATGCAGTTCTTGTTGGATCACCAAAGTTAAGCAGCATTGGATGTGGTCATATTTAGTTGGATGACTTCTTGGTAAGCGTTGGCCTCAACTCTTTTTTGAGGTGCCCCCCATGGTGTAGTGGTTACCATGGTAGCCTCTAATATCCAAGTTTTCATGTTCAAACCTGGCAATGAATTTTTCTGGGCATAAAAATCCTTGGTATGGCTTCCTTCGGAAGGAAATTAAAGCCACCATTGGTAATGCTTATTCGCACATAAAAGAACACCATACCTTGAAAGAGCTGCAAGTCTTGATTTTGTCTTACAGTGTCATCTATGGTGATTTGTTGATCCCTCGTTATCATGTACACATAGTGATGAACTCGTAAACAAATTCCCTGATCAATAAACCACTACAATGGTGACCCAATATATTCCAACATGGCATGATGGAACTTGAATTTAAATACTAATAGTGTGTTCAGAACAGCATTTAAAACTGTGATTCTATTTAGAAGAACTAAAATGAAGGGTATAAGCAATGAAAATAGGGATTTAAAACTTGCACTGTCTGATACAAACATATTATCAAATGGAATAACTTTGAAACTGTGACTGCTGAGGTGAAAGCCCTGATTATTTTTGCTCTATTATCAATGGCAGTAGAAGAAAATAAACAGTGATGGTTCAGAATATTTGTGTCTGGAGTTTTTCCATACTGACATTCACCTGTTCACATTGGTAAAAACAATGGAAATTCCTCAGAGCAGAATCCATTCCTATTGCTAAACATTCTGGAACACTTGGTTTTAAGGAAAAAAGATGTGCCTTGGAATTGATCAGAAAGAAGAAAAGAAGTGCAACTTGTCTTATTTGTTCAAATGTGCATGTATTTGAAAACATGAAATGAAACTTCTTAGCTTTCTTTATTTAATATGATTAGTGGTCATTGTTATTAGCTTTTGGGCTAACAAAAACAGATTGATTGAAAATGAAATGGGCAGGAAAAATTATATGTATCCGCACTGTTAGTGGTTTTCCACTGAACATTTTGGCTTATCAGTTTTGTGGCATTTCTTTTTAAAAGTAATTAGATAATTTTATGCATAACAGAATTAGAACAACTTTTAAAGAATTGTGTTCATTCAAGTATAATTGTGCTTTTGAGATGCTTAAAAGAAATCTTTGAAAATGTTACTCATTTAGCAGCTTATTTATCTAATCTATCTCTCTATCTTGTACTAAAATAATTATAATATTTAAAAGGGAGGATTAAAATATTCAATTTCAAACAGAAAAAAAGACTACTAAAGAAGACTTATTCTTACTACTGAGTTATTGTGGCTAACATGCTCCACATTGTATGGTTTCTCTAGATTGTTTCTGAAGTGTATCCTCCAATATAAGCCCCATTTTCAATCCCAGTTTTGCCATGA
Organism: Hymenopus coronatus; assembly: GCA_030762935.1. Lineage (NCBI taxonomy): Eukaryota > Metazoa > Arthropoda > Insecta > Mantodea > Hymenopodidae > Hymenopus > Hymenopus coronatus. The sequence goes on from CM060888.1 coordinate 98,370,080, forward strand.
TATGTTCACTGTTATAAAAATGTTCCATAGTGGACTCTACGAGAGGCGGTTAACCTTGTTGCCAGGCATCTTCAGCCTGTGCAAACAGCTTCCTCAAGGCTACAGAGAGAGGGATGAGGAGATGACTAGGTATTACCGTCCCATAGAGATAAATCCCAACATCAGCCGTGAAGAGAAGACAAAATATATGCTTGAATGGTATCACAAAGCAGAAACATTACTCAGCGGTTTTGAGTTCAACGTACAGGAGCTAGAGCAAGTGGTAGAAAGAGAGGGAACTGAACTTAGGTAAGTAAGGGGCAATTTTATGTACAAATGCTTAATGCTTGTAACTCTAATCTCTGTGCACAAATGTGTGGTTAAGTATGCAGGTTAATGTGATGCTTTGGGTTTGGGAAATGGTATCCAAGAATTTATAATAGAATTGGCTAGATATTACTTAGGTGAATTTTCAATTTTGAATTATATTTCTAGTACCTTCTTCAACACTTGCCGTAGGACTGAACTGAGGCTGCAAAAGATTACCACACTAGTATTTTTAATAGAGTTACAAAGCTGTTCATTAAAATTTGAAAACAATTAGTAATTAGTGTGTTTCCTAAATTGTAATCTACTATATTTTAGTACTTGAATATTTTAAGGATTCCATGTATGAAGAAAGTTGCCCTCTGTGGTGTAGTGGTTACAAGATTGCAGGTTCAAACCTGGTGGAGGCTGATGGATTCTTTTCGGGTGCAAAAATCTTTAGCGTGTAAGGGAAGTAAAGCTGGTGGTTCTTTGTAATACTTATTTGCACCTAAAAGAATCCCATAGGTTGAAAGAAGAAGGGTCTGGTGCAAAATTTTCCGCTATTTTACATCCACAAGTTCTGATTTCGTCCTACTGTGTTCTCTGTGGGTAATGAGCTCATTCCTATCACCATGATGCATAGTGGTGAACTCACAAAATTCCAATCCGATCATGGAAACATTTAACAATGCCTTTTGTTCCACTTAGGAGATACAGAAATACTACTACTATTGCTATTGCTATGTAAGAAGAAGAGCATAAGCATGAAGGTGGTTGTTATGATAGAGTATTTGTATGATCTCCTGAAACAGGCCAGTCCAAAGCAAATGCTACAGTAGCAGCCAGTCGTCATTGGCTAAAGCCTGCTTTGCTGTTGCACTGTGCAAGAGAGACAAGGCTAGTATGCTGCAGTGGCACTAGCAGTGCAAGAGAGAAGGCCAGCGTGTTGTAATGGCAATAGCAGATGGGTAGAACAATGTTTATTTTAGTCAGTAACTTAGGTGAATATCTCACAAACTACTTTGAAATTAAATAGAGCAAATTTTGAGGTACATTGTTTTGAACAAAGACTAATTTGTATTATCTTGAATTAAGATTCACTCATGTAACTCTTGGCAATATTTGGACACAACTAATTGCTCCATGTTTGGAGTGATACATGCTTGATGAATTCTCAAATTGCTTAGTTTGATGGGAGGACCATAGCATCACAGCCATTGGTGCCAACAAAGACCAGCCTGTCCTAGAAGAAATGAATGCTTTTATGATTAAATTATAACCCATACTTTTTCCTAAAGGCATGTTATGCAAAAAAAGTTTTAGATGCAATGGAAATTGTCTCTAAGGTCCTAATGTTGGCAAAACTGAAATATTTGTAATTTTTGGGTATTACGAATAAAATAAAACATTTTCAAGCACAAACTTATGGTTGAATTAAATTAGCCATTTCATGAAAATTGGCATTTTGCACATAAGATTCTTTTTGCCCTCAAGTATTCATATCTCTTTTTCTGAAAATGTTGTGTATCCAAGAAAACTAATTATTATGTGTAGTAGCACAAACTATTTCTTATGAGTAAGATTGGCACTTGTTTTATCATCTCTTATTTTTTTGATTGGAAGATATTCTTTACTAGAATTTTTTTTATTATCAAATGTGCTAAATGACATGTGATCCCATAGGTTTTTGCAATGATTGTCCTTGTCATCCAGACTGTATGGCTGATGAAGCATAATATTCATCCTAGCCGATATTTTTAGCTGATAATGTTTAGGATGACTGATGACCATGTGTTAATGTGCTTCAGCACACTGTAAACATTGCACTAAAATTACACCCAAATGCTTTAAATGTGGGTGGGCAAGTTACTGTAAAACTTTAGCTTTGCATGCTCTGTTAGGTTTTCCCCTTGCCAGCTCTGAGTGATATGTTTCACATAGCCCCTTTGAGAATCTGAGTCGACTCTTGGTTGCATGGGGTAGAGAGGAACTGAAAAATCTTAGGCATATAACAGCATTTCAAACCTTTCTTTCAACATTTTCTTTAAAGATGTGACAATCTCTTTACCTACTGTATTTCTCTTAATAACCACAACAAAATGTTAAGTGTATATTGACTATCTCCATTAACAATAAACTTCTTTAAGAATATTTTGTGGAACCTTGTAATCTTGCAAGAGAAAATAAAATCCTCTTACATATTTAACGATAGTTTACTGCTGGGGTATAGTGGTGGATCCATGTTTTGTCAACCATGAAAATGCAGTGAAGAAAATTATTCACTTCCATGGAAAATCATTGCAAAAGTTGCAGACTTGCCTCCATGCAGCTCTCCTTGTGTTGGTTGGATAGATTTCGTGGAACCCATTGTGACAAACTTTCCAGCATTGCATAATATTGTGAACAATGATGAATGCTTCCAAAAGACATTCTCAGTTCTACTGCCATATGTTGATCCTCCTGTTGTCCTGAATCAGTTCCTCCACAAGAACTAGTCCAAATCTGGGTTGACCATTACGATCCTTGTCGGAGATGTTTTCTCTACCAGCTTCAAACTTTCAACACCATCTTGTGACATGCTGGTCTGGGTAAAACTTTAGCAGGTGTTGGTATTTGTCAGCTGTGGTGCATATTTCGCCCACAGAAATCAAATAACTGAGCGAATTTCTTTGCGAGAGCAGATTTACAAATGAGTCGCCATTTGTGTTTAGCTGTAGCGCTGTAGGTGGCAGTTGGCTGAAACTCGACTCAGTTGCCAACCACATGCATTAGAATTACTGCACAGTACTAATTTTACTGTGAAAGACAAAACACAAGAATATGGGTCTTGTAACCTTAGTTTCTGATCATCACTCATAAAAGTCTGAGGATGTTCAACTGTTCAGATAGAATTTCTTGTCAATGAATATGAATATTAAATTCAGAAAGTGATGTGTCTGATGAAAATGCTCAAGTGGAAGTGCTCATTTAGTGAAACATTAAACAAAAAATTTGCATTTCTTAAAGTGTCATAAACAATAAAGTTGAGTGTATGGTATGCAGATCTGTGGTATCAATAGGTCTTAGTGTGAGAGGCGTTTGCTCGCACTTCACAAAATGAGGCCACATCCTAGCTTCTTCAGCTGCTATATTGTCAAAGGCCTATTGTAAGTTTCAAAATACAATAACTAATAAGAAAGGTAAGCACAATGTAGTAATGAAGTATAAACTCAAGTATCCCATTTTTTTCTCTTTGCCATTTGCTCAGCATATAAGAGATCCATGAATGAAGGAGGTTAAATGGAGTTCATACAGGAATAGATAGGCAACATTATGAATACTGAGTATTAGCTACTTGGGAAGTTCAGCCATTTGATATCTGCCCTATGAAGGTGGCTGGAGATCAAATATACACTTCATTCTATTGCCTACTTACCATCAGACAGTTTTATGATCAAGTAATAGTGAAGATGTTAAATAATGGAATAAAGTGATTTCATTGTATTGATAACTTATTACAGCTGTGCAAATGATAATAGTGACCTGGAATGTACAGACAAATTAAAAGGAAAAAAAGTTTGGAGTTGTAGTGAAATGCTCTTCAAAGGTACCTATTTTTCTTTTGGATGGCAAAGAGAATTCAGAAATTCTCAAGAGAGTTTGTTGGCATCTGAAGTAATTTAAAATATTTCTTGAATCATCCCACATTTCTTTATATAACAATATGAAGGTGCTTTATTATCACAACATTTATCAATATGCCAAACCAATATTTGCATATTGTTCTTCACTTTTTACTTTCTCCATACGTACTATGTACATAGTGTACAGAGAAGGTATTGCACTCCACCCAAAAATTTGATACTGAGATTTCACCGGAAATGTGTTTTAGGGTCCCCTGTATCAAAAAAAAAAAGCATTTTCAGAAAAAGCTGTGAACACTATAACTCAAAAACGAAAAGTTGGTAAAATACCAAACTTGGTATTTAAGTTTAGTATCTTTTAAGGACGCGACACGAAGACTCCTTTACATGGAACTTTTTTTGAAAATTTTGATTTTCACAAAAATGGCTCTAACGATTTTGATTAAAATATTGTATATTAAAGATATTTACCTGACAAATAAAATGTATATCTTGAATTTTCTGGGAATACCATCTGAAGACTACATTATTTTGGATGAATTTCACGGAATTTTGCATAACTGCTAAACCATAAGAGATGGACAAAAACTTAAAACACAAAAAATGCAGAGCACTTTAAAACACACAATTAATGTTATATGTTTGTCAAGTCCAGTCCATACAAACAAAGGAACTTGAGTCACATAGCAACCAGCTTTTGCCTATTACTTTAACCTATTGTACTCCCTTATTTTGCCTCCACTTACAAGGAAGCAAGCAATACAGCTATTTCTGTCTAGTTTTTGTTGATTAGCATGAAGTAAATAGAAGCATAAGCTTTTTAACAATTTGTTGCAGAGTTATAGAGAAAGTCATGTGAATGGAAGATATCAGATTTTTCTTTTCCTTCTTTCTTTTCTTTCCATTTAACAAAGAACACATGTTATGAAGTCACTGTTTTAGAAACTCTGTGTAAAGGAATAGGCAAAGGGTGGGTGATAATTGTATATAGCCCATCTGTGTTGCTAATGTAGCTTACACTGATGTTCCATATCCATGAGTATATAAGACCAATCTTATTCTTGATAGTTGTTTATATTTCTGGCTGACAATTACAGGAATAGTTTTTAGGATGGTATGCTTCAATGCTTTTTTATTGTCATTCTTTTCCACTAGAATTACCTTTCATTCTGTACAGTGCATTCCCTGTATTGCCAAGTTGGTGATCAAACATGTGCATACTGTGTGTTACTTGGGCAGGGGGGGGTTCTATTCTAAAACTCTTGTGCTACTGCAAACTCATTATGATAGTAATGTGCACATTATTATCACTCATACTATCATTGTTATAGGTTGTTGAAAATGCTGTATATCTACATTGAGACATTGCTTGCATTACAGTTGTCACAAGGTTGCACTTCATTCTGAAAGATTTCAGTTTTAAAAGTTTAGCAGTTCAATGAACAGAAACCCCTACTTACTATCTTAACAGGTCTTAGACATATCTTGTGAGAGTATTTGAATAATAAACCAATTTTGTCATTGGTTCCTCTGTTAGAACATTCTTTTATATTTCTTAGGTTTAGCATTTAGTGACCCCATGTTCTAAACGTATTAACTGCAATATAACTGTTACTCTATATGGAACTGGAATATCTGGAAATTTCCCTTGGAATTATCTACACAGTTTATTATATGTACATGAAAGTTCCTTACTCATATGTGTATTTTTTGGTAGGCATTTTAGTAGACTAATCTAATGTAATTTGTACACAACCACATGCCTTGAATAAACTTTCATTTTTGAGATTCAATAAAAAAACTCCAGTCTTTACAGATGTAACATTTTTATTCTGAATGTAATAAAAATTACCTGTAACAAACTAAATATATTCAATAGAATTTAATGTGACTATTGTCCATATGTTGTTATGATTGAAACCTTACCTGCCATGATGCTTTAAACATTTGTAATGCATTACATTTAAAAGTGCAAGGAAATATAGTTTATCACTTGGAAGGAATTAAATAGCGTGTTTTATTAAACCTTAAAGTCCGAATATAAACTTTAGAAATTATTAAAGCTTTCTGATGGCATATAAATGAAACCAGAGGTATTTGATGAGATAGTGTGCATTCAAGTCATGACTGCATGTAGAAAATAGGTATGCTTTACTATGTAGTTAATAATAATAATAATAATAATAATATAAAAGTATAACAAGTAATTACAAATTAACTAGATCTTTAAATTTAAAAAAAAGTTGATAAGCACCATCTCCATTTAATGTTAAGTGGATACTTCTGATTTTGTATGCAGTAGGCAAATTAAGAATTCTTATCTTCAATAATAAAACTCATTGGACCGACTGTACTAACATGTATTGGGAACTGACTTGGCTGTCCTTGAGATTCATTTGCTATGCTTTGCATGTCAAGAGAAAAGACCTGAGGTGTTTGTTGTAGTGACTTCTCCCTTAACATCTCATCCCATAAATATGCCCATTACACTGTGTTGGTCAGTCATGCTACTCCTGCCTGAGAAAACAGGCTACAATTACATTGCAAACAGAATCAAGTTTTATTACAAGAAGCCCATTTTATACAATAACAATAGGCAAACAAACAGTAAACAAATTAGGAATAAATTATTCATTATTTATAAATTTAATAGAAATTCATTCTTCACATATATACTGGACTTAACAACTAGCCTAGCACTAGTAAGCTAATTAAATTAAATTTAATTTTATTTATAGACACTAAAACTGCTATGGTTCTCAGCCTTCAATTCTATATTGTGCTTGAGGTTCTTTTACATGCTCAAGTCTATGACACATGACCCCTGACTGTGCTTTCCTACTGAAATAATTATACTAAGATTTTTACAACCAAAAACATCCATTGCCCTCTGCTGGGTTTCAACTTTTAATCTCAGTAACCAGAGGCTAGCATATTACCCCTAGACCACAGAGGACAACAGTAGTGTGCTAGTGAACAATATGTGTCACTGCAATGAAAGCGAACTATGCATACACTGATCTATGGCCAGGCTATAAATTGCAATAGATGGTAGAGTTGAGCTTAACTCACTGTCAAAATTACCTCTGCTGATGGCGAGTAGCCTATTATAGATTGCCTGGAGTATTCTCTACTCGATTTGTCCATTGTGAGTGAATAATAAAGTTATCTCTGAAACATTCAAAGCCTGGAGATTTACATACATTTACTCCATAGAGGAACAACTGGAATAGTTAGGCTACAAATACTTCTACCATGCCCTGGACATGTTCAAGAGAAAGAAAATGTTAGTAAGCATCACCGGTAATGTTGCATTTCAACCAAGGCATGTTCGCCTTCACATGACCCCCACGTTATTTCTCAATGGCAAATTTCCAGATAAATCATGTTAAAACAAAAATACACAATTGTAGAATATTAACAAAGATGAAGTTTATACTACCAGAAGTAATTATTTTACAAGTACAGATTAGATGTGTTCTTGTACAGTATTGGATACACAAACCATGAATCAGGTATTGCACATTGTACATATTTTTATGTAATGTATAGGTACTCACTTTTCTTTGAATATACCAAGTATGTATTTGGAGAGGCTGAGCCATGGCCGAGTGATTAGAACACTTGCCTCCCACATAGGTGGCCCGGGTTCGATCCCAAGCTCCCACATGTGGGATTCGTGCTGGAAGAAGCGGTGTGTGGGTGGGTTTTCTCTGAGTCCTCCAGTTTCCCCACTACTCTTTCCACCTATTGCTCCATCATCACCTTTCCTATCATACTTATATTTTGCTTACATTTCATATCATCCACTTCCTCACGCTCATGATGATTACGGGCCGACCATTCATTCCATTTTGTGCTCTTGGTTCCCCAACAGGCTTCTGGCCCCTAGTCATTCACTTTCATGTCCTAGGGGGATGTCAGTCCTAAATACGGGGAGGACAAGGCAATTACGAAGAAATATGTATTTGGAATCATAATGTTTTAAATGTTTGACAAATTTTGTAATTGTCAATTTCTTTCAAACTATCAACCTTCCCGCTTAAATATTACTTCTTGGATTCTCAGATAATTAAAAACTCCACTCTAGGAATTAAATTCTTAAATACTTTAGCAAATGTTGTGAATGTGTAAGTTAATCAGGGCTATTCTATAACATTATAATGAAGAGCATTATTATCACAACTCCTTAAGATCAAAAGCACTAAAAGGGCATCCATTTTCAGCCATATTGTTAGCACTAACAAAATAGTCTTGGCTCATGGTATCATTAACCTTCAATACCATTCTCTCAAGGTTTTTACTTTGATATAGAATACAAATAGTTCATAGCAATTGGTTAGGAGCTTTTAGCAAGTTAAAATTTAACCTTAATAGGCATGTATATCAGAGATTTTATAAGTTATCTTTCAGAAACAAGTAATTCCTGATTTTATTTTTTCAGGGATGGCACTGATAAAATGTTACAATCACTCCATAAAGCAGAAGTACCAGTATTGGTGTTCTCAGCAGGACTGGGAGACACTGTGTCTGCAGTGCTTAAATACCGCCAAGTGTTGCACTCAAATATTCATATTATCTCAAATTATTTGCGTTTTAATGGACTTATTGTAGATGGCTTCCAAGGAACAGTAATTCATTCAATGAACAAGAATGAGCGCTCCTTAAAAGATTCAGACTATAGTAAGGTGAGTAAATAACATATTTAATCTGCACTTTATAGACACTGTCTGGATGCTTGCCAGTCAGATGGGGAACTGTAATATTTGCATGCAAAATAAGGCAATTCTAGAAAATAAATGATCTTCCAGCTTATAAGTCTGGGAAAACATTTATTTTATAATGAAAACCCTACATATTTTAAGGCAATTTTGTTTGTACAGAAATAAATGTATGTGCCCTGAACAAATAAATTATGAATCTTGATCAAATGAGTAGAAGATCATTCATGAATGATCGTTCCCTGACATCACTGGCATTAATATATCTGATAATCCTAATTGAAAGTTGGATATTAATGATATGATGAAGGTATTTTATTCAAGAACTTGTTCTCAACCTTAAAAGGCAGTATGGAGGTAAATGGGATATCTGTTTCTCTTTTTAATGCATACATGTTGCCATTACTTTTTCTTTTTTTACTCTGACTCTACCATCGAGTATTTAATAATATTGTGCAAACATTCAGTTGTTATAATTATCAGCTTTAACCACATTATCCTATGCATATTTTTAGTCTTTATAAATTTCTGAGGTCCCAAATTTCTAAAAACGACTTGTTTTTCAGTTAAAAGTCCAATATTTGCTGTTTCTGTGCTTATCATGTATTAACTAGTAAACAAGGGGCAATACAATTTGTTTCATACTATAACAAATTAGTGTACTGATACTTGGATGCTCTATCTTTAATAAGATGAGCATTATAATTGATTAAATAAAAGACTTTAGGAAAATTCTACATGCAGTAGAAAAGTTAGGTAGTAAGAAATGTTTTTGTTATTGGGATTATAGCGGGGGACCAAGTAAGAGAAAATGTTGACAAGGTTTGTAGACAGTTTTTAAAAGAAGATGGAATCCTATAACATCTTGCATTCATTGTGTATTACAAACAAAAGTCATGCAGTGGTAAAGGTAAAGAAATGTTTATAGCATGTGAAACACTGAAGTGTTACGTAGTTTATTTATTTTGCATTTTAAATAAATATAGTTTTAGAAGGAAAAATTACAAGGAGGTGAAATGTTGGTAAACTAAATATAAACGTAAAATAATGATGCATGTATTTGATTATTTGAGCAAAATGAGTGTTAGTAAGGTAATAAAAGAAACAACTGAGGGTGTTCAGAAACAGTAGTATATAGAATAAAAAAGGAATGAATGAAAGGACTGTAAGGACACCATTAAAGCAGAAAGCAAAAGGGGTGAGGAAAGCAAATCATACAATAAAATGTAATAGAGGTAAACAGCATGTCTAGCATTATTTATTCTTTGATATTTTAAAACACTACACTCATCTGAATGAAATTTTGTCAAGGGTTAACAATGATGATACACTATCAAATGAAAGATTTTAAGATTTTTATAACTCCATAGTTTATATATTTTAACTCCTAGAAAATCATATTTTGAAGTAATAAAAAATACAAAGTGGAGAGATAAAACAAGCTGAAAAATAAATCTCTTATAATGGCCTTAAATAGCAATGCAGATATTTCACTATTTTGCGATGTAACATTCACAGGATGACATTGAATTGATAGACAGATCGCAGCTGAGCACCAAAGTAACCAGCACACATATTGTATGTGTGGCAACAGTGTGCTCCATTTAACCTGTACTGTCTTATAAGCATGAGATATACTTTAAAACTGTAAACTAGCTTTTATAGATGTTTCTTGTATATCATATCACATCATAAATTAATGAGGGAGTGAAATCATTGCAGAAGTGAGCTAAAGGATCTAAAGCACAGAAGCTGCTGTGATATTCATCATGTAAAAAAAAGTGTTGTTGAAGATCAGCCACATAGTTTAACAATAGAGATTCAAACCTCAGCAAAGGCAATAACCTTACCACTACATTGATGAAATTATTCAAATGGCATAGCTTATATCAGCCAAAGAGACACATGTTAATGCTTTCTAGCATGGTGCTGCCATTTGGCAACCAAGGTGATTAGTCAAAGTATTAATATACTTACATGTTTCTGTTATTTTCTTATTGTGCCAGCATTTAACTATAAAATAAAACAAATTAGTAACTATTGTTTATCATAAATGTGTTATAAATGTAAAAATCTGATGTGTTACACCCACATGACTTTCTCTAGCTGTTCTACAAACTTCATACATAAGATTCTTCTTCTTTCTACATCTTGCTAATCGTGGTACTCATTAGCACAATGTTCTTATTATTTAGTTCTGTATAAGTAGGAAGAAAATAAGGGAATACACTAGGCTAAACCAATAGTCAAATGTTTTAAAAGCTGTCGTTATGCGATTGTCATTACAAATCGCTTCTTTTCTTGGCCAGGAGTGGAACAAAAGAAAAACGGACACTCCCGTCTGAGAAAAGTACGTACTTCACAACTGAAACTTATAACAATGAATACCTTGAAAACGGTAAGCTCCACAAGAAAAATGTATATGACATAACTTGTGTATTTAACAAGACCTAAATGTTTTGTATAGTAAGTTTTTGTCTATCTCTTACGGTTTCCTAGTTATGCCAGATTAAGTAAAATTCATCCAGAATAAACAGGTCTTCAGAAGCTATTCCCAGAAAATTCAAGATATACATTTTATTTGTTAGGTAACTATCTTTAATATATGATATTTTAATCAAAATTGTTGGAGCCAGTTTTAAGAAAATCAAAATTTTCGAAAAAAGTTCCATGTAAAGGGTAGTTTGGGGTGGGGGGATTTTTCTCAAAATCTTCATGTCGCATCCCTAGAAGATACTAAACTTAAATACCAAGTTTGGTATTTTAGCTACTTTTCGTTTTTGAGTTATCGTGCTCACAGACACACACACACACAGACCTTTTTCTCAAAATGCTTTTTTTTTGGATACAGGCGGTCCTAAAACATGTATTTCCGGTGAAATTTCGGTATCAAATTTTTGGGTGGAATACAATATTTCTCTATCCCTATGTACATTGTACATATGGGGCTAGAGAAAGTAAAAAGAAGCTAGTAACAGTGAAGTAATAACACAAATATTAATATAAAAATAATGGTTGCAACAAATCTTCACTTATCTTTTGGGATCCTTGCTTTGGACTAGTTTCACAATAAATTTATTGCATTATCAACATAAATTTCCTTTTGGTATCAGTTTTGGTGTGGTTTTCGATGTTGTTTATTTACACTGTTATGGTTACTGCAGGGATTCCGAAAGATAAGTGAAGATTTGTTGCAACTATTATTTTTATATTAATATAAATGTGTTAGTTTATTGAAATGTTGTAGTGTATGTTTTAAAGCAGAATCTAACTCCATCATAATCCATGTGTGCCATCACTCCAGATATTTCACGTGACCCTCACGTTCTTTGCCACTGGTACGTTTGACCGCAGTCACTGGAATTTGAACTTACAACATTCTACTTTGAATGTATCACCTTAATGATCATGGCTATTCAAACCACTTAATGTTAAGTGCCTGTTACAGGGATATCTAAATCAGTTCAAGGAATAGAAGAAGAGTTATATATACAACAAACTTAATTCAAAATCTCCTCGGGCTTCTAGCCAGGTAAAAACTTGGCTTGACACCAACGTTTCGAAGAAGTGCATCTTCCTCGTCTTCAGGGTGAACTGATGGTTTGAGCTTGCGGAGACTGGTATTTATAAGAGCTGGGATGAAGCTAACATCTGATTGGTTCGCGAGATTTAAATACCAGGCCATAATATCGTGAATTAACACGTCGCCAGGAAAGCTTCAGTTCTTATTTTACAACAAACTTAATTCATGCAGTAGAAGGTTAATACAGTATATAAAAATAAATCTATAATAAACCTATAATCTAACTTTTGTAACAGTTTTCAAGATAAATACCACTGTCTACATGAATGGTAGGCTGCCTCAATGTCGTCACTCTCCGTGGTGTAATGTTTACCATGTTGACTTCTTTTACCCAAGGTCGCAGGCTCAAACCCGATGGAGGACGATGGATTTTTTCTGGCGTAAAATCCTTAGCATGGCTTCCTTCGGAAGGGAAGTAAAGCTGTGGGTCCCGTGTTGTAGATTTACAGCATGTAAAAGAACCTCAAGCCTGATAGAGAGGCCTCTGAGCAAAATTAAGCGGTCTTTCACGCCCAGTATAGAATGGGACGCTAAGAACCACAGCAGTTAAAGAGCGTCCATATATAAAACGCCATTTCATTTTATTTTTTTGCCTCAATGTTAAAAAATAATAATTTTATTGTTTTTAGTTATAATGTACTTCAGTGTGTTTGAATGTTACCCTCTGATTCAAGAACAGTTCAACCAATTGTGATCTTGGTATAATACATATCTTAGGACCCAAATAGAATATAAACCATATAGTAATCTTTTTAGGCTGGTTCACAATAAGCAGGAATGGAAACCAGAATTAAAATGTCAGGATTAAAATACATACATACCAAAGTGAAAAGTTTTGTATGTCCCTCGAAAGAAAGATGATTTCATGAAATTTTAATTTTTCATTCCTATTCCTGAAAAATGTTTATTCCTGTAGAAATGATTTAAGGCTGCTGTGACCTGAAGGAGCCACTTGAGTTCTTTCTTTCTAATTGCAAACAGGAGGAGTTCCACCAAATATGCGTCCGACTCTCACAGACTTGTATCTCACTGAGCTTTGGAGAATAACAACAGACACAATGACTTCAATGTAGGTTTGCTATGCTATTAATAAGTGAATATCTTTGGTAAGACATTTGCTAGAAGAATTGAAAGTATTAATAGCTGTGTGTTTCATAAACTGTAATTCTATTGACTTTTACATTGGCTGAATTAGAAGCAGATGGAAAAATGATCATTGGACATAAAGAAACTGATATCCCCATGCTCAAAATCATTTTTCCCTTGCTATTTATAATTTTGAGCATTGTTTTGCCCTATTGAGAACTATAAAAGTTGTTTTACAAAATAGCTATATCAAATGTTCTTTGATTTTTTGTTGTTATTGTGGTACATAGTCTCATGACTTGGTAAATCTTTGTTTTCTGGACCATGGTTCAACATAATCCAAGTTTAAATTGTGTGAGATGACCATAATTATACTTGTGTGATAAACAAGTAGTATAAATATGGTCATCTCACAGTTTAAAACTGTGTAATATTCACTTTTAATGTACTTTTTTTTATCTTAAAATAAGCAAAGTTGTCAATAAATAAAAATGAGTTCTTACTCATATGTCAGTTATCAATAGCATTAAATATTAATGTAGTGCTGACTATAAACAACAAAACATGTAAATCTTAGGTATTTTATATTACATCTCTCTGGATTATATAGCACATGAAAACAAATGATGCATTGTACATTGCTAGAACCAGCTGAAATATTCAGTGTCACAGCTGGTATTTGAACATGGTTCTCCCTCAGTGTGTGGTTGTTCTAACTATTGAACTACAATGACAACATGTTCCATATAATAAGTGAGTTCGTAAATGGTAACACTAAATCACTGAAAATTTACTTACTTAGATGCATTATTGTTCCCATTATCAACAATTCTCCAACTGATTGTTCTGCTTTCTTTTCCTGTCCAGGGGAGGCTGTAGATTGTTGGCGCTCTCTGGTGATAGGGTGATGAATCTTCCAAGGTGGTTGGTGGTGGTAATTCAAAATTCATTTTGTGGTCTTTGTGTTTTTGTATATGAATCTTTTCCCTGGGAGAATGTTGAATTACTGCCACCAACCACCCTTGGGAGATTCATCACCCGTCACCAGAGCACCAAGTTCCTGAAACGCATCCAAGTAGTATTACCATTTACCATCTCACTTATTATATGACTACACATCACAGTTACTAGCTTCTGTTCCCTCAAATAAGTGATCATGTTCCATGTTCAAATCCCAATGATGGCATTGAATTTTCAGCCTGTTCTAGCAATAAACAAAAGCCCTTTAAGAATACCAACAATATAATAAGGACCATTGTATATTGCAATGGGGTTAACTAGTGGCCTAAATTAGCCTGGCATATAAAAAGTTTCTAAAGTTACAGTATAATTTTAGCATGAAATGCATGAGTCATGTTTTATATCAGTATCAATTTAATATAAACTGTTTATTAAGTTTTTTCAATAGTTGTAATTTATTCCTGCAGATTGTATCTGGCCGCAGCAATGTGCTGCTATTAGGAGATTCAATAGGAGATTCTGGTATGGCAGAAGGTGTACCAGATGTGAATGCTGTTCTCAAGATTGGCTTCCTCTATGATCGGGTAATGCTTTCACATATGTTTAACTTAGATGTTAAAATTAATTTAGATTGTGTTTTGTACTTAAATGCATTTGTATTGCAGTGCTCTAGTATGAAATGCATTAAATCTGTAATATAAAATGATCACCTTCTAGAAAATAATGAAATGTGTATTATGATTTTGTTATAGGTTGATGATAGGCTGGAGGAATTTTTACATCATTTTGACATTGTTCTAATTGATGACCAAACCATGGATGTGGTGAACAGTATTCTGGAACTGATTCTGTGAAACAGGATAATATGTCTTGTGTAATGGGGCATAACATGAGTGTGGTTTAAGACAAGTCTCATTCTGAAAATTGATTCCTTTTTCCTCTTGCCATATGTGATGAAATAGCCCCTCATCTCTGCTGGTTTTGTTTTTCTTTTCTTTTAATACCAGCCTGCTAACATGGTTTATTATCTTTCTACTGCTTCTGATCAAAAAGGAGGGGAAAATTACAAAAGTATATAAATTTGTTTCAATGTTACAAATTCTGTTACATTAGCTGGTTTTTTTTAATACAAGTGTAATTACATACATTTTTAGCATATGTGCAGTAATTAAAATGTTTGAAAAATTTATTAAAGATGAGTACTATACACTAAAAAAATGGGCCATGACTGAGGTATTTAAAAACTAACAGTATTTAATTTTAAGCGCACTTAACTGTCTTGCTGTATAATTGCTTCAAAACACCTCCTGTGGAGTGTTTCATTATGTCTTTTTTCCCATATTAGCTCTCTAAACAGTTTCTATTCTTACCTCACTCCTTGCTTCTAGTTTAAAAATTTTTAATTTTCTGTAGGTACTCCAGCTCAGAGTACTGTTTATCTTACATGTTTATCAATTTTGAGATGCAGAATGTCCTTGTCCCCAAATCTAATTTAAAATAAATTTGAGAAAAATGGATAAGAAGCAAAGATACCAGCTGGGTGCTATAAGAAAACATACATAGGTAATAGAGAATGCAGTGCCTGCTGAGAACTAGATGCTGCAATTGTCCCTCTTTGTCAAGAAAGAAAATATACACTCATTGAAAATAAAGTGATATATAGTCATTTCGTGATTGTAGAGATTACTTTAATGTTAGTATTTGTACTGTAATTTAGAAACTCAACCAATTTAAACTTTTAGTGACTCGAAGATCTATTCAAGATAGAAACAAAATATACATCACAACTTGAAAAATTAAATGCATCTACATATTGTAATGTCGAAGGCATTTTACTTTGTGGATAGCGTTTTCTCAACTTTAACAATGAAATGAAGAAACTTGAATGTGAAACATTACAAACTTTTAAGTTGATTACAAACTGAAGTATCTGACATTTTTGAAGAGACATGTCACTGCCTGGAAAACTGGTGTTGTCATTTATTCCTAGTATCCTAACAAAATAAAAATCATGTGAATTCTACAATCACAAAATGAATCGTCAATGAGGTTACATTATTTATATGGTAAAATATTAACATTTTTGTGATATTTAGACAAATAACTAGTTTTAACAAAGCACAAAATAAAAAGTGTAGCAGCTGTTATTAGATTTCCACAGATTAAACCTTTGCGCTGTATTAATACTTTGATAGTTTTGGAAAAATAGTTAGGAAGTGCAACTGATAGTTTTCAAAATACAAGTACAAAGAATTGCATCTACAATGAAAAGCATCACTAAAATATGAAGTTTATAATATCTTATAGATAATCAGTTTATTTAAAACTTACTGTTAGGCTGTGTTTTAAATATGAGGTTTGTTTCAATGAATCACTTTTGTATCCAGAGCAATTTACCTGAGTAAAGAGTCTATAATGTTGCTGTATACATTTTTTTACTTCCCTGCTCTTTTTAGTTTAAAAACTATTAGCTAATTTTAACTCCATGGTTGACTTAAAAGTGAAGGTCAATATGTTTTATGCAGGTTATGCAAGCAATTATCAAAGATAGTCATTCTGGTGATTAGGATTTGTCCTCATTCTAGGTCTAAACTCGGATATCCTGAATCTTATTCCTGGCTAAGTATAGTAACTTTCCTAACTCTGGAAAGTAGGAATGCTAAAGTAAATTGAGTTTCAATGCTTAGAAGTAATTTAAATGCAACAATCACCTGAGCTAAGAAAAGTGGAGTACCAATTATGACTTCAAATAAATGCCACTATGTGACTTAATTTTACCACATGCTAAATTAGGACAGA
This sequence comes from Hymenopus coronatus, assembly GCA_030762935.1. Classification (NCBI taxonomy): domain Eukaryota; kingdom Metazoa; phylum Arthropoda; class Insecta; order Mantodea; family Hymenopodidae; genus Hymenopus; species Hymenopus coronatus. Next base: position 98,387,140 of record CM060888.1, read on the forward strand.
GCAGTCCAGGTTTGGATTGGTTTCATAAAAGCAAGCCTGAGTCTGTATCAACTTTTCCTATTCTCTTCATTTGTCTTGTCCATATTTGCTAGAAAAGTTGCTAGCTCTGGTGACTTTTGATAGACTTTCTCTAAATCATTGTAGAAAAAACATGTGGTGCATCACATACTACAAATGAGGCAAATATGCATACTCATAGCACCCAGAGACACAGGGTGGAGTGCACCAAACTAGAGTAAGCTCTACTTCTATAGTGAATTACTATTAACTCAACACTTGGCAACTTCCACACGAGAGTAAACTACTTCCAAAGCACTTTATTCCTTTCAGATACTTCCAGAGCAAATTACTACATGAATGAATAGCAGAGCACTGTCATAGTGTATTACTACATAAGTAAACAGCACAAATATAAGTTAGAATTTACTCGCATGGCATGGTTGCAGTAGTTCACCTGTCAATTCAACTACAGCACTATATCACATGTGTAGGAAGATATTTAGTGTGTTGATTATTTAGATTAAATTGATCTTGATGAAAGCATTTACTTGGATGATCTTTACAAAGAAAGCAATGGGAATGCAATAGTATGTATAGTACAAGAAAGATGAGATGAATGCTCTAGTTTGAGACATGCAAGATCCAAATTATATTTATAACAGAGTTCAAGCAATATTTTGGTACTAGAAAAGAATGCTTTTGATTCATTTTAATCCGTTGAAGAGCATATACAGCAAAACATAGACAGGAATTCAGCTCTATCACTCTAACTGCAATTATTATGCTTGGCAAATATTTTTAATTTGGAACATTTCACATAGCTGGAAATGATCTTATTATCTTCACTGAATGTTGGTCATGACTTTCAGTGCATCGTTAAGAGCACTACTGAAGTTAAGAACAAGATACACATGATGCATGCCCAGAAAAATATAACAATTCTTAAGTTACATGCGCTTTGTAGGACTGTTCCTATTTTGTGCCCATCCAGTGAAATTGGTAAATCTTTTGGTGAATGTTTTCAAAATAAGAAACAGTATTTTAATTTATTTTTATATCTTTTCTTTACATACTATGAGTACTCGCATGCTAATTACAATTACCTCTAAACTGCAAAAATTTGTTGCTGACAATAGTATTATTACCGCAGTATGCCTGGCTCCCTGCCCTTGCGGTGTAATTGGGTAGCTACCTTAAATTCTATTTCCTTCCTCATTCCCTCAATCATCATGCGGCTTTCCCTACTTCTTGTTTCCTTTACCATCCTAATCTGTTTATCTTTCAACCTACTCAGAAATGTCCCTATACTCCTATTTCTCCTCCCATAATTCACACACTTACTTTTTTCTTTTGCTTTCAATCCTTTCATGTATACCACTTTTATCCTCATTCATGCTATTCCTGTCATTTCCTCGTACTACGTTGGTCAATGTGCTTTTTCCTCCCTCATTCCAATCAGAAATAATATTTCTCCATATACCTGTAAGAAGATGTCAAATGCCCCTTGAGAGCCAGTATGAAATATAGAACTGAAAATGTTTTGTTGGTTGTGGACAGCTAAGCTAAGTAGGGTTGTTTGGTTAGTGACTAACCATGGCTGGTTAGGGTTTATTCCCTCTTCAGCCGGTGTTTTAATTATTGTTTTTAATTTTATTTTGGAGGGGCAATCTTCTAGAATCTGTCACAATATCAGTTTGTTTTTATTTGTTTCTTGGGTTGGGAGGATTTGGGGGCGGTGTTGTTGAGATGTTTTCTTGGTGATTGGCATAACCATTGCTTTTTGTTGAGTGTATATGTTATTAAATATCATTTTTTTATATTATATATGTTCTCCTCCCCAACTTGGTCAAATACTTAATTCGTAGTTGGTGTTTTGTTTTTTGTGAATGCCTTAAGTGATGCTCATTTCGGATTTATTTATTTATTTATTTTTTTTTTTTAATCATCTTAATGTATGACAGGGGCAGGGGTGTAGGAATTCTGTGTTGGTTTTGAGTGTTCCTTTTATAGTTAGTCTCAGAGTCCAAGAGATTCCTTCGATGTTCAAGAAATACTCGGAGGCTTTTAAAGTTTCTGATTTTGTGCTGTGTGATATGGTGTCTGAATAGAAGCTTTTACTCTTGGGGTTCAAGGAATATTCCCTAACTTGAAAAGTACCATGGTTAATTCTTTTCCTAGAGATTCAGTGTTGTAAATGTCACCAGTGTAATTATATAATAGCAGCTGATGAAGTGAATTCATCACTTATTTCAGTGTTTTACTTTCTTTAATTTGTACCTAGTACATGGTAAATAAAATATTGCATTCCATTCAAAATTTGATACAGAGATTTCCTTGGAAATAAATGTTTTAGGGCCCCCTGTATCCAAAAAATGCTGTTTCAAAAAAAGGTCTTTATTTGTGTGTCTGTGAATTCAAAGTGAAAAGTTGGTTAAATATTAAATTTGATGTTTGAATTCATCATCCAAATGTGATACAAAGATTTTCAGGTAAATCCTCCACCCAAATTATGTTTGAAAATGTTGATATTCTCGAAAATGGCTCATACATTAAAGATATTTACATTCAAAATAAAACGTTTATCTTGAATTTTTTGGAAGTAGCCTCTGAAGATTTCTTCATTCTGAATGTCTTATGCATAACTAATAAATCATAAGAGATAGACAAAAAATCACTACACAAAAAAATGTAGATCTAGTTAAAACGTAATCTGTCATATACAATATTTTTTAATTTAATTTTTATTTTTTTAATTTTTAAATTTTTTAAAATTTTTTTACTTGTGAGTTAAAACCATTTCTGAAATATTCCTTGTTATTGGTTTCAATTTTAAGAGATTTAAAACTTTTCTCATATGGGATTTTGTCATTCTGGTTTCTTTTGTTTTACTCTTGGCCATGAAAGAGAATCAGATTTCAATCGTATAGCAACCAGCTTTTAAAAGCTTTGACTAATGCTTTAGCCTAGTGCAGGCATACTGTCTAGTGTCATTGAGTGACATTCCCCTCCGTTCCTTATTCCATCTGGTCTTGACAAAAAGCCACTGCCCAAAACATCACTCCAAGCAATAAGAGTTCCAGCCTTTATTTGAGCAATTACATGTATAAGTAAACAACCCTTCAGGTCAATCAGAGAAGTGCTAGCAGCATGTCACGGTACACATTTCATCCTTCGTGGGAGGAACAGTACTTTTTTATGCTTCACAAACTTGTTTAATTTGTCATAAGCAGCTAACAGTGCTTTCACAGTATAATATTAGGAGGCATTTTAATAACTGCCATTTTCAGCAGTATAATGATCAATACTCTGTAATGCTGCGCGTAAACGTAAATGCAATAAACTAAAAATGGATTTCTTAAACCAACTGTCAAAGCACAACAATCCAGGTTCCAACGAGGTCTTAAATGAACAACAAAACCAGAACAATTTAGCCATAACATTGCTATATGCAAGTTACAAGGCGGCTAAATTAATAGCTGAAGCAAATAAGCCTTCAGAGAAGGAGAGTTTATTAAAAAGTGCCTTGTTAACATTGCAGAGGAAATTTGTCTTTACATGGTTGAGACACTTAAAAATATACCTTTAGGACAAACCACAGTGACATCAAGAATATCAGCCATGAATGCTAAGATCAGTTGAAAAGTTGAAAACTAAAATAAATGGATTACTTCTTACTCATTGGCTTTAGATGAGTGTTCAGACCTCAAAGATATCATTAAGCTAGCAGTATATATCAAGAGGTGTTGACTCTGAACTTAATATATTCGAAGAGTTTCTGGAGCTTGTGCCACTTCAGGAACATGCTCTTGGAGAAGAAATATTTGACGCAATTTACATGATAGCCTGTAAGTATGAATTATCCTGGGGAAAGTGGTGTCAATCACAATGGATGGTGCCTCCTTGTTAGGTTATAGAACAGGTTGTGCTGGAAGACATTGGTCTCCCTCGGAACTCTGTAAAGGTACTACATTATTCATATAGAAGCCATGTGTGCTCAGGCAGCAACTTTACAGAATGTAATTAATATTTGTGGTGGTGAAGGCTGCAAATCTAATAAAATCGCACCCTTTGCGGCATAGACTTTTTCAACAATATTTGGCCAATATTGGTTCAAGTTATTCAGACCTAATATATTAAAACCAGGTTAGATGGTTAAGCAGGGGAAATTTGCTTAATCATTTTTTTAGTCTCCTTGAGACTAAATGATGAGAATGAGATGTGTTCTTGAGAGTACAAGATGTTATAATTCTGCAGCTTTATTGACCAGCAAGGGTTTTGGACCTGGCCTTTTTGACCGACATGCGTGATCACTCCTCAACACAGTTCTACGAGGGCAAAATTAGTTAATCATCCACATAATAGATGCATTAAGATGCTTAATGAATAATTTGAATGTTTGGAAGGATCAGCCCCAAAATGCATATCTAAGTATTTTTTCATATAACTCCTTGGCATAAAATGTTAAGAGGACCTCCATTTGATGTTTGAAACAAGATTTGGAGAAGTGTTAGTGGAAAGTGAACTTCATCTATGCAGTAATCCATTATCTGTCAGCCCAGATGTTCCTGATCACTTACAATCAGAGATTATAGAGCTGAAGAAGAACAGTGTTCCATGGAATTGTGGAAAGGTGTGGATTGATATTTATAAAATGTTAAATAAACAGTCATTCCCGAATTTGTGCAACCTCTGTGAACGTATTGTGACAATGTTTGGAGCCACATGCATGTGCGAGCAGTTTTTTTTTTTCCACTTATGAACCAATGTTAAAAACAAATTCAGGTCTGGAATTAGCCACAGTAATTTATGTGTCACATTGAGATTGAATGTAACTACAAATGTAGATGCAAAATTATTGACCTAACCTAGCAAATTTCTTAATGTCTTTGTAATATTAAAAGAAAAACATGAATATAAGGAAATGTTACACACTGAAGTGCTTAAATTGATAAAATGAGTGTGACAACATAACTTTAAATAAAGTTGAATACAGTAAAGAATACCTTCATGTTAATACAGTCATCTTCAAAGAATTCAACATTTATTTAACACAGAAAAGCTCAGAGAAGTACAGTTGCCCTCCATGGTGTAATGGTTACCATGCTAACTTCATATATCCAAGGTCGTGGGTTCACTACATGGAGGACATGGATTTTTTCGGGTGTAAAAATCCTTAGCATGGCTTCCTTTGGAACGGAAGTAAAGCCACAGGTCCCATGGCGTAGATTTACGGCACGCAAAAGAACCTCAAGCCTGATAGAGAGGCCTCTGAGCAAAATTAAGCGGTCTTTCACGCCTAGTTTAGAATGGGACGCTGAGAACCACAGCAGTTAAAGAGCATCCATAAATAACACACATTTTTTAGAGAAGTACAGATAAAAAGAATTGAAGAAACCATTATATTGTGAAACCAATAAAAATGGCAAAGTATATAGGAAGTTTACATTGCTAAACTTAGGAGACTTTTCAATTAATGCAAAACAGATACAATGTTAGAAATTTATTCAGGAAATTAGTACATGACCTAGTGACTCAGTTGATAAAGTATTCTTATTTTACAAATTCCTTTAAATATTCAGAGTATATGTATTGTGGTTAATGCCAAAGTGTTCAAAATTTAGAATCCTCTTCCAGCAGCAATGGCTTCTTGAAGAGTGTTAAGTGATCATATCAATGATGCAGTGAACATTTTTATTGATTTGAGGCAAATACTGCATTCCCCTACGTTGGCTTATTCTGAGATGCTACGTTGTTTTAAGTTCTCATATGTGCTTATGCCTCAAATGTATTCTTTTTTTCATGATATTGTAAAAAAAAATCTGATGTTTCATTCACGAGACATTCTCTACCTGTTCTGCAAACTATCTTACAAAATATTAATCTTTTATCTACATCATGCTAATCATGTTAAACATTAGCAGGAATTATCTTATTACTTGCTTCCTTGTAAGCAGATTTTCGAAAAATTTTCCACGTAAAGGGTAGTTGGGATGGGGGGATTTTTTTGATTTTGTCAAAAATGGCTCTTAACGGTTTTTATTAAACTACAATGTGTTTAAGATATTTTCATGACAAATAAAATTTATATCTTGAATTTTCTGGAAATAGTATATGAAGACCTCTTCATTCTGGACTTTTGTATAACTGGTAAACCGTAAGAAATAGACCAAACCTTACTGCACAAAGAATATATAGGTATCTCATTAAAACACAATTTATGTCATATACATTTTTTGTAGAGTTAACTGTTTCCAAGATATTCCTTCTTGTTGGTTTCAATTTTAACTACTTAAACAGCTCTCAAACTGAAAGTCGTCTTTCATTTCATATCTATTTTGTTTTACTCTTGACCATGCAGAGAGAACCAAATTTATTGTTTCACAAAGCGACCAGGTTTTAAAACATCTGATTTATCACTTTACCTAGTGCATTCGTTTATTTCCCTTCTACTTATAAGCAAGTAATAAGTCCATTTCCACTAGTGTTTATCTTTATTAGTCTGGTATTTAACCACATTTTCATTTTTGATTAATGTTCCACAATCGCACACACTTACACTTATGTATAGGAATCTTTTAGACTATCCTCCTATCTAAGTAGCAGCAAGCTTTAAAAAGTTTTTTCATATATGTGGCTAGAGATAGATTGCATATATTGGTCTAAATACTGTTACTGTTATCCATTGTTATGGTGAAGAAACCATTAACATATATCTTCATTCAGATGAGTTTATAAACAGGAATTACCTTTTTAATGCTGTTTAATGTCCTTATTTCTTGCGGTGGACACTGATATGAAATGAAATAAGTTAGGGAGGAAACCTTCTAGACCAAGCTTAAGGCATCTCCTCAAATATGCTGGTTATGAGGACTAGAAAACCTGGGAAAAAAGTATCAGGATCGTCTAGCAGGAATTGAACCACAAATCTTCTATTCACAAGTGTCTAAATGACATTGACTACATAGTATATTGAGATTCAATTGCCAGAAAGCAGTAAAGTAAGACTCAACATACCCGAATTACCGAATTCTAAATAGGCACTAGCAATATTAAAGAAATGGGGACAGTGAATCTACTATGATTATACTTTCTCCCTTGCACTAATCCTAATTCCTAATAGTTCCCTACAGAGGCATAGCCAGGGGGAGATAAAAACTCCCGTTTCTAAAAGAAAACATAACAATAAACTATAATTTTAATTCCAATTGCTGCAGCTTAATCTATGAACATAAATCTATGTTTTTAAATATTTCAACTGAGGATTCTTTTATATTTTTCATTTTATTTTGTACATAACTCGCCCCCATTATTTTTGCATGGCTGCCCTACTCATTCATGGAATTATGCAAACGGCATCAAACGATCTAACATTCCGGATAACCGGCTGTGTAAAAAAGCTGGAACTTGGCATATCATTAATAAACACAATAATTCTATTTTAATGTCATTTATTTGCGAAAGTAAGCCGATTTATTGTGGAATGTTAATTTAACTAAATATACGCACTACAGGAATGAATCTAAATTTCATTTCTTACGCGGCGCGGCAGTCATTTGCTTAATTTTTGTACTGTTGCTCTTCCTGACTGATTAAGCTTGTTATGTTGGTAGAATGTAAAGGTTTGCAGAAATGAATCAGTAGGAGTTTTCAAATGTCAGTAACATGGTATAACATGTGAGTGGCGTAAACGAATTGAAGTTGGGAAAAAATATCTATTAAATTGAGTATTCGTAAACAGTGTGGTATAAATAGTGTGAGGACTTTACTTCCTGACCGTTTCTAAGTGCTGCGAAGAATTAACAGTGTAAGCAGGAAAACGTAAGTTGAGCATTATTATAAGCAATTTTAAGTAATCAAATTGATTTCGCAGTTTTGCCTTTTATTTATATTACATTATTTTTAATATTCTCAGCATTATGCTCTACTTTTTGGCGCGCACAGTAATAACTGCATAATGCATTGTCAACAACGCAAGCAAAATCAATCTTTAACAGCAATGCGTGTGAATAATAGCAACTATGTAATTCTCTGTTATTGCCGATGTCAAGACTACTAAGCGTAAATCTGTCACTGACTAAACAAGAACGTTAACGACTTCAAATAGATGCAACAGACTACGTAAAATGTGTATATAGTGAACGAGGCGTTTTAGCATAGCAGTGCAGTATAATATTGCGGATAATAATATACAATGTTTTAGTTTCCTGCAATAAATTGTTGGCTCGTCATTTATATTCCCTTCCAGCTTAGACTTTTGGATGTTTCATCATTCGTTCTTAAAAAGAGGAAGAAGATCCACGTTCATCATTAAACTGTATACATTCTCAAATCTATTTCTTAGGTGAGAATTAAAGGTCATGGCCGTGTCAAAAAAAAAAAAAAAAAAAAATCGGGGAGAGTTTGCCATAACTAGATTTAATTATACCCTACACAGTTACCATGAGCCTTTTCCTAGCAGAGAAAACCTACTGTTTCCTAAGGAAAATTTCCCATATTCGATTCACATGAATTTAAGCAAATAAAACGTGCCAGAAGTTTCGATAGGGTTTTGAACCCTAAAATCCACCTTCTATACATACCTTTGAAAGAGGGATATTGCAAATTATTTGACAGAGAAATTTACAATAATGACTAAGGTTAATTGGGTGATTGATAACGGAATGATGATTTAACAGGTCTATGTTTATGACTTAAGCTTCCTTTTCATTGTTAAGAATTACATTTTCTAGCTCCCGAAAAACCTCCATTGCAGTATTCATAGATTACACACTTTCAACCCAAACTACCCTTAACATGGAAACATTTTCGAAATTTTGGATTTTGTAAAAAATGGATCTTATTTTGATTAAAATGCCGTATATTAAAAATGTTTATACGGCAAATAAAATGTATATCTTAAATTTCTTAGAAGTGGTCGCTATAGTCCTCTTCATTCTGAATGACTTTTGCATAACTGGTAAATCGTAAGAGAGAGAGGAAGACTTACTATACAAAAAATGTAGATATCGTGAAAACACACAATTTATGTCATATAACCTTTTTGTTTTATTGTAGGGCAAACCATTACCGAGATATTCCCATTTATTGGTATCAATTTTAAAATGCTTTCTCCAAACGAAAGTCCTCATCCTTTTCATGTATTTTCTGTTTTATTCCTGACCAGGAAGAGAATCGAATTTCAATATCAGTCGCAAAGCAACAGCTTTTAAAATTTTTGACTATCGCTTTAGCCTAGTGTATCCTCTTTATTTCCCCAACTTACAAAGAAGCAAGTAATAAGACCATTAATTCTGGTAATCTTTATCTGATTAGCGTGATGTAGATAAGAGTAATATTTTATAGGAATAGTTTGCTTACAGAACAGATAGATACCTAGAGAAAATCACGTGAATGGAACACATTAGATGTTTTCAACTGTGATTGATGGAAGTACCTTTTTATCCCCCACCCCCTGACCTGTTGAGCGCTGGCTTTTGTGTCCTAGGTTGCGATTTGGACTCTGGCCCAAGTAGAATCGTGCAAGGGATTATTTCCGATACGAATTCTGCGGTCGAATAATTGTCAACATTCTGGTTTTAGAACCCAGAGGCTCCGGGTTTGGTTCCCGACTAGGGAGGGGAATTTTTCTTTCACCAGAATTATTCCTACCCCCCACCCTCCCCCACAGAACCTGGAAGTGTGAATGTGAGTGTAGTTAATGTCAAAAACATAAAATCAGTGTTAAGAAATCCTACGGTCCAGCGAGTTGTTCCGTAGTCAAAGCGTTAAAGGAGGTTATGCAAATGAAATAATGATAAATAAGCCAACTTGCCGATAGAACAACAGAAATACCGATGAGCGGCGACATTGACATGACCCTGGCAGTTTCTGACCCCATTAAGTACATCAAACAAATTACCACCGAAAAGGAAGTGCGAGTCAACGCACAAACTGAAGTCGTGTTAATTAGAACATCTTCAGTCATATTTACGTCTATGTCTACAAGACACAGTGTGATAAATGCTGCTTTAATTCTCAAGAGCTGCTTGGTTGCACTGAAATGAATGGTTAAAACATATGCATTACACTTATTAGTTTCCAAACCTCAATATTTATGACAAATTGCATTAAGTATCCCATTATGAAATATTCTTAAATCCTCCCCCATTACCGTTGAGGAAAATCGTAAAATATATCTTTTGGTTTTAGAAAGGTTAATCAACTTGTATCACCAAATTGCTTCTGATTATGCCATTTTACGGTGAATCACGTTTATCTAGTAGTTCAATAAAATTACATACCTTCCGAATAAGTAGTTTCAATAACAATTTAAAAATAGCCCGCCTGGGTAGTGTGGTGGTAGCATGTCTGCTTCACTTTCGAAAGTTCGTGAGTTCGAATTTAGCTTAGGGTGAGTTGCCCGGATAAGGTTTTTTTTTTCGGGGTTTTACCTTATCCTGAGAAGACGAATGTTGAGTAACTTTAAGCTCCATGGACCCCGAGATCATTTGAGCATCATTCACCAATTCCATTCATCGTCCGATATGGCCAACCAGGTTAAAGGACGTTAAGCTACAAAAAAAGAAAAAAAATCTCGTCTCCGTTGACATCACCTTCTCTGCCTAGTCTGCATCAAATTATTCTTACGAAAGCGTATTCCTTAATGTAGTTCATGTTAATTGAGATAAACATTAGCAAGATAGTTTTATTGCATGTTTTCTTGAGACAACGGGAATAAGTGAATACATTAGACTAGAACGATAGTAAAATCGTTTGAGTCATCATGTGAAGACGTGGAAATCTCGTTCAAGAAAAAAGGAAAAAACGAATGACTGCTTTTCAGTGAGAAAAGTACAAGGAGTGGGAAATTTAAATCGTAAACAAGGATATATTTTACTCGAGTAAAAAACGCAAGTGTTTGATATAAATCTTGCATTTTTAAAAGTAGTGAGTAGTGGGTAAAATTTGTCCTCTCTTATGCTTTAACGGTTATGCAAAAGTCATCCAGAATAAAGAGGGTTTCAGAAACTTTAAGCTCAAGAATATGCATTTTATTAGTGATGTAAACATCTTTAATATTAATATTTTAATCAAAATCGTTAGGCATTTTTGTGACGGTTAAAATCCGAAAAAGGCAGTTTGAAGTGAAAGGATGAAAATCTTAGTTGCATGCTTGGGAAATAAGTACTTAAGTGAACTTAAGTATCAAGTTTGGTATTTAACCGACGTTTCGTTTTCGAGTTATGCTGTTTACTCGGACCTTTTTGTAAAACTACCGTTTTATTTACTACGGAAGATTCTCAAATCGTGTATTTCCGGTGGAATCTCTATATCAAAATGTTGGGTACAGTACAACACTTTCTCTACATACTATGTACATCGTAAAAACCGAATGTCCCGTCTTTGCATTTGAAAAAACATCTGATGTGTTACACTTACATGTCTTTCTCTAGCTGCTCTACAAACAAACTTCTTATAAAATACTATTCTTCTTTCTACACAATGCTAATCGAGATAAATATTAGTAGAATGTTCTTTTACTTAATTCCTTATAAGTAGAAGGGAACTAAAGGAATGCGCTGGGTTAAGGTGATAGTCAAATGTTTTAAGAGCTGTCGTTGCAAATCGCTTCAGAAAAACCGACACCTCCTGTGTGAGAAAAGTATGAGTACTTTACAACTGAAAAAAATAACAAGGAATATCTCGGGAACGGTTACTTACACAACAAAAACGTAAAGGACATAAATTGCGTGTTTTGACGAGATCTACATTTTATGTAAGTTTTTACCTATCTCTTACGGTTTAGCAGTTAAGCAAAATTCATCCAGAATAAAGACATCTTTAGAGACTATTCCCAGAAAATTCAAGATACACAAGGGGCTTTAATCAAAATCGTTAGAGGCAATTTTGAGAAAATTAAAATTTCGAACATTTTTCCATGTAAAGGGTAGTTTGTGGCGAGTGTATTTTCTTGAAAATCTTCATGTCGCTTCCTTGGAAGATACCCCACCTAAATACTAAGTTTGATATTTAACGGTCTTTTCGTTTTTGAGCTATGCTGCCCGCTGACACGCGCGCGGACCTTTTTCTAAAAATGCTTTTTTTTTGGACTAGGGGACCCCAAAACATATATTTCCGTGAAATCTCGACATCGAATTTTTGGGTGGAATACAATACCTTCTCTATCCACTATGTACATTGTGCATGCAGGCTAGAGAAAGTAAAAAAAATCTGATGTGTACCATTCACATGACTTTCTCTATATCCCTGCAACATATTATTATTATTATTATTATTATTATTCTAAGCTTATACTTCTATTTACTTTATGCTAATCAGAAAAAGTTAGCAGAAATAATCTTTTATTACTTGCTTCCTTCTAAGTAAAAGCGAAATAAGGGACTACCATAGGTTAAAGTGTTAGTCAAAAGATAGTTGCTATGTCAGTGAAGTTCCTTTGTTTATATGGATCGGAGTTGAAATGTTCCTGTATGAGAAAAATATAAGTTTTTCATAGCAGAAACCAAAAATAAGGAATGTCTCAAAAACGACGAACTCCACGAAAAAAATGTATATAACATAAATTGTGTGTTTTAACGTGCTCTACATGTTTTGTGTAGTAAGTTTTGTCCATCTCTTACGGTTTAGCAGTTATTCAAAATTCCGTAAAATTCATCCAGAATAAACTACTCTTCAGAGGCTATTCCTAGAAAATTCAAGATATACATTTTCTTTGTCAGGCTAATATGTTTAATATACGAAATTTTAATCAAAATCGTTGTCATTTTTGAGAAAATCAAAATTTTAGAAAAAAGTTCCATGTAAAGGGTAGTTGGGGGTGGGGGGATTTTTCTCAAAATCTTCGTGTCGCATCCCTGGAAGATACTAAACTTAAATACCAAGTTTGGTATTTTACCGACTTTTCGTTTTTGAGTTATCGTGTTCACAGACACACGGACACGCATGGACCTTTTCGTGAAAATACTTTTTTTGGATATTGGGGACCCTAAAACATATATTTCCGGTGAAATCTCGGTATCGAATTTTTGGGTGGAGTGCAATACCTTCTCTATACACTATGTACATACTATGTAGTAGTGCGTATAGAGAAAGTAGATAATATAGGGCGCTTGAAAAATAAACATAGCAACAATATATCGGAAATGTTAATGCCACAAAAATATTTGGTAAAATTTGTACATTTTAACGAAAATTACTTCTTTTTTGAAGTAGAAACATTTGTGCATAAACACTTTTTCTATCTTTTGCGGTTTTTTTTGACACGAAATCTATTCAGAAAGAAAAGGCACATAAGCTTATTCGGAGAGCATTCGATGTATGTGTGTGTGTGTGTGTTATTTTTTATATAACATTCTAAATATTTGGTAAATACTTTAATCAAAAGATTAGAGCCATTTTAATTTCTACCTCTATTTAGTCAATGGTACATAAGTAGAGAAGGTATTGCATTCCACCCAAAAATTCGTATTGGGATTTCACTGGCTATACGTTTTAGAGTCTCCTGCATTAAAAAAAACAAACAAACAAACAAAAATCCACATGTTTAGAAAAAATTGTTCGTGTTTATGTATGGGGGTCCGTGTACACCATAAGTAAAAAACAAACAGTCGGTTAAATACCGAACTTGGTACCTATTTAAGTTAGTTCTTCTAAGGATGTGACACAGCTTTTCAGAAAAATCCCACACACCTGTAACTACGCCAAATTACATGGAACATTTTCGGAATTTCCAGCTTACGATTTTGATTAAAATTCCGTATATTAAAGATATTTACAAGGTATATAAAATGTACGTACTGAATTTCTTGGGAATACCCTCTGAAGCCCTCGTCATTCTGAACGACTTTTGCATAACTGGTAAATCATAAGGGACAGACAAAATCTTACCCCACAAAAATTAAATTTCACTAAAACACAACCATTTTCGAGATACTCGTTATTGGTTTAAAGTTTAAAATACTTGTGTACTTTTCTCAAACGGAAAGTTGCCATTCGTTTCAGATCTCTGGTATTTTACTCCTAGTCATGCAGATCTTGTATTTTATAGCGAACAGCTTTTAAAGGATTTGACTGTCGCTTTAGCCTAGGAGATTCCCTTATTTCCTTTCTATTTGTAAGGAAATAAGTAATAAGACCATTTCTGGTATTGTTTATCTTGATTAGTATGAAAATATCTTATATGTTCCATCCACATGACTTTCTGTACATCTCTGTTACAATTTATTGTTAAAAATCTTATGCTTCTTTTTACTTCATGCTGATCGAGAAAAAATTAGCAGAAATAGTCTTACTACCTGCTTCTTTTAAGTAGAAGTGAAATAAGGGAGTACCATAGGTCAAAGTGATAGTCAAAAGCTGGTTGCTATGTGACTGAAGTTCCTTTATATGGACAGGAATTGACAAATTCATGTATGAGAAAAATACAAGTTTTTCAAAGCTGAAACCAAAAACATGGAATATCTAAAACTCCACGAAAAAATATATATATAACAAAATTTGTGTGTTTTAATTTTTTGTGTGGTAAGTTTTTGTCTACCTCTTACGGTTTAGCAGTTATGCAAAATTCTGTAAAATTGATCCAGAATAAAGTAGTCTTCAGAGGCTATTCCCAGAAAATTCAAGATATACATTTTATTTGTCAGGTAAATATCTTTAATATACGATAGTCAAAATCGTTAGAGCCATTTTTAAGAAAATTAAAATTTTGGAAAAAAGTTCCACGTAAAGGGTAGTTGGGGGTGGGGGGATTTTCTTGAAAATCTTCGTGTCGCATTCTTGGAAGATAACCAAACTTAAATACCAAGTTTGGTATTGAACGGTCTGTTCGTTTTTGAGCTATGCTGTCCACACACACACACACACACACACACACACACACACATTCACACTCACACATGGACCTTTTTCCAAAAATGCTTTTTTTTTTATTCAGGGGGACCCAAAACATGTATTTCTTGTGAAATCTTGCTATCGAATTTTCGGGTGCAATACAATACCTTCTCTATACACTATGTACATAGTATGTGTAGAGAAAGCAAAAATAGAGGAGTAATCTTCTGTAAGAATAATGTTTTTACAGAGTAGGTAAAGAAAGCCACGTGAATGGAACTCAAAACTTTTTAGAAAATTAAAAAGAATAGAAATTTTCTCTTTAGTATTTATCCGACATTTCGTTTTTTTTTTTTTTAATATTTCTTTTCTTCCCATTCTTTCTCTCTTTTACAAAACTTTTTCCCAACAATCTTTTATTCGGGGTATCTCAAAACTGCATTTACAATTAAATCTGGGTATCGAATTTTTGTATGGGGTGTACTTCTGTCTCTATCTATTATAGGAACATGGTTGCTAGAGAAAGTAATAAAGCTTTTAAACTACACACAGTGCTTAGCTCTTATTTTCTTTTTTACGAAACTACACAGGTACCTACTCAGTTAAAAACCTCCGGTCATACTTATTTTGTTACATTTCCTTTCATTTAGAATCCAATTTGCATTTACATGATTAAGAAATATAATAAATAAATAGCTTGATTGAATCTAAAAAGCAAAATTTGGGATAAAGATGCAGTAGAGATGAAAAGGTTTCTTGAGACCGGTAGTTAATAAGTATACGAAAACTTCTAAGTGACTATCGTTGTGAATGAGGCCATAGGTTATATTCATAATGCAGTGTTGCCACATACACTGAGTGTTGACGCGCCTAATGGAAGTATCTTCAAAGCCTTATAATTTGACATTGCAAGCAAGATGACCCTGGGAAGTGTATTTGACGGAGTATCCGAGGTTTCATTTTTCTTTTATTCGTTTCGTTTTCTTTTTCTTTTGGGGAGGGGGCAGGTTAATTTGGTTCAGAGACATTTTAAGCAGAAGGTAACACGTTAAGAATATTTCAAACTAACTCGTGCGATTAAAATTAATATGAATAAAAGAGTATCACAACAACCTGAAAGATTTTATTTTTCAGTATTGCAGTCATCAGAATTAAATGTACATAACGGCAGTGGCGAGCAGAAGCAATGAATAGTATAGTTGCAAGAAAACAATAGTATGTAAAGGAATATGCTTGATGAAAATCATAACATGTAATAATAGGTATAAATCAAAGGAATAAATATTAAAGATAAAACCAGAATAGGTACTTTAAATTAAAAGAATAAATATTAAAGATAAAAAAATCGGATGGGTTCCATTCACATGACTTTCTCTACATTGCTGCAATAAATTATTGTTAAAAACATATTCTTCTACCTATTGTATGATAATCGAGATCAACATTAGCAGAAATTGACTGAATTACTTGGTTTCTTGAAAATAGAAGGAAAATAAGGGATTACGCTAGGCTAAAACTATAGTCAAATCTTTTAAAATTGTTTGCCGTGTACTTGAAATCCGTTTCTATGCATGGCCACGAGCTTACAACTTGAGTGTGAGAAAATTTTAAGTATATTAAATCTGAAACAAATAAGACATATCTCAGAAATGGTGAATTACACGAAAAAGAAGCGTACATACATAAATTGTGCATTTTAACGAGATCTGCATTTTTATGAAGAGAGTTTTTGTCCATCTCTTACGGTTTACCAGTTTTGCAAAATTCATCATGAATAAAGTAATCTTTATATGCTATTCGCAGAAAATTCAAAATATGCATTTTATTTGTCGTGTAAATATCTTTAATATACGGTATTTTAATCAAAATCGTTATAGCTATTTTTGAAAAAATCAAAGTTTTCGAAATTTTTTCTATGTAAAGGGGTGTCGTATCCCTGGAAGATAGTAGCTTAAATATCAAGTTTGGTATTTTACCGACTTTTCGTTTTCGAAATTTTTTCAATGTACATAGTGTATAGAGAAGGTATTGCACTCCACCAACAAATTCGATACCGAGATTTCACCGGAAATATATGTTTTAGGGTCCCCTGTATCCAAAAAAAAAAAAATATTTTCAAAAAAAGGTCGTGTGTGTGTATCCGTGTGTCAGTGTGCCTGTGAACACGATAATTCAAACACGAAAAGTCGGTAAAATACCAAACTTGGTATTTAAGTTTAGTATCTTCCAGGGATGCGACATGAAGATTTTGATAAAAATTCCCCCACCCCCAACTACTATGGAACTGTTTTCGAAATATTGATTTTCTAAAAAAAAAAATGGCTCTAACGATTTTTATCAAAATATTATATATTAAAGATATTTACCTGACAAATTAAATGTATATTTTGAATTTTCTGGGAATAGCCTCTGAAGACTACTTTATTCTTGGTCAATTTTACGGAATTTTGCAAAACTGCTAAACCATAAGAGATGCACAAAAGCTTACCACACAAGCAATGTAGAGGACCTTAAAACACACAATTTATGCTGTATAAATTTTTTTCGTGGAGTTGATTGTTTTTGAGATATTCCTTGTTTTTGGTTTCAGCTATAAAAACTTATACTTTTCTCATGCTGGACTTTGTGAACTCGTCCCCATGCAATGAAATTTCAGTCGCAGAGCAACCAGCTTTTGACTATCACTTTTACCTATGGTACCCCCTTATTTTGCTTCTACTAACAAGGAAGCAAGTAATAAGACTATTTCTGCTAATTTTTGCTCCATTAGATGAAGTAAATAGAATAATTTGTTGCAGTGATATAGAGAAGGTCGTGTGAATGGAACACATCAGATTTTTTTTTCAAAATCTTCGTGTTGCATCCCTGGAAGATAGTAACTTAAATATCAAGTTTGGTATTTTACCGACTTTTCGTTTTTAGTTATCGTTTTCACTGACATACGGACCTTTTTCTGAAAATGCTTTTTGTTTTGGTGCAAGGGACCCTAAAACGTGTATTTCCGGTGAAATAGTCTATTTAATAAAGTTATTTTGAGTAAGATATAATAGAAAATAACTAAATGCTGGACTCAAATTAACTTTTGACACTTGGGTAGGTTACCTCTGTAAGATCAAGGAAACTGAAATTCCTCCCTCTCCCCTTGGAAGCAAATTTAACAATTTACTGTACCTCTTGAACGTTCCTCTTTCCAAGTCCCAGTGAATTTCAGTTGAAATTATATCGAAATGAGAAAGTCGTTCTCTTGTCGAGTAGAATTCCGAGAGCAACTCTTGATTCTCCTCAGCGCTGAAAACGATCTTTCTGCTGAAAACGAGGAACAAAAAATAACTTTTTTTTTTTGTCTTAGAAAGAAAAATAGGATTCTAAAGTAGTTTTTCTCTCTGAATTCAAATATGATAGAGGTTCTTCCCCACCACGCAAGGTTCCCGAGAGACAGGCATTTATAATTTCTAACTTTTTAATATTTTCTACATTCTTAACTACAGAATATTAAAGAATTCTGACTTATCCAGAAAGTAATAAATGACGATTTTCGGCTATATTTTGCCTGTGGAGTATCTTTCTTGATGGTCTAACAATAATCGGTCAGCATTGGAAACCTCTGTTTTAAGTGCATGAAACCAGGTGTATTGTCATGGCTTTGATAAAATTCTTCAGTAATCCTATCTTAATATGTAATGGAGGTAAATACAAATTTTTAGGATTACACAATGCGCCATGTTTCACATTTTTTTGTCCAGAAATGAATGATTGGTGTTTGGGCCATTCTTTTATAATGTAATGTTTGTTTTTTTTTTGCTTTCTCCATACGCACTATGTACATAGTGTATACAGAAAGTATTGCACTCCACCAAAAATTCGATACCGAGATTTCACCGGAAATATATGTTTTAGGGTCCCCAATATCCAAAAAAAGAATTTTCACAAAAAGGTGTGTGTGTGTGTGTGTGTGTGTGTGTGTGTGTGTGTGTGTGTGTGTGTGTCTGTCTGTGAACACAATAACTCAAAAACGAAAAGAGGTAAAATAAGAAACTTGGTATTTAAGTTTAGTATCTTCCAGGGGTGCGACACGAAGATTTTGAGAAAAATCCCCCCACCCCCAACTACCCTTTACATGGAAATTTTTTCAAAAATTTTGATTTTCTCAAAAATGGCTCTAACGATTTTGATTAAAATTTCGTATATTAAAGATATTTACCCGACAAATAAAATGTATATCTTGAATTTTCTGGGAATAGCCTCTGAAGAGTAGTTTATTCTGGGTGAATTTTACTAAATTTTGAATAACTACTAAACCGTAAGAGATGGACCAAAAATTACTACACAAAAAATATAGAGCACATTAAAACATACAATTTATGTTATATACATTTTTTTCGTGGAGTTCGTCGTTTTTGTGACATTCCTTATTTTTTGTTTCTGCTATGAAAAACGTGTACTTTTCTCATACGGGAACTTGTCAACTTCTATCCATATAGACAAAGGAACTTCATTGACATAGCAACCAGCTTTTGACTATCACTTTAACCTACGGTTGTCCCTCATTTCGCTTCTACTTACAAGGAAGCGAGTAATTAGACTACTTCTACTATTTTTTTCTGATTTGCATAAAGTAAATAGAAGTATAAGCTTTTTAAGAATTATTTGTTGCAGGGACATGGAGAAAGTCATGTGAATGGTACACATCAGATTTTTAATTTTTACTTTCTCCATACGCACTATGTACATAGTGTATAGAGAAAGTATTGCACTCCACCAAAAAATTCGATACCGAGATTTCACCGGAAATATATGTTTTGGGGTCCCCAATATAAAAAAAAAAGCATTTTCACAAAAAGGTCCGTGTGTGTGTGTGTGTGTGTGTGTGTGTGTCTGTGAACACGATAACTCAAAAACGAAAAGTCCGTAAAATACCAAACTTGGTATTTAAGTTTAGTATCTTCCAGGGATGCGACACGAAGATTTTGAGAAAAATCCCTCCACCCCCAACTACCCTTTACATGGAACTTTTTTCGAAATTTTTGATTTTCTCAAAAATGGCTCTAACAATTTTGATTAAAATTTCGTATATTAAACATATTTACCTGACAAATAAAATGTATAGCTTGAATTTTCTGGGAGTAGCCTCTGAAGATTAGTTTATTCTGGATGAATTTTACTAAATTTTGAATAACTGCTAAACCGTAAGAGATGGACAAAAACTTACTACACAAAAAATGTAGAGCACATTAAAACACACAATTTATGTTATATACATTTTTTCGTGGAGTTCGTCGTTTTTGTGACATTCCTTATCTTTGGTTTCTGCTATGAAAAGCGTATACCTTTCTCATACAGGAACTTGTCAACTCCTATCCATATAGACAAAGGAACTTCATTGACATAGCAACCAGCTTTTGACTATCAGTTTAACCTACAGTTGTCCATTATTTCGCTTCTACTGACAAGGAAGAGAGTAATCAGACTATTTCTGCTATTTTTTTCCGATTAGCATAAAGTAAATAGAAGTATAAGCTTTTTAAGAATTATTTGTTGTAGGGATATGGAGAAAGTCATGTGAATGGTACACATCAGATTTTTTATCCTATTATTCAGCAGTACTTTGTGTAACCAAGTTGCAGTCTAAGAATAAGTGCAATAACCTTCAAATCACCATAAATATTTAAATCATATATTGGATATTGAAGCTTTTCTAATATAAATTTGAAGTTTTCATGTTTCTTTCATACTACCTGAGTGAGCCACAAGTATCTACTGATGGGAATTTATTGCCATTGTGCAGAAGCACTGCTTTTAACTAATTTTAGAGGCATCAATGAACAAGCGCCATTCTGTTGGCCTATGTTCAATACCAAATTTCTCCGTAAGAGAAGAAATTTCACTAAAAACACTAGACCAGTTCCTTTGGAAAAATAGTGTTTAAATTGAGAATGACGATTACGATAAGTACATATCTTTGTATTCTTTTGAAGAAGATTTTATCCTTTTAGCTAGGAAGCAAGCATTTCAGACTGATTTTTTGGATAACTTTAAATCTCGTATAGATTTTCTTGAGGCAGTAAAAGAGGTTCAGATGAAAAGCTTAGTCCAAAAGTAGAGTCACCAAAATCCGTTGCATTTTCTTCCTTCCATAAAAATCTGAGCTCTCTTCATATACTGTCATGTGGTCTGGAGGTTTTGGTATGGGCAATTCTTTGCAGCAAGGTACTGGTCTGATTGCAGATTGCAAGTTAGGGTACACAACTGTATATTTTGATTTTGAAGTAATCCCTTTAATGTTTGTCAAACAGTGAGAGAAATAACAGAGGAGTGATTTTCGGGCTCCTCCAAATCATCGGGTTAGCAAATGGCATGTGGCGTGTGGCATTCTTCCATGCAGTGAGAAGCCTAGAACACGGTAAACAACAGATATGTGGGGCTCAGGCTTTGTTTGGTCCTCCACTTTACACCCAAAATAAAGTTCATAACACTTCGTACTAATGGAGTAAGGTTACGCATTTGGGACTTGAGTGTCACTTCACTACATCTATTAGAAAAATTGTTAGGATGATTTAAAACTCCAGGCATTTTACAATTAGCGACTTACTAAAAGAAATACATTTGTAAATATGTAAAACACAATTCAGATACACAAAGCACTCACAACGACGTGTTTACTTACTGGTTCTGGTATTTCGCAGTTGGCATCGTTCTGGGGAACGTGTGCTACACGAGATGTTTGTGCATATTTGTACATATTTATGTATGTCTGAACATGCACAATAGTAACATTGATATCACTTGAGTTAGTTCATTTGATTCCACCATATTTGCAATGCTCTAGGAGCTTTTATTTGATAAAACATGGACGAAAACTGTTTATTTAAAATTGAAATCGCAAAGAAATTGTGGGAGATGGAGAAATTCGGAACACATATTTGAAAACATGATGCAACTGCATTAAGTAAAACTATTTGTACTAATGAGACAACAATCATTTAAATTGAATAGCCTTCAGGGGTGCTCGTGCAAGTCGCTCTCGCTGCTCAGTTGATAATGTGGGCCTGTAGATGGTTTTACGGTGCTATTATGTTGCCTCTCACAGTGTACCTACTTCAGCGCGAGGAAGCATTTAATGTCAGACGCTGGACGACTAAAGCAATTCTGATCATAGCATGCCTTAAATACTCTGGTGCCGTTACTAGAACGTTCGCGAGTAGCAGGAACAGCCTAGAACTGCAAACGGGTAGCCTGAGAGTATACAAAAATAATCTGACATGAAATGTTGTGCACGCAGCATCGAATGTCATCAGTGCCTATAGGCGTAAAAAATACGGTATTTTGGTCTCATTTTAGTATAATACAACCTTACTGTTGTGCGAGGTGTCCCTTGGTTCGATTCACGGCAGGGGGATTGGCATTTTTCTCTACCCAAGAATATGTTGTATGTATAATATATAGATATAAAACCCGAAGAAAAATTCAGAGAAACCCAACGACAATAATTGTACACGTTAACACTATTTCCGAAGGAGACTATTGCAGTTAAGGACGGAGTAAAAATGGAACATTAAAAATCTGATGTGTTTCATTCACATTATTTTCTCTATATTCTGCAGCAGACTCTTCACTAAAATTCACTCTTCTATCTACCAACCGAAAGAAACGTGAACATAGACTTTTTACTTATTTCCTTTAAGGTGCAACGGAAATAAGGAATACTTTAAGCTAAAGCGATAGTTAAATATTTCAAAAGCTTGTCGCACTTTGATCTTAAAAATCTTTTGCTGTGGCATGACGAGATTAATAACAATGACAACTTCCCATTTGAAAAAAAGTATAAGTATTGGACAATTTAAACCATTAACAAGGAATATCTCTGAAAAGGTTAACTTACAAAAATGTATTTTACATTAATTTTGTGATTTAGCGAGATCTAATAAGAATTGTGTGTGCTAAGATTTTGTCGATCTTACGATTTCCCTGTATGAAGTGGTCTTCAGAGCCTATTTCCAGAAAATTAAAGATATACAGTTCAGTTGTCATGAAAATATCTTAAACTTGTGATATTTTAATTAGCATCGAGCCATTTTGAGAAAATAAATGTTCAATGGTGTGGCATATTTTCTTAAAATGTTCGTGTCAAATCCACGAAAAATGCTGAACTTGAATATAAAGTTTGGTATTTTAAGAACTTGCAGTTTTTTTTTATCTATTTATTTAGTTATGCCATTCACACACACACACACACACACACACACACACACACACACATACCCTCCCTACCTATGCATACAATGCATTAAATTAAAAAGACACCCCCAGTAGTTGATGAAAAATTAATGCAACGCAATATGAAGAATGGGAGAAGCAGACATTTGTCAAACACTTAGGAAAAAGAATAAGTGTCTAAGTCAAGAGTTAGATTCAAGAGTGTGTCCATTTTTCGTGGTTTACCTTATGTACAACATGGAGCGTGCCATCAAACATTGTTTCAGGCCTGCAGTTGTAAAATTTGAGTATAAAATTCCATAATTATATAGAACAACCTCTTTTCTTACTTTCGTTTATACAATCTAGAAAAATCTGATATGCCCCATTCACATGTCTTTCTCTACATCGCTGTAACAAATTATTGTTAAAAACCATATCCATCTACTTTATGATAATAAAGATAAACATTACTAACAATTTTCTTAATTACTTGCTTCCTTGTAAGTAGAAGGAAAATAAGGGATTACACTAGGCTAAAGCGATAGTCAAAACTTTTAAAATCTTGTTGCCATGTGGTTGAATGCCGTTTCTATGCAGGACCAGGAGTTTACAATAAACCGTGTGGGAAAAGTTTAAGTATTTTAAATCTTAAACATATAAGGCATATCTCAGAAGTGGCCAATTCTACGAAAAGAAACCTATATGACATAAATTGTGTGTTTTAACATGATATATATTTTTTGTGCAGGAAGTTTCTATCTTATCTTTTACGGTTTAGAATAAAGAGGTCTTAAGAGGCTGTTCCCAAAAACTTCAAGATATAAATTTTATTTGTCATATAAATATCCGTAATATATGGCATTTTAATCAAAATTATTAGTGACATTTTTTAGAAAATCAAAATTTTTGAAATTTTTTTCCATGTAAAGGGTAGTTTGGGGAAGACAGATTTTTTTCAAAATCTTTTTGCCGCATCCCTAGAAGGTGCTAAATTTAAGTACCAAGTTGGTATTTTTATCGACTTTTCGTTTTTGAGTTATCGTCTTCACAGAAGCACGGACCTTTTCCCAAAAATGTTTTTTATACAAGGGACCCTAAAACATATATTTCCGTGAAATCTCGGTATCGAGTTTTTGGGTGGAATGCAATACCATCTCTATACGCTATGTACATAGTATGTGTAGAGAAAATAAAAATTCATATCACTATGTATAGATGGTATAGAAAAGTTTGCTAATTCGGATGTTCTTAAAGATGGGTGAAAAATATAAAGACGTAGAAGTTGAATCACATTAAAAAATCTTGTGTTCCATTCACATGACTTTCTCTGCATCTCTGGAAAAAGTATTATTAAAAAGCTTTTCTGTTTACTTCATGCTAATTCGAGAAAAAATGAGCAGAAATAGTGTTATTACTTGCTTCCTTGTAAGTAGAAGCGACATAAGCGGGTATCATAGCTTAAACTGATAGTCGAAAGCTGGTTGCTATGTGACTGAATTTCCTTTGTTTGTATAGATAGGAGTGAACAAATTCCTGTATGAGAAAAATATAAGTTTTTCAAAACTGAAACCAATAACAAGAAATATCCAAAAAAAAAAACGATCTACTCCACGAAAAAAATGTATATAACATAAATTGTGTGTTTTATCGTGATCTACATATTTTGTGTGATAATCTTTTGTCCATCTCTTACGGTTTAGCAATTATGTAAAAATCCGTAAAAATTCATCCGGAATAAAGTAGTTTTCAGAGGTAAATAAGATAATAGAAAAAATAGAAATGAAGATAAATGTGGATCCTTTATTAATTTTTTTTCCTTCCCAGAAAATTCAAGGTATCATTTTATTTGTTAAGCAAATAGCTTAAATATATGATATTTTAATCAAGATCGTTAGAGCCATTTTTGAGAAAATCAAAATTTTCGAAAAAAGTTCCATGTAAAGGGTACTTTGGAGTAGGGTTATTTTTGTCAAAATCTTCGTGTCGCATTCCTGGAAGATACAAACTTAAAATACCAAGTTTGGTATTTTACCGACTTTTCGTTTTTGAGTTATCGTGTTCACAAACACACATGCGCGCGCGCGCACACACACACACACACACACCTTTTTGTGAAAATGCTCTTTACTTTCTCTATACGTACTATGTACATAGTGTATAGAGAAGGTATTGTAATGCACCCAAAAATTCGATACCGGGATTTCATGAAATACATGTTTTTAGACATATGAATCCAAAAAAAAGAAGCATTTTTAGAAAAATGTCCGCGTGTGTGTCTGTGGGCAGCATAGGTCAAAAACGAAAAGTCCGTTAAAAACCAAACTTGGTATTTAGGTTTGGTATCTTCCAAGGATGTGACACCCAAGATTTTCAAGAAAATTCCCCCACCCCCAACTATCCTTATATGGAACTTTTTTTCGAAAAGTTTGATTTTCTCAAAAATGGCTCTAACGATTTTGATTAAAATATCGCATATTAAAGATATTTACCTGACAAATAAAATGTATATCTTGAAATTCCTGGGAACAACCTCTCAAGTCTACTTTATTCAGATGCATTTTACGGAATTTTGCATAACTACTTAACCATAAGAGATGGACAAAACTTAACATACAAAAAATGTAGAGCATGTTAAAACACACAATTTATGCTGTGTGCATTTTTTTCGAGGAGTTGACTGTTTTTGAGATGTTCCTTGTTTTTTTTTTTTTTTTTCAGCTTTGAAAACTTACTTTTCTCATACAGGAATTTACCAACTCGTGTCCATACAAACAAAGGAACCTCAGTCACATAGCAACCAACTTTTGTCTATCACTTTAACCTCTGGTACTCCCTAATTTCGCTTCTACTTACAAGGAAGCAAGGAATAAGACTATTTTTCTCGATTAGCATGAAATAAATAAAAGAATAAGCTTATTAATAATAATTTGTTACAGGGGTATAGAGAAAGTCATGGGAATGGAACACATCACTTTTTTTTGGAAACAGGTGACCCTAAAACATATATTTCCGGTGAAATCTCGGTATCGAATTTTTGGGTGAAATGCAATACCATACCGTCTCTATACACTATGTACATAGTTCGTGAAGAGAAAGTAAAAAACAAACTGAAATTGATGAGTACTGAAAGCTATATTTACTTCAAAATTTCCCTAACGGGAAGCCTAAATATCCTAAAATAATAGAAGTAAGTATGATATGTTTGATTCTACTCAATGAAAGCTAGTTATAGATAGGTGGACCAGTCAACATTAAATCTAACATGAAGAAATCTCCACACAAACGAAGTGGAAGTTTTCATATAATTTCGCTCATCAAAAGTCCTGGATATATAAGTTCCATATTTTAAAGATGAAATGTTACTTGCATGGTGATGTATTTGGTTGACCGTACAGAAATGAATACTGTCGTTTAAACAAAGAAAAAAGCATTATCTGAGTATGGAGTATCAGTTTAGATAATGATAAGACTGAATAAAATGACGGGAACGGTGTGTGCATCTCTCACCGGTAAACTTTAGCATCATGATGACGGCAAGTCGCAGGTTAGTCACTTACCCAGTTACAGTGTTCAGACGTGTGCATAAGGCAAATTACAGTTTTCGGGGTAGGTAAAGTATACGAGGAATGCGAATCTGATGGAAATATTAAAAAATAGAAGGGTAAGTAGTGCATTGTATTGTAAACATTTCTAACTATATTTTCGAAAGTTCTGGCTCTACTATTTCAAGTTCATTTTATTTATTACTTTCTCTACACATACTATGTACATAGTATATAGAGAAGATATTGTATTACACCCAAAAATTCGATACAGAGATTTCACCGGAAATACATGTTTTGGGTCCCACTGAATAAAAAAAAAAAACATTTTTGGAAAAAGGTCACTGTGCGTGTGTGTATGTGGAAAGCATAGCTCAAAAACGAAAAGACCGTTAAACACCAAACTTAGTATTTAAGTTTGGTATCTACTAAGGATGCGACATGAAGATTTTCAAGAAAATCCCTCCACCCCTAACTACTCTTTACGTGGAAAAAAGTTTTGAAAATGTTGATTTTCTCAAAAATAGCTCTAACGATTTTGATTAAAATCTGTTATATTTAAGATATTTACATATCTGGAATTCTCTAGGAATAGCCTCTAAAGATCTCTTTATTCTGGATGTTTTTATTGAGTTTTTCGTAACTGGTAACTGTAAAAACTCACTACACAAAAAATGTAGATCACGATAAAAACACAATTTATGTCATATACATTTTTTTCGTGTAGTTGGCCATTTTCGAGATATTCTTTGTTATTGATTTCAGTTTTAAAATACTTATACATTTTTCTCTTATAGGAACTTGTCAATGCTTGGCCACGCAAAGAAACTGATTTCAATTCCATAGCAACCACATTTTAAAGCATTTTACTGTCGGTTTAGCCTATTGTATTCCCTTATTTCCCTTCTACTTATAAAGGAACTAAGTAATATGACCGTTTCTGCTAAAGTTTTAGCATTGAATAGAAGAATAAGCTTATTAACAATGATTTGTTACAGAGATGTAGGCAAAGTCATGTGAATGTATCACATTAGATTTTTTTTTCTTTCCGTTTTAACTTTCTCTATAGTTATCATTAGAGTAAGTATATATTACAAGCTATAGCGTATTTGATATTACTTCGAGAATGTGATGCCGTGTTGACCGGAAACACATTTCAATCCCTCCTGCCCCTCCCCAATTGTAGAAATAGTTTTGAGGGACAGCGGCATAACTTAAAGAAATCTTATGTGCTACATTCACATGACATTCTCTACATCTCTTTAACAAATTACTGTTAATAAGTTTATTCTTTTATCTACTTCCTGCTAATCGAAATAAACATTAGCAGAAACGGTTTTATTACTTAGTTCCTTATAAGTAGAAGGTAAATAAGGGAATACATTAGGCTAAAACAAGTCAAATGTTTTAAAATGTGGTTGCTATGGCATAGAAATTCGTTTCTTTGCGTGGGCAGGTGTTGACAAGTTCCCGTATGAGAAAAGTATAAGTACTTTAAAACTGAAACCAATAACAAGGAATATCTCTAAAACGGTCAAATATATATATATAACATAAATTGTATGTTTTAACGATCTCTACATTGTTTAAGTAAGTTTTTGCCTATCTCTTACGATTTACAAGTTATTCAATTCCACAAAATTCATTAATTCTTCGGATACTATTACCAGAAGGTTCAAAATATAAAGTTTGTTATGTAAATATCTTTGATATACATTTAATTTTATAGCCATTTTTGAGAACATCAAAATTTTTGAACATTTTCCATGTAAAGGTTAGTTGGGGGTGAATGTGTATTCTTGAAAATCTCGTGTCATCATTGGAAGATAATAACTCCATGGCACGACAGCTCACGGGGAACCTTGGCCTACTGCGTCCCCCATTTCGGTCCACTACAGACGTCATGGATGGGGTGCAGTATTGGAGGGTGAGACGTGCTCAGCGCCTCGAGTCCCTCCCGGCCGGTTAATGCGGTTCTCATCACCTGGAGCCGCTACTTCTCCATCAAGTAGCTCCTCAATTGGCCCCCAGGGATCTTACGAGGCTGAGTGCACCACGGGCCAGGTCTCCACGCCGGTACTGGGGATCGAACCCAGGTCTCTCGCTTGGTAAGCAGCTGCGCTACCACCGCGCTAAGGAGACGACCTCATTGGAAGATACTAAACTTAAAATACCTACGTATTTAACGGACGTTTCGTTTTTGCGCTATGCTGTCCTCAGACACACTCACACTAACATACGCTCGCACGCACGAACGCGCGACATTTTTCTAAAAATGTATTTTACTTTCTCTACACGTACTATGTACTTAGTGTATAGAGAAGGTATTGTATTGCACCCAAAAATTCGATACCGAGATTTCACCGGAAATACTGTTTTGGGTCCCCCTGAATCCAAAAAAAAGCATTTTTGGAAAAAATCCGTATGTGTGTGCGTGCGTGTGTGTCTGTGTGTCTATGTGTCTGTGGATAGCATAGTTCAAAAACGAAAAGACTATTAAATACCAAACTTGGTATTTAAGTATGGTATCTTCCAAGGATGCGACACGAAGATTTTCAAGAAAATCCCCCCACCCCCAACTACCCTTTACGTGGAACTATTTTCGAAAATTTTGGTTTTCTCAAAAATGGCTCTAACGATTTTGATTAAAATATCGTATATTAAAGATATTTACCTGACAAATAATATGTATATCTTGAATCTTCTGGGAATAGCCTTTGAAGACTACTTTATTCTGGAGGAATTTTGCATTACTGCTAAACCGTAAGAAATGTACAAAAACTTACCACACAAAAAAATGTAGAGCACATTAAAGCACACAATTTTTGTTATATACATTTTTTTTCGAGGAGTTGATCGTTTTTGAGATATTCCTTGTTTTTGGTTTCAGCTTTAAATAACTTGGTTTCTCATACAAATAACAACTCAAGTCCATACCAATAAAGGAACTTCAGTCACCTAGTAACCAGCTTTTGACTTCACTTTAAGCTATGATACTCCCATATTTCACTTCTACTTACAAGGAAGCAAGTAATAAGACTATTTCTGCTAATTTTTTCTCGATTAGCTTGAAGTAAATAGAAGAATAACTTATTATCAATACTTTTTTACACAGAAGTAGAGAAAGTCATGTGAATGACACATCAGATTTGTTTTATTCAGGGGGTCTCAAAACATATATTTCCGGTGAAATATCGGTATCGAATTTTCGGGTGCAATAAAATGTCTTCTCTATACACAGTGTACATAATACGTGTGTGAAAATAATAAATAATCATGTAAATAAAGCGATGAGCTTTTAAAAGACTTGACTCTCGCTTTGCTGTAGTTTCCTATTTCCCTTCTGCTTAGAAGGAAGCAAGTAATAAGACCAGTTATACTAATGTTTTTCTCGATTAGCATGGTGTAGACAAAAGAATGATATTTTTAAGGAAAATTTGTTTGTAGGACAGCTAGAGAAAGTAATGAGAATGGAACACATCAGATTTTTTTTAACTATTTATACACAGGTAACCATTTATAGCTTTTTTCAGTATGAAATCGCGATTAGTTAGTTTTCGTAGGTAATTGAATTGATGAATTAAGCGGACACCAAAGTGATAAATAGTTTTCTAAAGTATTAAGGTTGGAGCTTTATTTTTTTTACTTTCTCTATACTACTATGTACATAGTGTGTAGAGAAGGTATTGTATTGCACCCAAAAATTCAATACCGAGATTTCACCGGAAATATATGTTTTGAGACCCCTTGAACCCAAAAAAAGTATTTTTAGAAATATGTCCGTGTGTGTGTGTCTGTGAGCAGCATAGCTCAAAAATGAAAATACTAAACTTGGTATTTAGGTTTGGTATCTTCCAAGGATGTGACACAGAGATTTTCAAGAAAATCCCCTAATCCCAAACTACCCTTTACATGGAAAAAAATCGGAAATTTTGATTTTCTAAAAAAATGGCTAACGATTTTGATTAAAATCTCGTAAATTTAAGGTATTTACTTGAAAAATAAAATGTATATCTTGAATTTTCTGGTCATAGCCTCTGAACTACTTTATTCTGGATGAATTTTAAGGGTTTTTGCATAACTGCTAAACCATAAGAGGTGGACAAAAACTTACCACACAGAAAATGTAGAGCACATTAAAACACAATTTATGTTATATACATTCTTTTTTGTGGAGTTGATCATTTTTAAGATATCCCTTGTTTTCATTTTCAGCTATGAAAAACTTATACTTTTCTCATAAAGGAATTTGTCAACTCCATACAAACAAAGGAGCTTCAGTCACATAGCAACCAGCTTTTGAGTAGCACTTTAACCAACAGTACTCCCTTATTTCGCTTCTGCTTACGAAGAAACAAGTAATACGACTAGTTCTGTAATTTTTTCTCGATTAGCATGAAGTAAATAGAAGCAAGAGCTTTTTAACAATAATTTGTTGCAGATATGTAGAGAAAATCATGTAAAATGGAACACATCAGATTTTTTTTACTAATATTATTGGCAAAAAAAGAAGAATTCATTTCCTTTAAACATGTCTCGTCATTCGGATATGTTAATGTATTACCTAGATTTAATTAGCGAAAATTCAAATGTATCTTGTCCTACAGATATTGACCTATAAACACAGTTTTTAAGATTAAATTCGGTATGAATGTTTTATAAACTGAATAGCTTTTAATATTTTAGATATCAAAGTGGGGAAAAAACTACAACAAAAACAGCGCATAACGTATTAAGTTTTAACACTAATTTATGACCAGTATAATTTTTTCAAAGAGTCATTTCATTACACACGTTCTTTGGTGAGAATTTTTAGGCCTCCTGCTGTATTTTTGTGGGATAAGATAGATTTTGAATATGGGAAAATAATAAATTTGAATGTGAGAAAAATGCATATAAGTTAGACATAGTCATTCAACAACTTTTAAAATGGCATCAAAAACCGGTGTTATATCCACCCTAGAAACTGAAATATTGCAAATATGTACTTTTGTGTAATTTTTGCACCAAAATTGACATTTTTTTTTACCTAGATCACTTTAAAAAAAACGCATCTATGTCCTCGTAAGACGAGTGTTATGAGAGAAATTGGAAAAATTACCAACATTTTTTAGCTCTCCAAAAACTGTTTAAGTTTCGTCTTACGATTTCTTTAGCCAATTAAATGGGTAGGTATGCGAAGAAAAGTTTCAGAAGTAGACATGCAAAACCTAATAGAAATTGACTTACCTCCAATCGCCTAATTTAATAAACTTATTACCTATTTTAGATGGCTAAGACGTCAATTTTGTGTGTAAAATCCGCAATCTGGTATTTAGCGGTATCCCTCTTCCTACTGTACTTCTTTTTGACATATTTTCCCCCGCTGTCTATAAGCAAATGCTGTAGTTCAGATTAGAAATTAGTATTTTCTATTCAGGTTCCGAAAATGCTTCTTCAGACCTTCGTCTACTCTGTCAAACTCCTTTACCATATCCTAATCCCATTTAGCTTCTTAATGTTCCTTTAACTTTCGCGATTGTTCTTAGCAGTTGTTCCTTTCCCTTCCTGTAGTCGAAGTGTTTTAATTCGTCTTCCATCTTAAAAGGAAGATGTCACTTGTTCTTGGGTAGGTATTAGGATACTAGGACAGTTCAATAAGTACAGCTTTTCAAAATAGAGCTCTTTCTCTGGCAAGTTTGGGTTACCATCGTGTAGCATCATTTGAGCACGTCACCAAAACAAGTTCGACACCTACTGATGCATATATAGGCGACGGCTTCTTATAAATTTGTGGAACGGGGCTGAATTATTAATAAAATCGGATGTTAATAAAATACGAGGTACGTCCAGAGGGTAAGTTCCGTTTGGTAATTAAATTAAATTGTGTACAGATACAGAATAATTATTTATTGCACAAAATTCTACAACTCTTAAACTACTTTTCCACATAACTGCCGAAATTTTGCAGCCATTTGTCATAGCGTGGCACAGGTTTTTGTATACCTTCTTCATAGAAGTTTGCCGCCTGTGCCTTCAAAAAGTTGGACACATTTTCTTTCAGCTCTTCGTCATTGTTGAAGTGTTGGCCGCCAAGGAAAGACTTGAGATATAAGAACAGATGAAAGTCGCTAGGAGCGAGGTCAGGGCTGTACGGAGGATGGTCAAACACGTCCCAGCCAAATCCCTGTAGGAGGTTTTTCGTCACATTTGCAGTGTGTGGTCGTGCGTTGTCGTCAAGAAAAACAACACCTTTTGACAGCAATCCTCGGCGCTTATTCTGTATTGTGCGGCGCAATTTCCTAAGTGTCCCGCAATAAACATCTGCTTTGATTGATTGACCACGCGGTAAGAAATCAATGAGCCTTTCCAGTCCCAGAACACTGCGCACATTATTTTTCGAGGTGTCAAGATTTGTTTCGGCTTAACCTTTGCTGGGGATGCAGTGTGCCTCCATTCCATTGATTGCCGCTTACTTTCAGGGGTGGCGTAAGAAACCCAAGTCTCATCTTCTGTGTAAACAATTTTTCGCCGTCTTCATCATAACGGGTTAAAAACTGAAGTGCACTACCCATCAGTTTTGTTTTGTGTTGCTCAGTAAGAATCTTTGGTACCCAACGCGAGCAAAGTTTACGAAATTTCAGTTTTTCGGTAACAATTTCATGAATTAGTGATCGTGAGCTTTGGGGAAATTCCATAGCGAGGGCACTAATTGTAAACTGTGGTTTTCCTGGATCTTGTCATCAATCGCGTGAACCAGTTCTTCTGTAACCAAAGATGGACGCCCACTTCGTTCTTCATCGTGCACCTCACTACGTCCTTCATTGAACTGTCGGACCCATCTTCTCATCATTGAATCACTCATGGCATTTTGTCCGTAAACTTCGCAAATTTGCCGATAAATTTCAATTGGATTCACTTTCCTAGCATTCAGAAAACGAATCACAGATCTGATTTCACAAGCGGCGGGATTTTCAATCAACACCGACATTGTAAACAAGCACAACAAAGCGTATGTGGCTGACAGCGATCTCAAAATGGCGCACGTTTCTTTTCCTTGATAGAGAGAGTCTACCGCGCATGTGCGGAACTGCGATCGCAGTGCTGCAGCGGAGATGAATTGAAACGGAACATTACTTTAAAATATATTTAGTCACTATAATACAATTGCCTTCAATAGCTGCAAATTAAATATATGGTTCATTAATTTAAAGCTTTAAGAAAAACATTAATGTATTCCATCCATGACTTTCTCTACATCTCTGTAACAAATTATTGTTAAAAAGCTTATTTCGTGCTAATTGAGATAAACATTAGTAGAAATAGTCTTATTACTTGCTTCTTGTACTTAGATGGAAAATAAGGGACTACGCTAGTCTAAAGCGATAGTCAAATGTTTTAAAAGTTGGTTGCAATGGGATTGAAATCCATTCTTTGTATGGCAAAGGGTTGACAATTCTCGTATAGGTATGTATTTTATACCTGAAACCAATAACAAATAATATCTCGGAAATGGTCAACTTCGCGAACAAAATGTATATAACATAAATTGTGTGTTTTAACGAGATCCTCATTTTTTGTGTGGTGAGTTTTTGTCTACCTCTTTCAGTTTATAGTTATGCTAAAATCATCCAGAAGGAGGAGACCTTCGGAGACTATTCCCAGAAAGTTCAAGATATACATTTTATTTGCTATGTAAATATATTGAATATAGGCTTTTAATCAAAATCGTTGAAGGCATTTTTAAGAAAATAAAAAAAAAAATGGAATTTTTTTCCATATAAAAGATAGTTTCGAAGGAGAATTTGAAGTAAAGGTAATCCTGTACAACTACTGTGTGTTAATTCATTTTTACTTTCTCTGCACGTACTATGTATGCTGTTTATAGAAAAGATATTGCATTCCACCCAAAAATTCGATACCGAGATTTCACCGGAAATACATGTTTTGTATCCCCTTGAAGCCAAAGAAAGCATTTTCAGAAAAAGGTCCGTGTGTGCATGTGTGTGTCTGTGGACAGCATAGCTCAAAAACGAAAAGACCGTCAAATACCAAATTGGTATTTTAAGTGTGATATCTTCCAAGGATGCGACACGAAGATTTTCAAGAAAATTCCCCTACCCCAACTACCCGGTACATGGAAAAATTGTCGAAAATTTTGATTTTCTCAAAAATGACTCTAACGATTTCTATTAAATTGTTATATATTAAAGATATTCACCTGACAAATAAAATGTATATCTTGAATTTTCTGGGAATAGCCTCTGAAGACTACTTTATTCTGGATGCATTTTACGGAATTTTGCATAACTGCTAAACCGTAAGAGATGGACAAAAACTTACCATACAAAAAATGTAGAGCACATTAAAACACACAATTTATATTATATTCATTTTTTGTGGGTTGATCGTTTTTGGGATATTCCTTGTTTTTGGTTTCAGCTTTTTAAAACATATAACTTTCTCACACGGGAATTTGTGAACTTCTGTCCATACAAACAAAGGGACTTCAGTCACATAGTCACCAGCTTTTGACTAATACTTTATCCTATATATTCCCTTATTTACCTTCTACTTGCATGGAAGCAAGCAATAAGACTATTTCTGCTAATTTTTTTTTTCGATTAGTATGAAGTAAAAAGAGTCAAGCTTTTTAACAATAATTTGTTGCAGAGATGTAGAGAAAATCATGTGAATGGAACACATCAGATTTTTTCTTTTATTTCTTTCTTTTTTCTTAGCGAAGAGTATATTTTGGAATTTTAGAGGGGTAGGGCCTTCAGTAAAATTGTTGAAGGAGCGACGCCCTCAACCTTCCTCCCCTTTAAGTCGACCTTTATGGCTTCATAGTTTAGTTTCGATTTTGTAGGAATTTCAGTTAGTCGTTACACATGTTTTCGCAAAAACTTGGCATTTGAGTTGATCTTTCAATGGCGCTACAGGAAAAGCTTCAATACGGACTTTTTTTTTCTCGAAATTTTTCGATTTTCTCAAAAATAGCCAACGATTTTGATCAAAACCTTTTTTTATTGAGGATATTTACATTACAAATGAAATTAATATTTTGGATGTTATGGAAATGGTCTCTGAGGATTGTATTAAGGATATTTACACCACAAATGAAATTCATATTTTGGATTTTCTGGGTATGGCCTCTGAAGTTCTCTTCGTTCTGGATGACTTTTACATAACTCTTAGACTGTAAATGATAGATAAAATAGTATTAAAAAAATAGTGTTCATTAAATCACGCAATTTACGCCCAGTATAGTTTTTTGTGTAGTTAACAATTTCCTAGATACTCCTTGTGATCGGCTTACATTTTCAATGCATTTTGTATTGAAAATGTAATGGGGTTTTACAATCCCATTTTTCTGGAGTGGGAAATCAGCATTCGTTTTTCTTTTTAACTCCTGAAGATGAAAAGAGAGATATTTCGAGTTTCCGATGGGTGCCGGAATTGCTCACAAGGACTACAAACGGGTGAGGCGTTCAACTTTAAAGCTGTGTTTGTACCCATTTAAGGGAACTCCGAAGGAATTTCTGCTTGGGGTCGGCTCCGTCGTGCATCATTATAAGTATTTCTGAAACCATGTAAAATAAAATCTTTGCGTTTTATCCGGAGAATCTGCTGCAAAGAGTGAATCTGTCCATTCGGCCGACGATTTTTTTGAGGGAGAGGGGATGTAAAGTTTGTTATACACGTTGCTTTTTTAACAAAAGGAAAAACTTTAGGTGTTTTCGGGCTCAAGCCAGGTAAGGTGATGTGGAGGCTTCAACGTTTTGATAGCGTACATCTCATCAGGATGATGAATTACTAAATACGGCGCGCGCGTGTGTGATAAACCGGTGCTGGAGTAGGTTGAAGGAGTACTGCGGTACCGCTATTTGTACTAGGTGCATTGGAGGTGAACATTGAAGGAGGATTTCTGATGCAGGGTTGGTTGTTGAAATTTGGTGGGGAAGTAGCGCATACCTGGCATACATGCAAGCAGCAGGTCCAGCTTTTATACCCTAAATAGGGTGTCGAGGTATTCCTGGATACTAATCTCAGGCCCTCCTATTCCGATGAATAATGACAGTGGACGGGGATGTTTATCGTGACTGGTGTCAAATTCTCCTAGGTGTGAGTTTGCTGTAGTTTTTATTTTTACCCTTATATACGTCGTATGCTAAGTGTTTCATGAAGGTTTCCATAGAGTAGATTTGGAGCTCTTCGTGAAGGGCCAAAGTAGAAGCAGCTGTTGAGCAGTCCCGTTGTTATATCTCCTCGTAATATTTTCAGTTAATTGTAGTAGCTGGTTAATAATCGAATGATTAGCTCTTAAGCCAAACTAGTTTTTAGTCAATGTTTTTAATAATGAAGGAGTTAAGTCGCTTCTGGATGATGTTTTTTCCAGCAGTTTACTAATTGTGTTTAGGAGGCTGATAGGAATATAGTTGATTGGTTGATAAGCTCTTTGTGTTGTTTTGGGAATAGTAACATTTTTGCTTCGTTCCACTGAGGGGGGAATCTTCCGTGATCTGTGGTATGATTGAATATTTCCGCGAGCAATTTTATCGCCTTTAGAGGTAAATGTTTGAATACAAATTTGGGATTTTGTCAGGTCCCGATGTTTTTTGGGCGGATAAGTACATAATTTACCATTTAACTTCTCCTGCGTTGTTTTCTGGTTTTGTTGTGTGTTTAGACGGTTCTCAATTCGTGTCCGTTGTGAAGTTTTGGTCGCACGTATCAGCTTTCCGTTGGAATGCATTTGCATTTTCCAGCGCATCGGCAAAGGCTTGCGCTTTTTCCTCGGGTGTTTCCATTATTAGGTCTCCAAAGCGGAGTAGAGGAATTTTTGTATTTGTTCGCGTGAGGCATTTTGCGAACCTCCATTCCGTTTGATGCGGTGGATCCAAGTTTTCGAGGATATCGTTTGGCTCTAAGACTTAGCGCATCGTACAAATTTCCTCTGTATTAACTTATGACTGAGTTGCATTTTCATCGGGCTTAGTTTCGTTCGTTAATGCCTAGCCTAACCTCCTGCGGAAATATAATCCTGATATTCTGAGTGGATCTCTTAATAGTCACATGTTGCTCTGTGGCTAGATATATAGATTTTGTAATTTGTTTTATAGCTAGGTCCTGAGTCTCGTGAGATGTAACCGCCTTGTCGTTTATCTGAGACTTTAAGGCTGCTTCGAAGGACGGTCAGTCTGCCAACTTGTAGTTCGGCCTGGACGGTTCCGGCCGAAAAATTACTGGGGCTACTATTTCTAGTATTAGTGGCAGATGATCATACGTTATACCTTATCATATACGCGTGTCATTCGTTATACCTTTTAATAGCGCAATGTCAAGAATATCTGGAGAATGGTTTTGTACTCGCGGGATAAATGTGGATTCTTCTGGCCGCGTTAATAGAGTGTTGAAGTTGTATATGTATGTTAGCAGTTTGTTACCTGCCAAGCTGGCAGTCCTGCAATTCCAAAGGAAATGTTTGGCATTGAAGTTCCCTACGGCTATGACTTTGGCGTCCATTCACATAAGGACGTGTACGTCCCCTGTGTCAATGCCACCGGGCTGATTATATGCCGCTATCAGCGTGATGGCCGTGTTATGCAATTGCACATCGACCGCTGCGGCTTCCATTCTGTTCAGTTGTGGCACACTGTTTTTGGTAGTGTGTTAGCAAGTTCTGAATTACTATTGCCGTTCCCCCGCCTCCACGATTTCTGTCGTTACGGTAAATATTGTATTCAGGAAGATGGGTTTCGTTGAGTAGCACTACTTGTACCGAGTTTCTTGAGAGGAACTCGATAAGTTCTTTACTTTTTCGTCAGAGGTTGTTGCAGTTTCATTATAGAATGTTAACTGATGTTGAATAATTCATTTTTAGTCACTGGGCTGATTACATACAGATATCTGGCGACATAGCTGAAGAGGTAGAGTTTGTTGGATATTATTTCAAGGAGCCACTTGGTTTGTTCTATAAAGACTTCCCAGCCTATTCCAGATGGCACTCCCATGCAATTAACGAGTTCTGCCAGAGCTACGCCATTATTGAATGCTTCCCGGGTAGTGAGTGTAGTTGGATAAAACACGCTGTGTTCATGTAATGTGAGGGAAGTTCTTGGTTTGTGTTTGAATTGGTGTGTGGCTTGTTGGTGTGGTGATCCTACTACTGATGGGGTGCACTCTTGAGTTGACTCGACCTCCTCCTGACGGCGGAGGGCACTAGCCGGGGGCTGGTCTGTTTCTACCGCGATGGTCCTGTATAAATCTGTGCCCTCCCGAAGTAATAGGGGTGGCTATCACTCTCTGTCGATGTTCTCGCTGGGGTGGGAGGCCCTAATCGCTACGCTCGTGGTCTTGGCTCATTCAGTGCGGCCTGGTAACTCGGGAAACCGCGCAAAGTTGCACCGTGACCTGTGTCATTACACAGGGCACACCCAGTTCCACCAGGGGAACTCTGCAGCTGTATTGGGATATTGGCATTTACGTGGGTCAGGTCTCACGGGATGCATGGGATTGTTGGTGTGTGTGCCACAGCATCTGACAACGCTTGCTTTGTTTTGGCTCCTGAGCAGTCCTATACTTCACCTTTACTCTAAAGTGAGCTAAGTATTTGTGGCCTCTTAAGTCATCTACTTTTTGAAGTGTCCTTCAGTTCCACCAGGGATATGGGGAAGGAGCTCTGTCCCTAGTCCTGCACAACTGCACAGTTCTAAAGGCCTAAAATTGTTGGTCTGCCAGTGCCTATTTTATAATGTTGTCCGGAAAACTCGGCGCCCTTTTATAACAGACCTAATTGTCCTATTGGGTTTAGGGAAATAAAACTGTACCAGCTCGTTCCTTAGGTGCTCCACAAATTTGTGGTATTCCTTCAGGCAGAACATCTTTATCGCGCAGTCTCCGGAGTGGTGCGCGGTGTGTATCCTAAAGTTTGTGTGGCTTGGTATTTCCTGTCAAAAGATTGTGTGAGTGTATGCGTGACTTTGTCCACAAACACAGGGCCAGACCCGACCTGTAATCTGCGAATGTGTTAATGTGTGTGTGCGCATTTGACCTAACCGCGTCTGCGTAGCTCTCCAGTATCCGTGAGTGCGCTGGGAGGTGACGCTTGTGCAGGCGCGCGTGATTATGTGACCAGTTGCGGATTGCTTACTCGCCGATGAGCGGGTGCGTGTGAGGTGGATGGTGATTGCACTCCTTCTGTCATTTTCAGTTCCTTAGCTACGACAGGCCTTTTGTACTTGAAACAGATGAGGGTGATAGCTTCTGAGGGTGATCGCTGCTTTTGGCATGATACAGCATGTGAAGAAGTCAATGTGTACTGGTGTAGAACATGTGAAAGTAAAGGTGTGTGTATTAGAGTGTAGCTTACCCTAGAGCTAACTATATGAAGAATGGAAAAACCTAGTATTTCTGCTGCTGAGCCACAGACTGCAGTTGAACTACTGCTCTCTTGTGGCTTCAGCAAACAGCACCTAATAGAATAAGATAGACATAGTATTAGAGATGGAGCATTTTTTTTTTTCGAGTGGAGGAAAAATCTACCTTATAGACTACCCGGGCACGTCCGGAGTGTCGGGTTCTGCCACGTGGCCCTACCGACTATAAAAACCTCCACCGGTGCTGGAGTGGATAGGGAGAAGGATTTCTGCGGTACCGCTGTTGCACCCGCG
Organism: Hymenopus coronatus; assembly: GCA_030762935.1. Classification (NCBI taxonomy): domain Eukaryota; kingdom Metazoa; phylum Arthropoda; class Insecta; order Mantodea; family Hymenopodidae; genus Hymenopus; species Hymenopus coronatus. The sequence continues at coordinate 98,427,359 of CM060888.1, forward strand.
TAGTACTGGTGGTAATAACTGGCCCGCTGTGCGGCCGCCAAAGGAGATATTGGGTGCCGGCAGGCAGGCTTGGCCTAGGCCCAGCCTGCCCTCTGGCGAATTTCAGGAGATTATGAAGGAGAATTTAGGAGTAGGTTATTTGGACGAGTGGGAGGGAAATCGTGCTACCTAGAGTCTGCTAGGTCTTTGTGGGTGCTGCTACGCTAGCGCTGCGTCTCTGAAACAAACTAACTGATTGTTAATTGTCTGTTCTAAAACTACAATCGCTTTTATGGGGTAATAGTTGAGGTCTGCCATTGGCTCCGTCTGTGAGTATATACTATGTATAGAGCTATATTAAGCTTAGCTTTTGTGTGGGTTCCGCCTATGTAGGCTTCATCTTTGTGATATTTATATAAGTGTTATTATCTACTTTACGGGTAATACTATTTACATATACTGTTACATATATACCTAAGTTATTGTGTTCAACCTACGACATCGTTAAAGTGTGTTAGAAAGTATATATGATATTATCCGTCTTAGGTGTACGTCATTTTAGAACCTCTAGGCATAGTGCATTTTCTGAGCGTTGTCGTATAGAGTGCGCACGTGGCTGGCTGCCTGCCTATCATATTGCAGGTGCGGACCCGTGCCACTCGCGGGGGGCCCTCTTCCCCCGGGACCGCCTTGGCTGGGTAAGCTCAAGGGCTTAGAGGGCTGCTGAAAAAGAAGATTAGTAATGAGTGTGCATGTGTGTGTGTGTGTGTGTGTGTGTGTGTGTGTGTGTGTTGTGAGTGAGAGGCAGGAACTGGAAGGATTGTCGCAGTCACTGCCCTACGCTGTACCAGATCTAAGTTTTATACCCTAATCAGGGTGTCCAGGTATTCTTGTATGTTGACTTCAGGCTCTCCTATTCCGATGGTTCTGTCAAAGAGTGCCAGTGGGCGGGGTGCTTATCGTGATCGGTGTCGTAATTTCCTAGATTTTGAATGAGCTCGTTGTAGTTATTGTTTTTGCGTTTATAAAAGTTGATTGCCAAGTGTTTTATGTAGGTCTCGATGGAGCAGATTTTGAGCTTCTCATGCAGAGCCCACGTTGGTGCTACTGCTGTTAGTTTAGCTATAATGCGCAGTATACGGTTTTGCATTGTTTGTAGCCATTTGATGTGTGTTTTGGCCACATATCCCCATACGGTGCGGCGTATGTTAATATTGGGCGAATCAAGGTTTTATATAGTGTTAGCCCCATGATAAGTTTGAGGCTGCTATTTAAATCTATTATCGGATAAAGTTTGTTAAGTTGACCGTTAGCTTTAGCTCGTACCATGTTTATGTGTTGTTTCCACGTGAGGCATTCGTCCATCCTTACCCCTAAGTGACTGAGCTCCCCCACTCGATAGGCTCTTGCCTGTAGGTAAGCGGTGGGAGAGCATGCCTTCTTTGCCTATGCAAGTGGCGCTTCGTGAAAACTATTGCTTGGCATTTTCTGGCGTTAATTTTTACCCTCCATTTCGTAAGCCACGGCTCCAGTTCGTTTAGAGCATTATGGAGTCTTAGGTGAATGATCCTTGGTTGGGTTGACTGTGTTACGAGTGCTGTATCATCGGCGTAGATGTATTTTTCTACCCGGATAAATGGAGGGAGGTCGTTTATGTAGATGTTAAATAGCACAGGCCCTAGGATACTTCCTTGGGGTACGCCTGCTTGGATAGGACGGAGGGATGACTCCGCCTCCCCTACTGCTGTTTTGAAGGTCCTACTTTTCAGGTAATCTGCAATTAAGGTGATCATTGAGTCTTGCACTCCATACGTGCTTAGTTTTCGTATGAGGCCTGCGTGCCATACCTTGTCAAAGGCGCGTTCTATATCAAGTAGAACTGCTCCTGTTGAGCGGTTGGTGTTAAAACGCCTCGTAATATTTTCGGTTAGTCGCAATAGTTGGTGAGTGGTGGAGTGTTTAGATCTAAATCCAAACTGTTCCTTGGTCAATAGGTTATTCTTGATTACGAATGTGTTAAGTCGTTTGTGTATAATTTTCTCCAAGAGTTTACTCATCGTGTTCAGAAGGCTGATAGGCCTATAGCTGGTAGGCTGAGAGAGATCTTTGTGTTGCTTAGGGAAAAGCAAAATTTTTGCTTCTTTCCACTGAAAGGGAAATCTTCCGTGTTCTAAGGTATAATTAAATATTTCCGCAAGCAATTTTATTGCCTTCATCGGCAAGTGTTTGAGCACAACGTTCGGGATTTTGTCCGGTCCCGGTGCTTTGCGGTTGGGAAGGTGCATAATTAGCCATTTAATTTCCCCGGCATTCGTTTTTCTAGTTTTGTTCTGCGTTTGTGCTGTTCGCAAGGAGAGTGCCAACCTTTCCGTGTCCACCGCGAAGTTTTGGTCGCAGGGGTGAGCGTTTGGATGGAAGGTGTTTTCCAGCGCGTCTGCAAAGGCTTCTGCTTTATCCTCGGGCGTCTCCTTTATTTGGCCTTCAATGCGGAGAGGTGGAATATTTGTAGCTGTCCGCGTGAGGCATTTCGCAATCCTCCAAACCGATTGGGTCTGTGGGTCCAAGTTTTCCAGGGTATTGTTCCACTGGTTGCGTGTATATTCGGCGATGTGGGTATTGGCCCTGATTCTTTGCTCTTCGTATTGGTTTCGATGAATTGAGTTTCGGCTGCGTTGCCATTTCCGTCGGGGATTATTCCGTTCTTTAACTGTTTGCCTGACGTCTTGCGGAAATTGCACCCTGACATTCCTAGTACACCTTTTGATGGGGACGTGTTGCTCTATGGCGTGGTGTATCGCGTTTGTAATTTGTGTCACCGCTAGCTCCTGTGTCTCATGCGTCGTGACCGCTGCGGTGTTTATTTGCGCGTCAATGGCCTCTTCGAAGGTGGGCCAGTCTGCCAGTCTGTAATTTGATCTAGTCTGTTCTGGCCGAAAGGATATTGGGGCAGCAACTTCCAGTATTACTGGCAGATGATCGCACGTGAGGTCATTTATAACTGTGTTCCGCGTATCGTGGGTTATACCTTTTAGTAACGCAATATCCAGAATATCTGGTAGATGATGAACGCCAAGCACTTCCTATGGAACTGCAGGACTGCCAATGTGGCAGGTAACAAACTTTTGGCATATATAAATAATTCCAATACACTAATAACAGGACCAGAAGAACCCACATATATCCCGCGAAATGGAGCAGCTAGATGACGCTGAAAAGTCCGAAAAACAACGGACCTGCCCGAAGTCGCCTTGGTACCAGTCGTGTGAATGTTGGATACAGTCTTGTTCCTCTACCCTGCTAAACTGTTAACCGCAGTACTGACGTTGGCGGACACAGCAGCGTCACTGGAGGGTACTACCATACTAATACTTTAATCCTTTACTCGTAGGAAGGTGGTTTTAAAAATAAAGACGGTGGAAAGGCGGTATGTTAGTTTTAGGGAAGGGTGAAGTGCAGGAGTAATTTGCTGAAGGGATAGGTTTTTTTTATTTTTATGTTGGTGTTCTTGCTGACAGAACAAATCTTGGGCGCTTGTAGCGTTCCACGGGGTCGAGGGCATACTCTCCGAGGCCGCGGATAAGGGTGATGAAGTTGTTCGGGAGGAAGTTGCAGAACTTCCGGGGAAGTGCGAGGACGCATTCTCTAAGGGTGGGGTGTTTTTTTTTTCTTTCTTTTCTTTTTTACTGTGGTGGGAAAAATGCATTCCTGCATTCGACCCCTAGCCGAAGTGCAATGGCTAGGAGGATATGTAAGCTCCCCGCACGAGTGCGGTATATCCACTAAAAAGCCTCCACGACTTAAACGTAACATGCCGTGTGTCTAGTGCAACTATTCATGCTTTAGTCGGGTCCCGCATACCACCCGGTTAGTATGTGTAAGCTAATATGCTGACAATGCATTGCATGCGAGCGTATCGATGTTATTAACTTGGAGTGTCCTTGAAACTGAGCAATACCAGTAGACTTACATGCGTTTTATTAAGGTGATGTGTTAATGGCTTAATTGTCTATGTATTTATTTTGTGTAGGGAGTGCCTGCTTGCAGCTTAATTTCTAGTAAATGCTTCGTGCTATTTGATTTTTGAGGGTTGAATCCCGCACTCTGCTCTGCCTGTCTTCTTGTTCGCTCAGGCTCTTAGTCCTTCGTCTGGTCCTTCGGTTGGTCCATGTCGTTCCGGTTGTCCTCTGTGTGACCGATTTCATGTGCAGTGGCCCAAAATTCGCTGCCACGTCGATCACGGTGGGAGGCTCTTTCTCCCTGGCCGTCTCAGCTGAGAGCTGTGCAATGGGCTAGTCAGAGACGAAAAAGAAGAGTGAAAAAATTGATGTTGGTTATTTTGGTTTAAGAAAGTTTCAAGGAATTGGGAGTTTGCCTAGCAAAAGTTGGATTTCATCTTCTGTAGTGTCACAAGTCAGTGCTCTGTCAAATAGAGAAAGAAGTCTGTTGTGTTTGCGTATTATAGTTTCCTAATGTTACTATTAGTGGATTGAGTTGAGTGTATTTTTTTTTTTTTTTTTTTTTGTATGACTCGTGTGCAAGTTTCTTAATGAATTGTTCTATTGCATGCATTTTAAGTTCATCGTGGAGTGTCGGATGGAGTTTTATACGGTATTTAAGCTACGAGGGCCTTTTTTTTTTTTGAACGTCCGATAGGCTATAAATAAAAGACGAGTTCATAGAAAAAGAAATTATTACTCAAAGTTTTGTACACTTGTGGTTACTTATCAACACCATCACGTTTATCGTACCGGTGCACAAGTTTTGCAATAGCCTCTTCAAAAAATGTTGCCGCCAATGATTTCAAATGAGCATTGGCGTTATTTTAAAGATCTTCTCCTAGCTACGTCTTCAGTTCAGGGTAAAGGTGAAAGTCGCTGGGTGCCAAGTCAGGACTGTACGGCGGATGATCGAAAAAGTCCCATTGAAGTTGTCAAGGAGCCGATGGGTTGTGCCAGCAGTGTGTGGACGAGCTTGTCAGGGATCAACCCAATCCCTGAAGTCAGCATTCGTCTTCGTTTGTGTTGAATGGCTCTCCACAAACGCCGTTAAGTACGAAGATCTTCAAAACAACGTCAATGCTCATTTGAAATCATTGGTGGCAACATTTTTTGAAGCGGGTATTGCAAAGCTTGTGCACAGGTACGATAAATGTCACAATCTTTTCGGTGATTATTTTGAAAAGTAATCGTAAGTGTTCAAAACTTTTAGTAATAAAATAATTGTTTACTTAATGAGCTTTTCTTTTATTTATAACCTATCGGAGGTTGAAAAAAAACGGCCCTCGTACTCTTCGTAGTATTTTATTTTGAAATAATTCTAGTCTCTTTATGTAGTATTTGGTGGCATACCCCCTTACTGGTGCGGCGTGAATATTGGACGTATGAGTTGTTAGAGACTGTCCAATTGTGCATTAGCTTTCTTCCGTATTTGGGATATGTGTTGTTTCCAAGGTAGACTCTGATCCATTTTTAGATCTTGCCATGTTGCCATGTTCCACCGTTTTATACGAGGTACGTCCAGAAAGTAAGTTCCGTTTCAATTTATCTCCGCTGCAACGCTGCGATCGCAGTTCCGCACATGCGCGGTAGACGCTCTGTATCAAGGACAAGAAACGTTCGCCATTTTGAGATCGCTGTCAGCCACATACGCTTTGTTGTGCTTGTTTACAATGTCGGTGTTGATTGAAAATCCCGCCGCTTGTGAAATCAGATCTGTGATTCGTTTTCTGAATGCTAGGAAAGTGAAACCAATTGAAATTTATCGGCAAATTTGCGAAGTTTACGGACAAAATGCCATGAGTGATTCAATGGTGAGAAGATGGGTCCGACAGTTCAATGAAGGACGTAGTGAGGTGCACGATGAAGAACGAAGTGGGCGTCCATCTTTGGTTACAGAAGAACTGGTTCACGCGATTGATGACAAGATCCAGGAAAACCACAAGTTTACAATTAGTGCTCTCGCTATAGAATTTCCCCAAAGCTCACGATCACTAATTCATGAAATTGTTACCGAAAAACTGAAATTTCGTAAACTTTGCTTACGTTGGGTACCAAAGATTCTTACTGAGCGACACAAAGCAAAACAGATGGGTAGTGCAATTCAGTTTTTAACCCGTTATGATAAAGCGGCGAAGAATTTCTGACACAGATAGTCACAGGCGATGAGACTTGGGTTTCTTACGACACCCCTGAAAGTAAGCGGCAATCAATGGAATGGAGGCACACTTCATCCCCAGCAAAGGTTAAGCCGAAACAAATCTTGACACCTCGAAAAATGATGGGCGCAGTGTTCTGGGTCTGGAAAGGCTCATTGATTTCTTACCGCGTGGTCAATCAATCAAAGCAGATGTTTATTGCGGGACACTTAGGAAATTGCGCCGCGCAATACAGAATAAGCGCCGAGGATTGCTGTCAAAAGGTGTTGTTTTTCTTCACGACAACGCACGACCACACACTGCAAATGTGACGAAAAACCTTCTACAGGGATTTGGCTGGGACGTGTTTGACCATCCTCCGTACAGTCCTGAACTCGCTCCTAGCGACTTTCATCTGTTCTTACATCTTAAGTCTTTCCTTGCCGGTCAACACTTCAACAATGACGAAGAGCTGAAAGAAAATGTTTCCATCTTTTTGAAGACACAGGCGGCAAACTTCAATGAAGAAGGTATACAAAAACTTTTGCCACGCTATGACAAATGCCTGCAAAATTTCGGCAGTTGTGGAAAAGTAGTTTAAGAGTTGTAGAATTTTGTGCAATAATTAATTATTCTGTTTCTGTACACAATTTAATTTAATTACCAAACGGAACTTACTTTCTGGACGTACCTCGTATTTTCACCAAATATAGTAAGTGACGGTAACTTTGTTTTGGAAATCTGTGATTGTTGCGTTTTGTAAATATAATTGCTTGCGTTTTCTTTGCATTAACTTTAATGCACCTTTTTGTGAGGCATTTCTCAGGATTACTGAGGCCGCTCTGTAGTCTTCTGTATATAAAATCAGTTTTCCCCGATTGTGTCATTATGAAAGTATCATGTAAATGTACAGGTTCGTATTTTCGGTTTTTGGAATGTCGTTCATGAATATGTTAAAGAAAGCCCGGCGAGTAGGTTGCGTTGAGGCACTCCTACTTTAATTGGGCCCTGGCTAGATTGAAATTTGCGGTCTTGTAGGAGTTGGCTATTAGTTTGATTAATGAGTCGTGTATATTAAAAGTTGATAGTTTCTTCAGTAGGCCCGCGTAGCACACACTGTCAAATGCTCGACCGACGTCGAACAAAAGTGTGCCTGTCGATTTCTTTATATTGAAGCCGTACGTAACTCTGATTACTTGTAGAGTAGTAATATTTTTTGTTCGAAAACCAAACTTCTCCGGAATTAAAATATTTTGTTTGATTGGGCATTGAGTCGTTTTAGAGTTACTTTTTCGAGTCGTTTTCCTACTGTACTGTAGACAAATTAGTCTGTAGTTTGTATGTTTTACAGGTTTGTACCCTTCTTGAGGAGGTGTGTCACTATGGCTAGCTTCCATCTGACTGGTTAGAACCCGCTAGTGAGAACGTAATTGAAGACGTTATTTAGTAACTTAACTGCATTCTCCGATAGATGCATAAGGGCAACTGTAGGAAAGCTCTCCGGCCCTGGGGCCTTTCTCTTTGATAGATGTCTAATGAGTCATTTGATTTCGCTAGGGCTCATTTTTCGCAGTAAGTTGTGAAGTTTGTATTTGTTTGTATCTTTTTTCGTTTCAATCCTGAATTGTGGGCAGGACGGAGTGGGGTTTGGCTCGAGTGCTTGTTGTAATGCATCCGCTGGTGTGTCCGCTTTTTGTTGATCTGTTGTCGCAATTTTTGGTTAAACTGTCACGGTGGGATATGCGTATTTCCTCTTGTGAGATAGCGAGCTATTCTCCACACTGAATTTCATTCATAATAATTGAGGTTTTCAAGTGTATTTTGTCATTGTTGTGAAACGTGGCTTTTCGTTCTTTCTCCTATCAAAGAGTTTAATATGTGAGGCATTCTTGGTCAACGAGATGACATGATTTCTGCAATTGTCATCTTTTCTTTCGTCTGCTAGCAGAAATTTTGTTGGTAGCTGAAATTGTTTTTCTAAGCTAGTTTAAGGTACCGCTGCGTTTGTTGCGCATTTTATGACTTGTTCAAGCTGTGTTATTACCGTGTTTTCGTTTTCCATTGAGTTGGGCTGTGTCGAAGGAAGGTTTTCTCTACAGTTGTTGTGAAGTGTCCCAGTGAACTTTGTTGTAATTGATTCGCTGGACTGGTGGTTATTTGGCTGCAGAGTCCTCTAAAATGATTAAAACTGGTAAATGATTGGAGGATTACTTGTTCTGTACTTACCTGTTAATTCTTCAAGTTAGGTTCTGTGATAGTGCAATATCTAGAATTTCTGCTAAAAGGGAAGTAAGTGAGCTTTTTCTTTCAAGTGGAGGAAATATCTACCTTATAGACTACTTGGGCACTCCGGAGTGTCTGGTTTTGCCTCGCGGACATACCGACTCTAAAACCTCCACCGATGCTAGAGTGGGTTGGAGAAGGGTTACTGCGGTACAGCTGTTGCACCCGCGAATTATCTGGAGAAAATAACTGGCCCGCTGTGCGGCTGCCAAAGGGTGTTATAGGTGCTGGGCAGGCAGGCTTGGAGTAATTTTTTTTCTCGAGCAGAGGGGAAAAATCCACTTTAAGGACTAGCCCGGCCTGGCTAACCTGGAGTGTCAGGGTCTCCTTGAGTGGGCATACCGACTAAAAACCCCTCCATCGGTAGTGAGGATACTGCGGTACCGCAATTTGCACCCACGCAGTCTAGGTAAAGGCGACTTGGCCCGCTGTGCGGACGCTAGGGTTTGTGCTAGCAGACCGGTTTTGCCTAGGCCCAATCGGCCTCCGTAGCGAAGTGTAGGTGGGGATTGCTGAAAGGAATTTAGGTTGTGGTGATAGGATTAGGAGTGCAGGAAGAGCTGCAACTCTCTGCCTGTGTTGATGATGGTCCAGAAGTCGCTTGTGTTTCCTGTTTCTAATGCTGGACGTGGTGAAGGCAACGGTGCATTTTGCGCCATAAAGTTCCGGATGATGTGGCCTTGCTGCAGCTGCTGATGCTGTTGTGGGCTTCTTGCTGCAGATCTCGAATCCCCACGACTGAAGCCTCGAGAGACCCCAGCCGCGTGGACCGACGTCGCTGCAGTCTTGGGCAGTCGGATCAGCGAGACAACTTTCAATGCGTGCCCTGGACAGATGCAAGAACCTTGCCATCGTCGACTGCTACTTGGGATGGTAGTCTGGCCTCCAGTGCCTTGAGGCGCTCGTTGGTTTCCTGCCGAAGCTCCTCGAGGCGAAGGGCCAGTTCCTATATTGCCAGCTGGATGGAGGCAATGCTGTTCTGTTGTTCCTGCAGCAAGGTGGTGTCCGGTGATGATGTAGGTGGTGAAGTCGGAGGTGCTGATTGATGATACTGAGCTGCTTGCTTGTTCCGGGGATACAGGGGGCACTTTGCTTGCCCTGTAACGTGAGTGTTCCTGGAACAGATGACGTAGAAGCGGCTTCGGCGGCGAAGGTCATGGTTGAGACAAGCTGTGGTGAGCAAGCTTCCCCGTAGTAGGTACCTTGGTGCGGCGTGGCACTTCTCCGCTCGGTATCCGTAGGCGCAGCATCGTCGGCAGAGGGCCGGACGTTCATTTCTGCTGGCAGCCACACGCAGCTGCTGCCCTAAGAAGGACGCGGACCCCAGGTGAAGACAGACAAGCGGTGTGGGCCCCCAGATTGAAGATATGTGATTGGTCCTCATCGGCATTCAGCACAATGCGAGCTAGAAGGTCCCGAGTAATCCCGCAGATAACACTGAGTGGTGGCCATCCAGTTGTGTCGGCGTTGATGAGTTGCATGGCTCTCGTGGAGCAGCAAGCTCGGCGGATGGTGATGGAGGCCGGGCCAGTTCCCGAGTGGGTTCCGCCGCGGCGGCGGGCGTCGGCGGTGAAGGTGACTCAAGGGGGGGCAGATGGCCTCGCAGTCGAAGCCGAGGAACTTCCGCGCTGGGCAGCAAGACAGGATCGAGGGTCCGCTGCCACCGCTCTATGCGGTTCCAGCGGATCTTTTCTGCCAATTGTACTTCCAGTTCGGTTCTATAGCCGACGTGGTGCTGAGCGAATCCCAGGTTGAGCCCGGCATCGACAGCTTCCTTCAGCGTAGGATGCATGCTGCGGAATCCTCACTTTTTTTTCCGTGGAGGGGAAAATGCATCACTGCATTCAGCCCCCAGCTGAAGTGCAATGGCTGGGAGGTGTGTGGGGCTCTCCGCTCGGCTGCGGCATACCCACTAAAGGACCCTCCACGTTATGTAGTATATCGTGCTGTTGAAGCGTAGCGTCCTCCCGCGTAGCACCGCGTTAATAAGCGAAAGATGGAAGCTGTCGCACAATTTGCGGGAGCGGGTGGGTTGTGTCTGGGCTATAACCATGAAAAAACCTGACCGCAGCCTAAGGAATGAAGGTGATAGTATAAAGGAAATCGATGTAGAGTTTAGGATAGGATGTACGGATTTGAGACGAGGAGTAGTTTGTAGACAATTTCATCTTTGGTGGGGTTAAAATGATAGGAACTTTGGGAGAATTGTATATGTATACTTAAAGGGAGACATGCTGAGAAATAAATAATTTCTGTTTAAAAATGGTGCAATAATTCTTAACCTAGTAATTAAACTGCCCTCGTGTTTAGGATTATTTATCAGCCTAATACTTCTTAGGAAATAGACGGAGAATGAAACAAGTGCAATGATATTTTACTCAAATAACTCCGGAGATATAAACCGACATTTGTCTTTGGGGATAGTTGAAGGTATGATTACAAATAATATATGCAGGGGCGGCGCGTCCTATGTGCTCAGTGGTTCAGTGAACCCCCGGAAAAAAAGTTGCATTTTAAAATATATAAATTTATAATTTACATAATTATTCTATCTTGTATTATTCATTTTATTTGCATTTTCAAACTATTTTATCGTATGAAAAGCCTTCAAGTCTTTGCAATAGCCGCATACGTTCCAACGCGCTGCCCGGGTTCAATCTCTCTTCTGAACCTCCGAGAATAAGTTTGTCGATGCTTCTTCGGTGGAGAGGGGTAAGGGAAAACGTCGCTAACAATACCGGATTTGAGCTGGAGTGATGACCAGCTCTGCTTCGAGTCGGCTCTGGCAGAAACGCACGAATTAATCCGAAATGAAAAGCTACAGGACTGCAACAAATAGCACGTGTGTTTTCAATGTAATAGAGTGATTCAATAAACAATTGTATTGTATTGTAAAAACAAACTTCACAGCTTTAAGCTTGGAAGAGAGGTGTAAAGTTAAGAAGCTTGGCAGGCCAATACCTCAGTTCCAATAAAAACAAGCGCAAACCAGCCGAGGTAAGATATTTTGCAGGTCTTTCAAGTAAATATATACAAAAGAAATAGTTGGATTTGCGGTTGCATTACTACAAATAAGCTATTTTGTTTTCCGTGCTTACTGTTTGCTAAGGGCAAAGATACACACTGGACATGCCATGGCGTGTCAGGTCTAAGCCATCTAACACAGAAAATTAAAAAGCACGAGGAATCTATTGCACATAAGAATGCTTATTTAGATTTATCAGTCCTTGGAAAAACGAAAATTAGGCCCGCAACTTAGCTCGGCTTTTAGACAGAACATAGAAAGAGACAATGAAAAATCGCTATGTTCTTTTCAAAATAATTGATTGTATTAAATTCTGCGGTGAGTTTGAGCTTGCCTTACGTGGACATGATGAAACAGCAGAATCCAACAATCCTGGAATATTCAGAGGGCTAATAAATTTTACTTCAGCTTTAGATGCAGTTGTAAAAGAGCACATGAGCAATGTTATAGTCTTTAAGGGCACATCCAGGGATATGCAAAATGATATACTAGAATATATGTTACATGTGTGTCGTGAAGAAATTAATGCTGGAATAGCCAAGGCAGATTTCGTGTCTGTGATAGCAGATGAAACATCTGATGTATCTTCTAAATTTCAATTGGTTATAGTATTTCGTTATCTGTTATCTATTGGAGAGCCTGTTGTAAGATTTTGGACCTTTTTAAATCCTCCTGGTAATGACGCTTTCTCCTTAGCAGCTTGCATTAAAAATGTCCTCGCCAATGTTGTACAAGAACAGAAAGAAAAAGTAATATCTCAAAGTTATGATGGTGCTAACATGTTGGCCGCGCATGACGGCCAACATGCAGGGGTGCAAACAATTGTAAGAGAAGAGTCATTTCGCGTATTATGTGCATTGTTATGCTCACCAATTGAACTTAATTCTTGCCCAAGTTACCAGTCAAAATAAACATGTAGAACTGTTTTTCAATACTATTGCAGAAGTGCCAATATTCTTCTCTCATTCACCTCAAAGAGTGGCTGTTCTAGATGCAATTGTGAAGCGAAGAGTCCCTCAGAGATCAACCACAAGATGGAACTTTAAATCCAGAACAGTTCTTACACTTCATGAAAATAAAGAGGACGTTCTGGAACGTCTCCAACAAATTGAAGACACCAGCAACCAAACGACAACTGTGAATCAAGCCTATGGCCTAAGGTTGAAACTGCAACAGCAAAAATTTTCCTTTTGGTTAGAGGTACTTTATAAAATAATGCCCTACGTGGATATCTTGTACAGCCAATTACAAAAGCGCTCCACTAATCCTGTATCAATAAAGCAAGCAATAACAGCATTCGAATATGAAAGTTCGAAAATTAGAGACAATGTTGATACTATAATTAAGGAAGAACCAAATGTAGCAAAAAGAAGATGCGAGGACGTGTACATAACAAGGCGTGTAGCAGTTAAAGAAGTATGTGACATAATAATTCAGCGGAGCAAACAAAGGTTTGAATTCTCCAGCCAATGATTGGCCTCTAATTTACTTGACCAGCACTTCTTCCCTACACTAAAGAATAAATTTCCTGAAAAAATGCTTTCTGCTGTTGTGCAGTCTTATCCATTTTTAAATAAACCTAAGTTAAAAACAGAACTACAGGTCATTTATTGTCGAAATGATTTTCAGGAAATGAAAAGTTCAGTAGCATTTCTGACGCTTTTAATTGAAAATAGCCTTCAAGAACCCTTTGGAGACGTTATGAAATTGCTGAAATTGGTAGCTACTGTCCCAATGACAACGTGTGAAGCAGAGAGGTGTTTCTCCACTTTGAAGCGGATCAAAATGTTTCTTAGAAGCACCATGGATGAAGATAGGTTGTCTACTCTTGCCATGTTATCCATTGAAAACGAAATGATCCACAAGCTTCCACATTTCAACGACAGATTCATAGACAGATTCGCCACGAAAAAGGAAAGGAGGATGGATTTTCTCTATAAATATACCTCTACAGGAGATTCAAACCTATCAACGTCTTCAGGATCATTTTAAGGTAATTTTAGAACTATAGATATATTTTAAATACTTTAGAAAGTCAAATTATTTGGAAAGGTAAACTTCATTAAGCATTAAAAGTGGTGAACCCCCTGTCATTTAAGTCACTAGCCGCCACTGAATATATGTTATAATATTGTAAACATATCGTCAGGATCTAATAAGTGTTGTTTTGTATCTTCCATTAGTCTGCCAAAAACTTGATCAATGATATAATTGCATTCTCTTTATTCCTATTGAACTTAAAATATACTCTGCTGTCATAACTCCACTCACGTCACGTAATGCGTTGAAGGGGGTCAAGCGGCACTCGACGCTGATTACGTCACATCCTCCAGCTACTTCATATTAAATTTACATTTGTTTGTTAGGTAACGGTTGCTATGGTCGTCTCATTGGAGCAAAAGTCCAAACATTTTACAACTAAGAATAAATATCAAACACAATTATTCCAATACCAAGTATAGTTAATTCAATATTAAGGTTTGTCAGGCTTTTGGTTCCCTGAAAAATGTGTTAGCATTGTTTTGCCCATTTACAATTTCTGGATATATTTATGTCGGATTATGATTTCCCCATATGTCTTATCGGAAAACAATGCTACTTTTAGATCCACGTTTGCGAAATATGCCGACTTTTAGGACATAAAAGCTACACCATCGTAGTCTTGAGTGGTTTTTTTAGGCCGAAATTGGACCAATTTTTTTACCTGCGGTTTTATATGTGGAAATTTACTTTCACAAAACTATCCGATTTCATTAAATACAAAGTGTTTTAGGGATAGAAATTTAATCATGTCTTCCTCAGGTTTTAAAGTATACGGAACGTCCGACGTGAGGGAGAAGTTGATGTAGAATATTCTCTCGTCAGCTCGCAATAGTGCAGTGAAAAGTGAAATTTAAATTGCTTCAGGATCCCGATAGCCAAGAGTGTCAAGTGTTTATATGACAGTGGCTGTGACCACGCCTCTTCAACTTCGCACCATATGACTTATGAGTATAAAGGGGCATGACTCTTCAAAATGGAAATGGAGTTTTATATATGGACGCTTTTTCACTACTGTGGTTCTCAGCGTCCCATTCTAAGTTGGGGTTAATAGCCGCTTAATTTTGCTCAGAGGCTTCTTTATCAGGTTTAGGTTCATTTAAGTGCCCTAAATGTAGAACACAGGACCAAAGGCTTTGGTTTTCTTCCGAAGGCAGCAACGCTAACGACTTTTACGCCCGAAAAAGTCCATTGCCCTCCACCGGGCTTGAACCTTGGGTACAAGAGGCTAGCATGGTAACCACTATACCAGGGAGAGCGACGGATGACTCATCTAATAGTGATTACCGCAAAAAAATGTGGTTCTATGTACTACAGGTTATTTTGTGCTTTGGACTTGGAATCGCACATAGTTATATTACCCGAAATGTCGTTTATTAATTGTTTGTTTACTCGATTACACTACTTGTACATACTATTTGGACCACAATAATATATAGGAAACAGGCATTGATGTTGCACTTCATTGCTTGGACACAGATATATGTATGTATATGTATCCGTGAGTCATCTTCGAGAGTCGGTATGGAGTTTTTTTCGTCTTCCATGTAATTGTGACAAGTACAAAAAAGCTCTGATGTTTTGTGATGTAGACTCCAATAGTGCGGCAGGAGCGAACTGAGTTGGAGTTGCAAGATCCGAAAGAGGGGTGTCATTGCGGAAGTTCTGTGAGGCGGCCACTATTGTAGAATTCAGTTGTGTTCATTCGTGAGGGAATAGTAGACGCGCGGAGTTATTTATTATAATCAAAGTTGGGAAATATGTCTTCATTTTCCAGTTTCTAGATTTACTCACGAAAAATAACCAGGATATTTTATTAGTTTTATTTTATTGTAAACCACATTAACAGTGGTCATATCCCGGGGTCTGAGAGAATATATACCTCGACCGTATTTTGCCTTTAAGGTTTCATCCCTATATCTAAGCAACGCGCAAGACATATATAGTTCCTTCATCTGGGGATTGATGCGGTACACAACTAGCCTTCCAGGTCTTATGCCTGTACCATACCACTTTGCTCCGCACCAAGCAGATGACATTAGGGTGCTGTCCAGTCTAGCTTCAATATTTGTGGATAGACGGCAGCACGTTTTGATGCTTACTATCGTTTTAAGGTACTTGGTTCGTGGAATTAAATATCGAATTCAGTACCTACTTAACTTGGCGACTGAGACAAACGATAGATTGGTCGGCCTACGGAATTGGAACCCTGGATCTTCCAAATCCGGGTCATAGACGTTACTGCCCGTGCCATCCGCTTGGTAAATGAGATTATTTTGAATTTCTCTAATACGTGTAATATGTAAAGGAAATGTTACATTGCATCCAAAATGTTATGTCAATATTTGATCGGAAATATGTATTGTTTTGAGATCCTCTGAACCTAAATCATGTATTTTAAGAAAACGGCCTGCGTGTATGTGAACAGTTTGGCTCAATAATGAAACGCCTCCGAAAAAAAATATTTAATCCAGTTGTACAGTCTAAGTTATTGGCATCAGCACCTTCAACATTTTCAAGCCCCGATCCAAACTATCCCATTGCCTTAGTACGTTCCCTATACGTGCCATGCATATAGTAGATAGAGAAGTTATTGTATGCCACCGAAATTTAGATGTCAAGATTTCACCATAAATATATGTTTTGAAATCATCAGAATAAAAAAAATATATATATAGTAAAAGGTACGCGCGCGTGTGGACAGCATAGCCCAAAAACGAAACGACTGTTAAATACCAAATATTATATTTAAGTTAAGTATATTTCAAGGATGCGATACGAAGATTTTAAATGAATTCTCCCGCCCCTAACAACCCTATACATGGAATATCTTTGACATTTTTTTTCTCAGAAATATCTCTAACGATTTACATTAAGGGTATTTATATGACAAAATGCGTTCTTAAATTTTCTGGGAAACACCTCTTCATTCTGAATGAATTTTGCATATCTGGAAAACTGTAAGAAATATACAAAGTCTGTCTACACAAAAATGTAAATCTCGTTAACACCATATTTTGATATATACTGTTTTGTTTGTTTGTTTGTTTGTTTGTAGAGTTAACCGTTTTCGAGATATTCCTTGTTATTGATTTCATGTTTACTTTCTCTACACTTACTATGTACATAGTGTATAGAGAAGGTATTGTATTGTAGCCAAAAATTCGATACCTAGATTTCACCGGAAATACATGTTTTGGGTCCCCCTGAATCCAGAAAGAGCATTTTTAGACGAAGGCCCGTGTGTATCTGTGGACAGCATAGCTCATAAACAAAGAAGACCATTAAATTCCAAGCTTGGTATTTAAGTTTGGTATCTTCCAGGAATTCGACCCGAAGATTTTCAAGAAAATCCACCCCAAACTACCCTTAACATGGACAATTTATAAAAAAAAAATTGATTTTCTCAAAAATGACTAACGATTTTGATTAAAATGCCTGTGACTAAGATATTTTTATGACAAATGAAATGTATATCTTGAATTTTCTGGGAGTAGCCTCTGAATATGTCTTCATTCTAGATGCCTTTTGTATAAATGAATAACCTTAAGAGACATACAAAAACTTACTACAAAAAATCTTATTAAAACACACAATTTATGTCCTATACATTTTTTTGTGCAGTTAAGCGTTTTCGAGATATTCCGATTATTGGTTTCACTTAAACTTTTCTCAAACGGGAAGACATCTTTCTTCTTCTCATTTCTCGTTTGTTTACTCCTGACAAGCAAAGAGATTGGAGTTTCAATTGTTTCACATAGTGACCGGCTTTTAAAGGACGAGACAATCGCTACTACCCGTGCATTTTCTTATTTTCCTTCTATTTATAAGGAAGCTAGTGATAAGACTAACTCTGCCTATGTTTATATCCATTAGCGTGATATACGTAACAGTTTAATCTTTTGAATAAAAGGTTTGTTTGCCTTACAGTTATACATCATGTCAATTGAACACATTAGATTCTTTGGCTTCTACTTAGGAGGAACCAAGTAATATGGACAATTTCTGGTAAGGTTTATCTCGGTTATCATTAACAATAATTTGTTACATAGATGTAGAGAAAGGCATGTGAATGGAATACATAAGATTTTTAGAAAAATGTCCGTGTATGCATGTGTGTCTGTGGGCAACGTAAGTCAAAAACGGAAAGTCCGTTAATGCCAAACTTAATATTTAAGTTGTTATCTTCCAAGGATGTGACACGAACATTTTCAAAAAACCACCAACTACCCTTTATATGAAAAAAATTAAATAGTAAATTATTAAAATATTTTTTTCTCAAAAATGGTTCTAACGATTTTGATTAAAATCTCTTATATTTAAGATATTTACATGGCATATAAAATGCATATCTTTAATTTTTTGGGAATAGCATCTGAAGGCATGTTTATTCTGGATGTGTATTGCGGAATTTTGCATACCTGTAATCCGTAAGGGATAGAAAAAACTTACTTAAAAGAATGTAGACCTCATTAAAACACACAATTTATGTATTCTATACATTTTTTGTGAGTTGACAGTTTTTGAGACATTCCTTGTTTTTGGTTTCAGTTTTAAAATACTTGTACTTTTCTCATACGGAATTTGTCAACTCCTGGTCATTCAAACAAAGGACTCCAATTACATATCAAGCAATTTTTAAAAGATTTGACTATCGATTTGGCCTATTGTACTCCCTTATTTCCCTTTTACTTACAAGGGAGCAAGTAGTAAGAACCTTTCTCCTAATTTGTTCTCGATTAGCATTAAGTAAATAGAGGAATAAGCTTTTTAACTATAATTTATGCAGAGATGTAGAGAAAGTTATGTAAATGGAACACGTCAGATTTTTAAATAAAGTATTTAAATTTTTTTTCGCAAACGGAAAGTCTTCTCTTTTTGTTTAATCCTTGGCAATGTAAAGAGCACCTAATCTCAGTCGTCTCATAGCGGCCGTGTTTTAAAAGATCGCTTTAGCCTAGAGTAGTACGTTATTTTCCTTCCACTTAGATGGAACTAATATATTGTCTATTATTATAGTTAACTTTATTATATTGTATACGCGTATACACGTTATGAAGTTACAATTTCAATACTTGTTTTCACATGTATTTAAATTAAATGTCATTCCCTCAAGGTCTGTATGGTGTTTCCCTTTTAATCGTCGATTTTCTCGTTGTGATAGCGCATGAACAAGGTTCTGATTTAGTAGATTTTTTAGGGGGGGTTGATGACGGATTTATAAAGATGCGTATAGAAGGAGTGAAGATTTGAGGCTATGGTCGATACAGAAGAATCAGAGTGTAGAGTAATATTGCGGACGTGCTATGAAGCGTCCGCTATTATTCGCAAGACCCAATTTTGTATTTATAACTCTGCGCTTTTGAATTTGAAGCCGTACACTATGTCAAAGAACCTTATATCAGATCCCATCAAGGAAGGATATATGGTTCTCTTGTATTGCAGTCGCAGCGGGGATGGTCACTTTAATAAGATGATTTACTTTGTGAATTCTTTAAAATAAGGAAGTGATATGAGCATTTCAGGGTTTTTAGTTGGTTTCACATTTTTATGATTTTCTTACTGTCTTTAATTTTTGGGGTTCATACAAATTCTCCATTTTTATTACCATCTGGTTTTGGTATTTGCGTATATTTGTAAACGGTCAACGAAGACTTATCTGAACCGTTGCTAAGTAGTGCAACATCATTTGCAAACTGTGCTGTTGTAATTGAATCATTGGTTGGCAAGTCGTAGACACAAATTAAATATTGTAACAAATGTTTCGATTAAATTCACTTTGTTAGTGACTAGAGCACTACACGAAGTACAACACTTGCACTTGTGCTACACAATAACTGAGTCACTACGTTCGAAACGCTTTCTTAGCAAGCGTCACACACTAGATTGATATTTAACTCACTTCATTTCACTTCGGTTAATTTTAGTTCACTTCTCTACAGTTAACTACTCTCCTCCGGCTCTTGTCCCTTTATACAGTCCGTACTGGCCTCCGAAGGTTCCAATCTTAGAAATTGTGAGAACATTACGCTTTGTCAATTCGAAAGAGATTATTCTGAAAGAAGAATGTTCTCTACTTGAGGTAAAGAGGGTTCGAGAGGTGTTGCAGGAAAACACACAAAGGCCTTTGTTTACCTAGCTATTGTTCGCTCTATTGTCAGCCCGGGCAGACAGCGATCGCTCAGGCTGGCGCGCGGCAGTTACAATATAGAAAAATCTGATGTGTACCATTCACATGACTTTCTCTATATCCCTGCAACAAATTATTCTTAAAAAGCTTATACTTCTATTAACTTCAGTAAAACATTAGCAGAAATAGCCATATTACTTGCTTCCTTGTAAGTAGAGGTGAAATAAGGGAGTACCATAGGTTAAAGTGATAATCAAAAGCTGGTTGCTATGTCACTGGAGTTCCTTTGTTGTATGTACAGCAGTTGACAAATTCCTGTATGGGAAATGTATAAGTTTTTCATAGCAGAAACCAAAAATAAGGAATGTCTCAAAAACAACGAACTCCACGAAAAAAAATGTATATAACATAAATTGTGTGCTCTACATTTATTGTGTAGTAAGTTTTTGTTCATCTCTTACGGTTTAGCAGTTATTCAAAATTTAGTAAAATTCATCCAGAATAAACTACTCTTCAGAGGCTATTCCCAGAAAATTCAAGATATACATTTTATTTGTCAGGTAAATATCTTTAATATACGAAATTTTAATCAAAATCGTTAGAGCCATTTTTGAGAAAATCAAAATTTTCGAAAAAAGTTCCATGTAAAGGGTAGTTGGGGGTGGGGGGATTTCTCTCAAAATCTTCGTGTCGCATCCCTGGAAGATACTAAACGTAAATACCAAGTTTGGTATTTTACCTACTTTTCGTTTTTGAGTTATCGTGTTCACAGACACACGGACACACACACACACACACACGGATCTTTTTCCGAAAATGCTCTTTTTTAGATAAAGGGTACCCTAAAACATATATTTCCGGTGAAATCTCGGTATCGAATTTTTTGGTGGAGTGCAATACATTCTCTATACACTATGTACATAGTGCCTATAGATAAAGTAAAAACTGCTAACACCTACTTGTAGGACACTAGCTCGTATGGATAAGAAACGATATAGATAAACAAGGCATTTTGGAAAAAAATACCTATTTTTGAGAAATTATTTGAGTTTAGAAGTAAGTTTATCATTCATAACAGGTTTTAATTTATTTAAAAGGCCCCCGTACTGGGTTTTATCGAAAGATTTTTCTGTGTCCAAAAGACCCAAAGCAGATTGCATTTTCTTCAGAAGTATCCCGTGTCCTACCCATCATGCGATGGAGCTATTATGACCAGGAATCCGAAGGCCCAAAATGCCGTTGAGAATGATTGGATGCAGGGCTTTGATAAACTGTGGGAGGATTAATATTTCAAATATTTTTAAAATAGAATCAGAAGACTGTTGAGGCGATATGTCTCATGGTTCTGCTTCCATTTGTCAAGCTTTGGGGTGATGAATATTTTATTGTTTATGGAGTATGAAATATTCTAGCAACGGAAATATGCACAGGGCGTTCTTCATGGTCTGGTTTGGTCGGACAAAAGGTTGGTCATTCCTCTGTTAGACGTTTCAACGGTTTGGCGAAGGTAGCATCCCCGCCACGAATTTCTGGTTGTATGTTCAGATGTCAAAGCACTTATAGCTCTTATTGTTTCCTTAGCCTGGAACATTCCTTGACGATGCCTAGTTTCTGGAGGCCCATACCCAGTACACAAGGGCTTATAATGTGTCCTAGTTAGCGCACGGCATTTCTAACAGCTGAAAGTTCTTGAGGTTCAGCTTAAGGTTGGCCTGATAAACATTTCGCAAACTTTCCTCAGGTTACTCAGCTTATCCCTATATAACGTTGCCTGTAACAATGACGTCCTCACGGTAAAGAAGGAAAGTGTCGTATTTGAGGCCCCTCATCACGGAATCCATCATAAGTATCTGGAACTTTGCAGAGTCCGGAAAGCATTACTATGAACTGACATAATGTATGTCCAGTAGAAATTGCTATATTCTCCTTGTCATCGGTGAAGTGCCACTGGTCACTACTCCGACTTCAGATCCAGGATGATAAACCAGGGTTAAACTACTTAAGTGTCCAAGGTACCATTCAATCTGTGATAGCGATAGCAGTCTTTCTTAGAACGTCATTCAGCTTTCGGGATACAACGCAGAAGCGCAGATCCCCAACCCACTTTTTCACTAGTGGGAAAGTTTTCCTCTATTATACCTCATTGTCTTCATGCCCGCTATTCGGTTGACTACAATTTCTCTACAATGGTATTCTTCCTCGTAATTGAAAACATGCTACAATTTTGTTTATATTAAAGAAGTTGGTTTATAATTATGTGCTTTGTTACAGAGTTAAGGTATGCAATATAATGTAAGTGTCAGAGAGTTCTACAAATATAATCAAGAGCATACACCATTTTAATAGTAACTTGCTCTGATTGAATACATTTTATGGATTCATTAGCATTATAAATGATTACCCATACCTGACATAAGTTAGAACGCCATCATATGTTATGGGAGTTGCCTTCTCTTCCTCCATTTTGTATGCTTTATTACTGATAATGGAGAATATCATCTGATAAGCCCAACATGGATTCTTTAAAGGAGGAACTCACGGTAATATAGCACTTTTTTTCGCCAAATGGGGCTTCTCCTTTCGAATCGGACCAATAACTCACTGTAGTGTTGACCAGTAATTGTTTTTCCTTTTGCCAATGCGAATGACACCCTTCACATCCCAAAAAATCGTCGCTATACCTTCTCCGGTCAATGGGACCATCTTTACCCCTTTTGGAGGTGATTTATCCGAAGCAACCCATTGTTTTCATTGTTGTTTCGTTTCTGGAGTAGATATAATGATAAATCATCGACAGTCACAGCTGGACGCAGAAACTCCTTCGGATTTTGCTTAAAAGGTACCTAACACAGCATCAAAGTTGAAAGCTGCACCCATATGTTAAACAATAGCGGTACTCGACAACCTTTTCATAATCTTCAACTTATTGTTCAAATTATGAATTGGCGTTTCCGTGAACTCACCTATGGCCTCAAACACTTTGCCAACTTGCATTCGATGATCAGCGAAAGTCATATCTTGGATTTTTCAATGACTTACTTCGTAACCACATCTACCGGGCGTGTTGGGCGCTCCTCATAAAAAACAGATGTTCGATCACTTTTAAATTCTTTGAGCCAATATCTGTCCTAGACTGCGAAAGGTCCCAATCAATAACCAATTTCTCTTTTATCTCACGAGTTTTCCCATCCAAAAGTAAAAACTAATTACTGAACGATACTGCACTTTTTTGTATTTTAGCGAAAACATGTTGAACGACTAACTGAAATGTCTAACAAATGCAAACTAACGCTATGTGTAAAAAATGACAATACGCGTTGGTAACATCAACTTGCCGTAAAAACATCCTCTAGTTTGAAACACGAATAGATACTTATTGAACCGCCCTCGTATGAACTTATATTTTTCTCAACTGTGAAATTTCAGTTCGTGTATTTCATCTTGTGGTCACGAAGGGAGTATGGCGTTTAAAAAACGTCACATAGCGACAAGAACTTTTAAAATATATCACTGTTACTTACTGCATCCCACAAGAAATTTATAAAAGTGAATAGAACTTTTATCTAGATGAACAAAAATAGATAAAATATAAGTTTTAACAAGGCATTGTTTATAGAAGAATAGAGAAAGTCATGTGAATCTTATAATCATATCATTGTACACCATAGGGCACTTTAAAATTGCAAAATGGGGGCCAAATGTATGTTAGAAAATATTTTCTAAACTGTGTATGAATTGAATGACCAACTGATAGCAAGAGGTTTCTCTATTATTTGATTCTCTACAGAATGAACAAGATATAAGGCAAATTAAAAAAGAATAATATTTCTGTTTATATAAGTCTAGGGGTGTGTAATTGGTTGTATTACCTATTCCACTACCACAAAACTTACTTACCGACATAAAATTATTGAAATTGAAATGAGGAAGTTAAATATATTGAAGAATGACGTTTTTCTCCATGTTTATATCCAGAATTCATTTTTAAAAAGAGTAAAGGGAATTAGAATATAAGAGGTAAAGCATTTGAAATTTAAAACTTTCATGTGTTCCATTCACATAGGTTTATCTAGCTGTTCCAAATACTATTCTTTTATCTATATCATGCTAACCGAGATAAACATTAAGCGGATTGGTCTTATTACTTGCTTTATTGTAAGTAGGAGGGAAATAAGGGAATATATTATGCTAAAACGATAGTCAAGACTTTTAAAGGCTGGTCGCTGTGCGAAGCAATTGAGCTTCCATTCGCTTTGCATGGTCCTGTTTGAGAAAAGTTGTGCAGTTTAAAACTGAAACCATTAAATTTTTCTCTACAAGGAAAACGTACGAGGTACGTTCAGAAAGTAAGTTCCGTTTCAATGTATCTCCGCTGCAGCGCTGCGATCGCTGTTCCGCACATGCGCGGTAGACGCTCTGTATCAAGGAAAAGAAACGTGCGCCATTTTGAGATCGCTGTCAGCCACATACGCTTTGTTGTGCTTGTTTGCAATGTCGGTGTTGATTGAAAATCCCGCCGCCTGTGAAATCAGATCTGTGATTCGTTTTCTGAATGCTAGGAAAGTGAAACCAATTGAAATTTATCGGCAAATTTGCGAAGTTTACGGACAAAATGCGATGAGTGATTCAATGGTGAGAAGATGGGTCCGACAGTTCAATGAAGGATGTAGTGAAGTGCACGATGAAGAACGAAGTGGGCGTCCATCTTTGGTTACAGAAGAACTGGTTCACGCGATTGATGACAAGATCCAGGAAAACCACAAGTTTACAATTAGTGCTCTCGCTATGGAATTTCCCCAAAGCTCATGATCACTAATTCATGAAATTGTTACCGAAAAACTGAAATTTTGTAAACTTTTCTCGCGTTGGGTACCAAAGATTCTTACTGAGCGACACAAAACAAAACGGATGGGTAGTGCACTTCAGTTTTTAACCCGTTATGATGAAGACGGCGAAGAATTTCTGACACAGATAGTCACAGGAGATGAGACTTGGGTTTCTTACGACACCCCTGAAAGTAAGCGGCAATCAATGGAATGGAGGCACACTTCATCCCCAGCAAAGGTTAAGCCGAAACAAATCTTGACACCTCGAAAAATGATGTGCGCAGTGTTCTGGGACTGGAAAGGCTCATTGATTTCTTACCGCGTGGTCAATCAATCAAAGCAGATGTTTATTGCGAGACACTTAGGAAATTGCACCGCGCAATACAGAATAAGCGCCGAGGATTGCTGTCAAAAGGTGTTGTTTTTCTTCACAACGCACGACCACACACTGCAAATGCGACGAAAAACCTTCTACAGGGATTTGGCTGGGACGTGTTTGACCATCCTCCGTACGGCCCTGAACTCGCTCCTAGCGACTTTCATCTGTTCTTACATCTCAAGTCTTTCCTTGGCGGTCAACACTTCAACAATGACGAAGAGCTGAAAGAAAATGTGTCCAACTTTTTGAAGGCACAGGAGGCAAACTTCTATGAAGAAGGTGTACAAAAACTTGTGCCACGCTATTACAAATGCCTGCAAAATTTCGGCAGTTATGTGGAAAAGTAGTTTAAGAGTTGTAGAATTTTGTGCAATAAATAATTATTCTGTATCTGTACACAATTAAATTTTATTACCAAACGGAACTTACTTTCTGGACGTACCTCGTATATGACATAAATTACGTGTTTTAACGAATCTGCATTTTTGTGTAGTAAGCTTTTGTCTACCTCAAACGGTTTAACCGGTATTCAAAATTCTACAAAACTCGTCCAGATTAAAGAGGTCATTCCTAGAAAATTCGAAATATGCATTTTTTTTTTGTGATGTAAATATCTTTAATGTATGGTATTTTAATCAAAATCGTTAGAGCCCTTTTTGAAAAAAAAAATGTTTCCATGTAAAGCGTAATATGTAGTTGGAGTTTTTTTTAAAAAATTCGTGTCGCATCCTTGGAACATTTTTTGATAGTATTTAACGCCTGCTTTTACATGTGGCACCGCAGTGGATGGAATGAAAATGAAGCATCGGTGGAATACGATGGCGGGGAAAACCCATCCCTGCGTCGCTTTATCCACCACAAATCCTACATGCGGTTGCTTGGGTTCGAACTCGGACCCCCAGGGTGAGAGGCGAGTGGTCTAACCACCCGGCCACGGTGAGGCCGCATCCTTGGAACATAAACATAAATACCAAGTTTGATATTTTCGTTTTTGAGCTATGCTGTACATAAGACTCACTCACAATATACACACGGACAATTTTCTAAAATGCTTTTTTCGAACTCTGGGGACCTCAAAACATACCTTTCCGGTAAAATCTTGACATCGAATTTTTGGGTGGAATAGAATACCTTCTCTAGCTACTTTGTATATGGTATATGCAACGTGCTAAAGAAAGTAAAAATTCATTCATGCAAAGCGTGTAGAAGAGTGCATTATATTCTGTGCTGATGCTCTTAAATGCATAATTCACTGGGTATATCATCGTAATTCGTCTAGATTCAAAACAGCACCGCATATTTTATGGTAACAAACTTTGGTGTACAGGGAAAAAACACTGATGTATTCCAATCATAAGACTTTCTCTACCTGTTCCATAAACAAGCTTTTCTTACAAAAGATTATTTTTATGCCATGCTAATCGAGATAAACATTAGCAGAATTGGTCTTTTTACTTAGTTCCTTGCAATTAGGAGGAATATAAGGGAATGCACTAGGCTAAAACGACACTCAAGTCTTTTAAAAGCTCATCGCTATGTGAAACATTGAAATTCGTCTCTCTTGTATACAAAGTTTGACTTCTCGCTTGACAAAAGTTTAAGAAGTTTAAAATTGAAACGAAACACAAGAAATATCATTGGAACCGTTAAAAGATGTATATAACATAAATTGTGTGCTTTAACGAGATGTACAATTTTGTGTAGTAAGGTTTTTGCCCGTCTGTTAACGTGTACTAATTAACAAAATATTCATCCAGAATGGAGATTGGAAATTCAAGATGTACATTATGTTTATCAAGTAAATACCCTTACTGCACGATATTTGAATCAAAATCATGAGACCCCTTTGTAGAAAATAATTTTGAAAAAAATGCCCAAATAAAGGGTAGTTTGGAGTGTAGGGATATTCTTGAAAATCTTCATGTCGCATCCTTGGGAGATACTAATTTAAATACCATGTTTAGTATTTAAAGAACTTTTGAGTTACGGTCTCTCCACACACACACACACACACACACACACACACACACACACACTCACACTGATATTTCCGGTAAAATCTCAGTATCGAATTTTGGGTGGAATACAATATCTTCTCTGCATCCTATGCATGTTGTATTATCCGTCACAAAAGCAAAAACCCACTGCGCGATGGGTCAACTAATTCACAGTGTTCTTGCTCAGGGGGTATGGGAATAAAATTTGCCAAATGCTTCTCATCCTTGTGAGTTCAAGTGGGCGTAGCACCCCGCAGTTTGGAAACCAAAATAAGCTAACGGGCAACTATTGTAAATTAAACTTCAATACACTTGCAGAAAATGTGCTGTTTCTGTGTTTCGATTAAGTAGTGGGTCTGAAGTAAAACGCTCCTAGTGTTGGTGATAAGTTTAATCAGCAGCAATAATGGCTGCGACTAGAATAGCCGAAATGGTTAAAGCGTGTTTTTTACTGAATACAGAAAAGATGGGAGTGGATCGAATCCGTGTAGCGCGTGCCATTTTTTATTTTATTTATTTTTTTGAAAAACTTTATTTTCGTGACCTGTGCGAAATATAAATTGGACACATTAATGGAACTTCTTTGCTGATAAAGCCCCTCCCATAGAGTAGCAAATTACATGGTTAGTTTTATTTCGCATAGCGTTGTAATATTTGCAGCCGTCTTACGAACGCTGCAATACTATTGCAATTTTATAACAAAATGATTTGTAAAAATAAATTTGAAATGCTGCAAATAAAACAGGAAATTACTCCTAATTCAACTAGCAAACATTCCTCCAAAGTCAATATTTTCCTTTAAACACCCACATTCAAAGGCATCTGTCTGTAATTCTCAAATGCTGTTATCCTTTGGTTAAGGGATTTATTTCGGCCATGCATTGCTAATGTTTATCAGCTTACAGTGGATATAAAGAAGCATTTGTATACCCTTCATATTGGAATGTCTTGCTAGATAGAAAGGAGATCTGTATGTCACAGGCATAAAAATGCAAATGATTTCTTTAGAAATGTTGAGTGAACTCAGCAAGTAGTTAATTATCAAGTAATGTGACACAAAAACAATGGTATGTAAGAATAGGATCCCAAAATATTGAAAGCAAATGAATTTAATCTGTTATGTACTATAAGACAATATTTAATAGTATAAAAGCTGTACTGCCACAAAATAATTCTAAAAAGTAGCAAATGTAGTGGAATAAATTAATTAATGGTATATTAAATAGAGCAAATACAGTAGTGGATTCTTGAACGTGAAGCAACCTTTACACTTAGCAGCGTTGCCATCTCGTATATTTCCAGCACTATACAACGTTGCCGTGTCCCCATTAACTGTCTGTCTAGAAGTGATTCCTGATTCTCCATTCCTGATAACAATGGATAATCTCGAGGAATTAAAGACGTTTGTTGTTAATGTTCCGTTTCAGAAAATAAGCGGTCATTAAAGGATCGTACCACCACCTGCTAGCACTTTCGAATTCACGGATAGCAATTCGACCTCAGTTATTCCTCACTTGAGCGGAAAGAAATGGAAATGGCATGTTATTTATGGACGCTCTTTAACCACTGTGGTTCTCAGCTTCCAATTCTAAATTGGGCGTGAAAGACCGATTATTTTTGCTCAGAAGCCTCTCTATCAGCTTTGAGGTTCTTTTACGTGCCGTAAATCTACGACACGGAACCAGCGGTTTTACTTCCCTTCCGAAGGAAGCCATGCTAAGAATTTTTACACCCGAAAAAATCCATCGTCTTCCGCCGGGCGCGCTCTATTCATCTAATATGAAATGTACTCTGTTTCTAATTTGGCAACAATATCCTTGCAAGAAGGAAGTTCGTAGTACGCTGAGAATTGGTATACATATTTTATTTTGTTTCTAGACGTTAATTACATTAATTTCGAGGATGAAAAGATAAGATTATCCAGGGGAAAAACATGAATATTGGTTGATTAATTATTTTCCCACACTAGCATGTAGGACAGGAGGTGATTAAGTAGAATTAGACTGAAAAATCTGATGTGTACCATTCACATGGCTTTCTCTATATCCCTGCAACAAATTAATTTTAAAATGCTTATACTTCTATTTACTTCATGCTAATCAGAAAAAATAGCAGAAAGAGTCTTATTACTTGCTTCCTTGTAAGTAGAAGCGAAATAAGGGAGTACCACAGTTTAAAGTGATAGTCAAAAGATGGTTGCTGTGTGACTGAAGCTCCTTTGTTTGTATGGACAGGAGCTGACGAATTCCTATATGAGAATAGTATAAGTTCTTCAAAGCAGAAACCAAAAACAAGGAATGTCTCAAAAACGATGAACTCCACGAAAAAAATGTATATAACATGAATTGTGCGTTTTAACGTGCTCTACATTTTTCGTGTAGTAACTTACGGTTTAGCAGTTATTCAAAATTACGTAAAATTCATCCAGAATAAAGTACTCTTCAGAGGTTATTACCAGAAAATTCGAAAACTACATTTTATTTGTCAGGTAAATAGCTTTAATATACGATATTTTAATCAAAATTGTTAAGCCTTTTTTGAGAAAATCAACATTTTCGAAAAAAGTTCCATGTAAAGGGTAGTTGGGGGTGGGGGGATTTTTCTCAAAGTCGCATCCCTGGAAGATATTAAACTTAAATACCAAGTTTGGTATTTTACCGACTTTTCGTTTTCGAGTTATCGTGTTCACAGACTCACGGACACACTGACACACGGACACACATACACATACACACGGACACACACACATACGGACCTTTTTCTGAAAATACTTTTTTTTTGGATACAGGGGACCCTAAAACATATATTTCCGGTGAAATCTCGGTATCGAATTTTTTGGTGGAGTGCAATACCTTCTCTATACACTATGTACATAGTACGTATAGAGAAAGTAAAAATTCAACGCCATAGCAACCGGCTACAGACCGGGAAGTCCGTGGCTCAAATTCCTGCTGTGGTGTTGAATTTTTCAGTCTTATTCTACCTAATGAATATCGCTGTTTTCAGTAAGGGGCGTAAATCTCTTTTCTTGTTTTTGTTAATGCCAGCCAAATGAAGAAGAAATAATTAAACCGATGTAATAGTTTGAATAGTAATTTGAAAATAAGGATTCAAATTCATACACGATTCACCACCTTTATCTTTTCTAGCTTTATATTCATGAAGTGTCAAATGTGCGTGTGTGAAACATCACTCTGCTATTCTCTGACTCCTGTCCTTCTTAGACACTGGTCGCAGGCCTTGTCCACGTGGTTGATAAAATTGACTGCAGCAAACAGCGATGAAATCGTAAGATCATTTTCACAATGCCTGTGATTCCCGGATTTACAGAAAACTTATGCGGTTTCGAGACTAACATTTACTTCTATTTGTTTATATTAACTCTCCTATTGAATATAGTATTACCAATAACTATGTTATTTTACAATTGTCTGACAAGATGATTGACTCATTGTAAGTACTCCAAATAAATGAACTAAGACATGCTGGAAACTCCCAAAAATAGTTACCTATTCATTGCAAAACGATTTCATTTAGACCTCTAGTTTGCAAAGTATCACCTTCTGCCAAATCATGGCAGAGGGATAGATTATGAAATTGATATTATTAAACTATAATACTTATTAGATGTATAATATTTTTAAATTTAAAATATCAATGGTGTCTGTAAATCACCATATTACGTACAGTCTTCAATCCTCTTCATGTATAGACCTGAAACTGAAGGATAACATTTGAAAATAGTTTTTTCCCCATAAACCGTGAGTAAGATTTGAGTTGGATACGTAGAGACTGAAAAATTCAATGACATATTCGGGATTTGAACCGGGAGATCCGTCGTACAAATCCTGGTTCTGTCATTGAATTTATGTCTGGATCTGCCTGTCCTATATTTTCAAATACTTCCCAGCGGGAACATGTAACAGTTATTATTACACTGTTTTAAACATTTCATCTTTATTTGTCTGTCATTAATAAAAGCATCTAAAGGAACTTATACCCAACACTGGAAACTGCGATATTCATGTCTGTTCTAGATATTCTTCTAATCTATTTTCATCACCTAAATCAATGTAATTAACATTTAGAAAATACATTTTTTTGTTTTATTTATTTTTTTTTATTTATTTTTTATTTTTTTGATGCAACGGAGTAACACCTTTCATCACCTAAATCAATATAATTAACATTTAGAAAATAAAAAATTTTTTTTTTTTTTTTGGTGCAACGGAGTAACACTTTACATTAGATGAATAGAGCATAGCCGAGCTTGTTACGCCGCTATTCCTGAGTTCAGAAGTGCCAGCAGGTGGTGGTTCGATTCTCACCTCCCGCGTGTAGGAGTAATTCCCTGTTTTATTCGCAGCAATTGACATTTATTTTATAGAGCATTTATTTGAAAAATTGCAATCTTATTACAAATATTACAACGCTATGCGAAATAAAACTATGTAATTTGCTACTCTATGCCAGGCGTTTTATCAGAAAGAGATTCCATTAATATGTCAGATTTATATTCGCAAAAAAAAAAAAAAAATGGATTAAAAAGGCATGCATTACATGGATTCGACCCACCTCCCGAGTTCTCTATATTCAGCTGAAGGACGCTTTAATCACTTCAGCTATTCTAGTCGCAGCCATTATTGCTGCTGATTAAACTTATCTTTGTTAAATTGAGTTTTTATTTATGGACGCTCTTTAACTGCTGTGGTTCTCAGCGTCCCATTCTCGTATAATGAGCGTGAAGTACCGCTTAATTTTGCTCAAAGGCCTCTCTATCAGGCTTGAGGTTCTTTTACGTGCCGTAAATCTACGACACGGGGCCAACGGCTTTACTTCCCTTCCGAAGGAAGCCCTGCTAAGGATTTTTACGCCCGAAAAAATGCATCGTCCTCCGCCAGGTTTGAACCCGCGACCTGGGGCATATGAAGTTAGCAGGGTAACCATTACGTCACGGGGGGGGGCGACTAACTTAATTTTGTAAGCAAATCACCAACACTGGGAACGTTTTACTTCAGGCTCACTACTTAATCGAAACGCAATAACATCACATTTTCTGCAAGTGTATTGAAGTTTAATTTGCTATATTTTCCTGTTAGCTTATTTTGGTTTCCAAACTGCGGGGTGAGCGAACGGCTGCCACGCCCACTTGAATACAAAGGATGGGAAGCATTTGACAAACTTTCTCTTACCCCTATACAAGAACGCCCGTGAATTAGGTGGCCCATCGCGCGGTGGGTATTTACTTTTGTGAAAGATAGTATACATATATGCGCTAAAGAAAGTTTAGAGGAAGAAGTTGAAAATCATTGAAGTTTTTACGGTAACAGTCTGAAATATTTGTGTAATGCATGTTTAGTCTATTGCATTGTGATTTAGCAATCACATAAATATGGATTTTAATTATAATGGCAATGCTCCTCTCTTTTATATATGTTAATTGAAAGGTACACAGAGGTAACAGTATTATTAGAGCAAGTTGAAAAATTCAAAGCTACAACCGCTCTGTGTGCGGTTACTCTAACCGTTGAGCTACTGTGACAACTTGCCATTATGACATTCAGTTTAATGTTTAGTCGGATTCTTAAGAGAATAGCATGCCTACAAGGCTTCAGTTTTCCTTAGCCATGGGACGCTGAGAAGGACAGCAAGCCACTCTTGAAACGTGCTAGTAGTTATGTCAGATGTAATCATGGCTGCGTAAATATTGCTGTTTAGTTGGACATCCTCAAGGACAAAATGCATGTGAAAAAGCAATTCTAGAGGTTAGCTATGGGAAACCGGCTGCTGAAGTACGTAACAGCTGCACAGTAAAAAAAATCTGATGTGTTACATTTACATCATTCCCTACCTGTCCTGCAACAAAATATTCGTACACAAGATTATCCTTCCAATAGACAGTTAACCATCTAATATACGAACATAAACATAGAATGTCAGAGAGCAATATTAATCAAAGAAATTATTCAGAATGGAGATACCTGGCCTGTCAGCAATCAAGTAATATTTCGCCATTTACGAAGTTTTTATAAATATATTAAATCCGTGTATATCTAAACCAAATAGATGTATAAATAAATTGTATAATTAATATGTACTAATGATGAGCACGGAGTAATTCTAAAAGTAATTTAAACAGTCAAATGTAATAATATAAAATTATTTTAATGACATTTGATAGCATTGAGTTTATTTCTAAAACAAAATTTAAGTGTATATTATTATATATATTATTATTATTATTATTATTATTATTCGTGTAACATTTATCACTATTTAACTGCATTGAGTTTATTTCTAAAACAAAAGTTAAGTGTATATTATTATATATTATTATTTATCGTAACATTTATCACTATTTGACTGCAATGAGTTTATTTTTAAAACAAAAATTAAATTGTATTATTATATATTAGATTATTTATTGTGATAATTATCACTACTATATAATGGCAAACAAATGTAAAGAAATCTGATGTGTTCCATTCACATGACTTTCTCTACATCTCTGCAACAAATTGTCGTTAAAAAGCTTATGCTTCTATTTACTTCGTTTTAATCGAGGAAAAAAAATAGCAGAAATAGTCTTATTACTTGCTTCCTTGTAAGTAGAAGCGAAATAAGGAAGTACCATAGGATAAAGTGATAGCCAAAAGCTGGTTGCTATGTGACTGAAGTTCCTTTGTTTGTATGGACAGGAGTTGACAAATTCCTGTATGAGAAAACTACAAGTTTTTTAAAGCTGAAACCAAAAACAAGGAATATGTCAAAAACGATCAACTCCACGAAAAGAGTATATAACATAAATTGTATGTTTTAACGTGCTCTACATTTTTTGCGTTAAGTTTTTGTCCATCTCTTACAGTTTAGCAGTTATGCTGAATTCCGTAAAATTCATCCAGAATAAAGTAGTCTTCAGAAGCTATTCCCAGAAAATTCAAGATATATATTTTATTTACCATACGGCATTTAATGTGAGGTATTTTAATCATAATCGCTAGAGAACCATTTTTGAAAAAACTGAACATTTAGAAAATCTTCCATGTAGATTGGAAAATATTCGTGTTACTTATTTAGAATCGGACCAAATTAAATAGTAAATTTAGTATTCAACGAACTTTTTATTTTACAGTTATGCTGTCTCCCCCTCCCTTCCCTTCCACATACACACTCACACTCACACGCGCGCGCACGCATCTTTTTCTAAAATCTCTATTTTTGCGTCAGGGGACCTCAGGTGTTGTATTCCACCCAAAAATTCGATATCGAGATTTCACCGGAAATACATATATTGAGATCCCCTGAGGCTCCCCCCTCCCAAAATTAAAAACATGTCCGTGTGAGTGGTGTGTGTATGTGTGTGTCTATGGACGTGTGTGACTATGGGCAGCATAGCACAAAAACGAAAAGTCTGTTAATTAGCAAACCTAATATTAAAGTTCAAATATCGTCCAAGGATGTGACACAAAGATTTTCAAGAAAATTCCCCATCTCTAAATACCCTTTATATTGAACATTTTTCGATCATTTTGATTTTCTTATAAATAGCTCTAACGATTTTAATTAAAATACCATATATTTAGGACAAACAAAATGTATATGTTGAATTTTCTGGGAATACTCTCTGAAGATCTCTTCACTCTGGATGTATTTTGTATAACTTGTAAACCGTAAGGGATAGACAAAGCTTACTGTACAAAATATAGATCTCGTTAAAACATACTTATTTATATCGTATACTTTTTTTGGTAGAGTTAACCGTTTTCGATTAACATATTCTGAGTTATTGGTTTTAGTTTTGACTGCTTAAAATTTTCGTAAAGGGAAGTCATTTCTCTTCGTCTCTTTTGTTTACTCCTAGAAACAAAGAGAGCCGAATTTTAATTGTTTCACATAGCGACCGGATTTTTAAGGTTTGACTATCGCTTTATCCTAGTGCATTCAACTTACAAAGAAGCAAGTAAGACCAATTCTGGTTATGTTTATCTTGATTCCTTGATTGGCATGAATAATCTTTTGTAAGAAAGTTGTTTGTGGAGCGCTAGAGAAGGTCTTTTGAATTGAAACTTCAGATTTTTATCTTTGGAACATTATTGCCTTTCGTGTTCGGTTTTCATTGGGCATTTATTTCTTTTGGTTTTTGGACTGGGAATCGAGACCGTGACCCCTTGCTCAGAGACCGACTGAACTACGGGGCCAGCCATGATAATTTTATTCGACACATCTCACTATCTTCAAAAAACATACTTAATGTATGTGTACATACTATTCTACCCCTTTAGCAATTTCCATTACCTCGCCGAGAGCAAGCCATTCCGAACAACTCGTTCGGTAGGAGCTCAGACTTTGGGCCAGACGTACTTTTGGTCACGTCAGAAGTACCATGGGAACCTAAACCCCACCTTCTCCTTGAAAGAACAAGGAGATTTGGAGAATAAGGCTTTGTCGATAATCAAAATGTTAGGAGCGGGTAATGGCTTTGAAAATCCGTTCGTTTTCCATGGACAAGAGACGGATGGTTGAGCGGGCGGGCGTGGAGAATAATGTCTTACGGACATGTATGGCTGAAAGTTTTAAGTTCCAAACTAATAATGCTAGACTTTTTAAATTTATACCACAGGTGAAATATAATGTAAATAAGTTACAATGCAAATTCATCAAGTTTGCTCTAATAGTTTGGAAGTTATAGTCTAATCTGTTAGTTTTTGTCACGTCCCTCGCGACAAAAAAAAAAAAAAAAAAAAAAAAAATAAATAAATATACATATATATAAAAATTTTTAAATTGTCCTAGGTTTCTCTGTGTCTTCTATGGTTTCGGCACTAATATGGTTATGAACGTTACTTTTTGTGTTTGAAAATTGAAAACATGTGCTTAAATACAGCTGACAGAAAAACCTAGGGAAATTCATGTTCATTGTCTCTCTGTAAAAATGTACAGCAAATTTTATTTGTGTAACAGAAAAACGGTTCCGCAAGGATAATTTTACAGTTAGAAAAATGGTGAAAATACCTATCAATAGCGAGAAAACAAGGAATGATTTGAATTCACGGTTCACATTAAAATACACCATGTTGTTAGGATGGATCCAGCTTTCCTTTTCCTATGCTCTGCTACTGCTGCTAACGCCGACTTTTCTGGTCTTTTCTTCTTGCATTGCTGTTTTTCTTTTGCACAACTTAGTTTTTTATTTTGACTGTGCGAATGAGATCTCGTCGAACTGAAATTTTTCTTGTCGAGTCCAGTACCTACAGTCTCACTCCTAGTGCTTAACTTAAGGAATTTAAAAATGACACTCGGTGCTCAATTATACATTTTTTATATTCAGGGATGTTTAAATTATTTTATGGAATTAAAATTTAAAAATCGATTTTTTGTGATTTTTCATGAAATTTCAGTCATACATACCCTTAACGTTTGAGAAATGCACATGCTATTGAAAATCCAAATAAATAACAAGGAATACATCGGAAATTCTTAAGTCAAAAAGAAGAAGAAGAAAAAAAGACATTTGACGTGTATGCTTCAAAGAGGTCTACATTTTTTGGGCAATAAGATTTTTTCTATCTCTTACGGTTTACCAGTTAATAAAAAAGTTAGTGAAGAGGATTTCGGAGACTACTCAGAAAATTCGAATACATACTAGGGTCGTTTGATAACTTCCAGGATTCACCAGCAAAGGTCATCGTTTGCACAACGCCGTTCTAATGCAATAATTAACCATATTTTGAATGTTTCAGCGCTCTTTGCGCCTGATATTGTTTCTCTGTAGTACATTTAAATGCATGAAAAAATTAAGATTCCAGCAGTTATACCCTTCTTTGCAAAGAAAAGTATGTAAATGACATTCATGTAGATTTTCAGAATACACTGGGTGGCTCTGCTTCTTTGTTCAACTGTTGCTAAGAACAAAAACTGGTCGGGAGAGCTTAAAGATGATCCGTAATTGTTCGCCAAGATGCGTCACCACTCGAGAAATCATTACAAAAGTGCAGAAAATGGCCTTGAAGGATCAGCGCTAAAAATGCGATAAACTGCTGAAGCTGTAGTAAGATCATGTGAACAGGCATATCACATTTTGACTGTGGAATTGATAATGAAAAATTATCTGCCATGGCAAACTGGTACCGTGACTGTTAGCACATGATCAAAACGCATCAGAATTCAAATTTCTGAACAATGTTTGGCTAATTTTCAGGAAAACTCACAATATTTTATACGCCGTTTCATGACCGCAGATGAAACATGGAGCACCACTACTATACACCAGAAAAAACAGTCGAAACGGTTTTCCATTTAATTCATATGAAAAAGTCTAATAATAATATAGTATAATAAATAATTCAAATCCTAGCCTTTATATCCACAATTTTATTAATAATTATTTTAATATCATAACAGTAATTTTGTATAAAAAATAATTTGCTGATTCTCTAACACCAAAGAAAGGAAAACAATCCAGTCGGGCGTAAACGTTATGACATCAGATTTCTGTGATGCGAAATGTATAGTAGATTACCATCTCCCTCCTAGTCAAACAATTACGAGCATACTACGCTAACCTTTTGGATCAAGTACAGTAAAGTA
Organism: Hymenopus coronatus; assembly: GCA_030762935.1. Lineage (NCBI taxonomy): Eukaryota > Metazoa > Arthropoda > Insecta > Mantodea > Hymenopodidae > Hymenopus > Hymenopus coronatus. The sequence continues at coordinate 98,464,738 of CM060888.1, forward strand.
TACGTGAAAAATAGTAAGGTTTATCCAGGAGGAATCAGGACAGTGAACGCCCATACACTGTCATCAAAATTTACAGAAACTGAGGTAGGAACTGCTGCCACATCCGCTTTATTCGCCTGAATAGACTTCCATCTCTTCTCTAAGCTCAACAAGTTTCCTTGGTGAATTGAGATTCCCTTCAAATGAATAGTAGTCGAATTTGAATTTTGCAGTCTTATTGGAATAAAGACAATGGAACATCAATGGAACAGGTGCATTAGCATACAAGGGATCAGGTTGAAAAGTAAAAATAATTTGAATGAGGTCATTTATTGTATTCTTGATTCCGAGAACTTACCAAACAATCCTCAAATATTTCACTTGCAATGAAAATATCTTAATCCTAGGCACTTTTATCAAAGTCCTTAAAGCCATCTTTGACAAATGCCATTTTTGTTTAATGTTCCATGTAAAGGGTAGTTTGAGTGGGGATATTTTCTTTGAAAGTCTGTTCATCGCATCGAAGATTTGAGAACATCAATACCAAGTTTGCCATTCAACTGCCCTTCTTTTTGAGTTATGCTGTTAACAGACATAGAAGGCCCATTTTCTAAAATTGCTTTTTTGGGGTTTAGGGAGCCTCAAAACATATATTTCCAGAGAAATCTCAACATCGAATTTTTGAAAGGCCTGGAATGCTTTCCCTATTTCCTGTATTTGGTATAGAAAAGAAAAAAGAAAAGGACCAGGCGAATCTTCAATATTAACATACAAAATTAATACTCATTATTCTTACATTCGCCACAAAACGTTATTTTGCTTGTCACTTTAATCCTGATAAATTCCTGCCTAGTAACGACTGAACAATAAGCCCTGCGCGCTTAATAATATGCAAGATACTAACACTGTTGTTTACATGTCAATTGATTAGTGCAAAGAGCTCTTGCGAAATTGGAAGAAATATGTTTTTGCAAATACATTAAATAGTTTATTTTAATTTAAAATTTCAAGTTGTTAAAATATTAGCACACAAGGAATACTTCGGAAACAAGTAAAACGTTACTTGGCTTGAACTCTATTTCCCAGTTACAGAAAAGTCAGTGGGCGTTTACCGACAGTGAAAGAGTATACATTATATTTATTGTAATAATATTTTCAATATATATATACACACACACTTATTCAATGTTCTTAAGGGTGGGACACTTCCATAAAATCCTACCCCCCCCATCGTTTAAATATGTTTAATGCATAATATTTGCTGTTTTCTTATCGTTAATTTTGAAAGAAATGAATATATGACATTTTTTGGTTGAATACAATATTTCCCTCAAGGAAAGCGTATGCAAAGCAAAATGTTCTGGCTTATTTCTTTCTCGTTGCAGATATCAAATATTACACATCTAACATTATTTTAAACCCAGCTCTTATGCTTCTTACCCGGCTGATCTGAAAGGTACCGGTGGACGAATATTACAGAACCAGTAAGAACCGTTATGGCTTCGTAGCGATTGTATGTAAATAAGTGTAGTTGAGCTGGGAAAATTTGATTTAAGTGAAATAGCCTTGTAATATGAATAAACTGGTTTGCTAAATTGCATCGTTTGTATAGCTGTTTGGGGTTCATTTAATACTGGATAGATTATTATTATGATTATTAGTATTATTATTATTCGTAATATTTAAATTATGGTTTGACTGTTTAGTTTTTATTTACATAGGGATGTATAGTTGTATTAATATTCATGTTGCAGTGAAAACAAAGACGAAAACGCAAACACTAAGCTTAACCATACAAATCCACTGAAAAGGGATTATATGAGGTAAGTTCAGTAACGGCGGAGTTGTTGAAGTTGGTAAGAACCAAAAGGATTTTGGGACTGTGGTCAGGATTGATTTTTCATTCCAAAGACTATACTAAACAATATAGAGTGACCATTGTTACATTCTGTACAAATAATTTCTATTACAAATAATTTCTATAAGTACAAAATCTGATGTTTCATCAATAAGAAGTCTCTGCCTTGCAGCATCACATAACCCCGTATAGCAGGCTGTTCCAACTTGTCTGAGTGGGAGCATACGCGCGTACTGAACCACAAAACTCGGAGAGCAGAGGTAGAAGGGAAGCGTAGTAGCCAATACTCAGGTTATATCGCAACATCTACTTCAGCTGTGTCATTTCACTTCAAACACTTGATTCGGCTGTGAAGATAGTTAGCCCTCAGTGCTGCGGTGTATTGCAGATTGACATTGTGACTCTTTTGGCGCACATCAAGCTGCATTATACGATACATTACACTCGCATATTATTGGATTCATATAAAATATTATTATTTTGTTCACATTACGTTTCTTATGATCGGGCATAAGAGTTCTTAAAGGTACACATAAGTGAAACGGATAATGTCTTTAATCATGATATATTTGCTCCCCATTTTTCCTATATATCATATATCGAAACAGCATTGTCTGTATACAAAATTCCATTGTGTATCTTCAATAATTGTGAAATTATTGTTTAAACAGTAGTAAATAAGATACACTGCTCACAATGAAAAATAAAATTTTTTGTTAATTTCAGTATTTATTCCAAATCAGGTAAACATTATAGTTGGGAAAGGTAGGCTCTTTATATATTTTTTACTTAACATCTTACTCAAAAACTGATACATTATTGTCACAAATCATAATGTTATCTGAATTACTTAAGTAAATTTAAAATTACATTATTGGAATACATATTGGAAATCATTAATTGGTATTCCTTTTGTTTGGAATTATTATGTCGTAAAATCATTTTTTCGATAATTTTAAGATGCTAATCAAGTGAAATAATTTTCTCATTATTAACAAAAGTTTAGAAAAAGTGACTTCACACGTTTTATTCGTATGTTTTAGACTTTACATTAAAATGTTGAAGCAAATGAAACAAACGTTGCATCATGCGTAATATTTCGAGTCTAAAAAATACAGGAAAAAGGAAAGTAAGAAAAGAAGCACAGGGAATATGTGCACTGGAACATTTAAAATGTCACGTGACATCGCTTCTACGTATCACTTACCGGTAACAAATACAGAGTATTAAACTAGAAGGTTCTAAAATAATTAAAAGTACGAAATAAATAAAAAAAAACGGATGTTTTAATGACTTTAAGCTTTTATACTCAAACTGAAAATTGCAAAACAAGAAACCAAAGATCATCGATAGGCAGATAAAACCAAGTGGGAGTATTGTTTGCAAACGCCGAAAGACTGAATTAGAGTTGGAATGGTTACCTGTTACATCTCTGTGAGTAATCCATTGATAGTTCAATCTTATTTCCTTCCGTTCTGGCGTTAATGCTTAGAAATTCCCATGACTGTTCAATTATTTGTCTAGAAATCTCGACGTAAGCAATTTGGACTTAACTGCATACAAGATAAGTAAAATAAACCACAACTGATGAGCATTTTGTTAGTGAGCAATGCGGGGGGAAAGAAGAATCGCTTAAAATATGTAAATGCCACATGACATTTTAACCTAGAGAGAGTACATGTGTAACAATGAATACTTCGAAAACTGGGCACTAGGTAAGGTTAAAAAAAAATTGTGACATATTTCAACGAGCTCTGCGTTTTTCATGTAGAAATACTCCTTTATTTAGAGAGTTAACTGGTTGTAATTACTGTGCTCATCTATAGGTGTTATCGCAGAACAAACCGTGTATAGATATTGTCAAAATAAAATATGATAAACGTAAGTCAGCAGTATAACTCTCTTCACGTATACAATGTCTTCCTAGTCAGCCATCCAGCATTCAGCTCTTAAGGCGTCTGATGAAATGTAGCCACATTGGCAGACATAATCTTAAAATTGGACATAATTCAAGGTAATTTTGCAACTAAGTGAGTTAAAATCATCCTTATGTCTGGTGGTATAATGATGTTGGTCATTTAAGCTACGCGAATGCATATTGTATTTATGCTACTTAAACTCTAAAATATATCAGACTTTCATTGTTACTTTCTCTACAACTACTATGTACATATAGAGAAGGTATTGAAGTGGACCCAAAAATTTGGTACCGAGATTTCACAGGAAATACATGTTTTGAGGCTCCCTCAATCCAAAAAAAAGTGTTTTTAGAAATGTTCGAGTATGTCTGTATGTCTGTTTGTCATTCAGTCAATGTGTGTGCGTGTCTGTGGGCAGCATAGCTCAAAAACGATAAGTCCGTTAAATACCCAACTTGGTATTTAAGTTCAGTATGTTCCAAGGATGCGACACGAAGATTTTAAAGAAAATTTCCCCACCCCAACTACTCTTTACATGGAAACATTTTCGAAAATGTTGATTTTCTCAAAAATGGCCCTAACGATTTTGATTAAAATCTCTTATATTTAAGATATTTACATGGCAAATAAAATGCATATCTTGAAGTTTCTGGGAATAGTCTCTGAAGACCTCTTTATTCTGGATGATTTTTATTGAATTTTGCATAACTGATAAACCGTAAGAGATTGACAAAAACTTACTACACAAAAAATGTAATTTATGTTATGTACTTTTTTTTCGTGGAATTGACATTTCTGAGATATTGCTTGTTATGTATTTCAGGTTTAAAATACTTTTCTCACTCGGAAAGTTGTAAACTCCTGGTCCTGCACAGAAACGCTTTTCAACCACATGGCAACCAGCTTTTAAAAGCTTTGACTATCACTTTAGCCTAGTGTATTCCTTTATTTCCTTTCTACTTACAAGGAAGGAGTAATTAAGGTTATATCTGCTAATGTCTAACTCGATTATCATAAAGTAAATAGAGGATTAAGCTTTTTAACAATAATTTGTTACAAAGAAGTAGAGAAAGTCATGTGAATAGAACGCATCAGATTTTTTTTTAGGAGGACTAGTGAAAATTATAAAGACATTTTCCTCAAGGATAAAAAACATTAAGACAACAGAATTTACCCCAAAATATTTTACTGTGCGTCAGAATACCATGAAACTGAACAAAATATACTACAATAATATATTTCTGAGGATTCTTAATGAGTGAACTTCTGGGTTATTTTTACACCTACGTTCATGTTATTTACCTTAGCGTGAAAACGTGTAGCGGATTACAATACCAAGATTATTAAATTTATTTTTCTGATAAAGCACGTTTTGAAGTTAATTATATAAATTCTATTTTGAGTCATTCAGAAACAAACCGTTTGCACGAAGCCATTTGCTCTGATTAAAATTGGATTCGTCTTCATGGTCATTTCATCTAAGTTATTATTAATAATACATACTGCAGTGTCGGTGCATAATAGTATATTATGATACAAGTGCTGTAAATGCATATTTGTAGAACGAGAAAGAAGTACGACACTTCGTCCCGTAATTTCACTTCCGAGTATCTACAAAGCACTTAACGCATATATATACACATACGTTTTTTCAACAGTAGTGAACACTAGAAGTGTAATTATACGGAAAATAAAATCATTCACCGTCAGCTGTTCAAAAGCAGCAGTATCAAGTTCGACGTACTAACCCCTGGAAACTGATGATTCATTTGTCGCGCCTGATCGTGAGACCAAGTTAACAACTGAACGTGACAGGTGTCTTGCGCCGAAAGTGTTACTTATGTTTAATGTTGCATGAATTAAATTGTAAGTAAATGTTAACAGCATTAAGGGACCTGAAGACAGTAAGATTTAAAGAACAAAACTCAACTTCAGATATAATTACATGGGTGTATGCAGCAATAAATATACATATCAATAGTTGGAAGATTAAATACATTTTATTATTAATAATAATAATAATAATAATAAAAATAAAAAGAACAATCGTGGAAAAAATCTTTTCTAAAACAGATTAAAAGTTGGATCATGTCCTAAAAGTAAAATAGGTCACAGTACTGAACCTTGTGGTACTCCGTAATTGCAATTCTAATACACATTTTTACTTTACGCACATGAGCAAATGTTGCTGTCTCCGACTTTTAAATAATAAAGCTTGTACAAGATGTCCTTCACACAATCAAAGATTATTACCTATGACGCAAAACGTTATATGCAGTGACCAAGAGGCCTCCTCTATGTAACGTAAGTAGGGGAAGTGCCTACTACATTCCACCAAAAAATTCGATATCAAGATTTCAACGGAATTAATTTTGGATCCCTCCCCCCCGAAAGAACAAACCTTTTTAAACATGTGTTTTCGTGTGTGTACAGCATAACTCAAGAAAGTCTGTTAACACCCAAGCACGATTTTTAAGTTGAATATCTTTCTAGGATGGGACACGAAGAATTTCAAGAAAATCCCCGACCCCAAACTACCCTTTACATGAAGCATTTTTCATTCTCAAAAATGTCTCTTTGAATTTGGTTAAAATAAATGTGTTTAAAATAATTTCATGTCAAATACAATGCACATATATCTTGAATTTTCTGGTAGTAGTCTCTGAAGTAATTTTCATTCAGGATTGCTTTTGTATATCTGGTAAACCGTTAGAGATAGTCTTACAAAATAAAAAAAGTTGATGTGTTCCATTCACATGACTCTCTACATCTCTGCAACAAATTGTCGTTATAAAGCTTATGCTTCTATTTACTTCATGCTAATCGAGAAAACTTAGCTGAAATAGTCTTATTACTTGCTTCCTTGTAAGTAAAAGCGAAATAGGGGAATGTTATAGGTTAAAGCGATAATCAAAAATTAGTTGCTATATGACTGAAGTTCCGTTGTTTGTATGGACAGGAGTTGACAAATTCCTGTATGAGAAAATTATGTTTTTCCAAGCTGAAACCAAAAACAAGGAATATCTAAAACACGATCAACTCCAGGAAAAACATATATAACATAAATTGGGTGTTTTAAAGGGCTCTACATTTTTTGTCTGGTAAGTTTTTGTCTATCTCTTACGTTTAGCAGTTATGCAAAATTCCTCAAAATTCATCCAGAATAAAATAGCCTTCAGAGCTATTCCCAGAAAGTTCAAGTAATACACTATATGTGTCAGGTAAATATCTTTAATATACGATATTTTAATCAAAATCATTAGAGCCATTTTTAAAAAAATCAACATTTTCGAAAAAAGTTCCATGTAAAGGGTAGTTGAGGGTTGGGGGATTTTCTTTAAAAATCTTCGTGTCGCATCCTTGGAAGACACCAAACTTAAATACCAAGTTTGGTATTCAACGGTCTTATCGTTTTTGAGCTATGCCGTCCACAGACACACACACACACACACACACACACACACACACACACGCACACGCACTCTCACTCTCACGGACCTGTTTCTAAAAATGCTTTATTTGGATTCAGGGAGACCCAAAACCTGAATGTCCGTTATCGAATTTTTGGATGCATTACAATACTTTCTCTATTCACTATGTACATGATAGGTGTAGAGGAAGTAAAAATATACATCTCGTTCAAGCACACAATTTATTTCAAATACATGGTGGAATTAACCATTTAAAAGATATCTTTCTAGGTACAAGGATAATATATATATACTGAACAAAATCTATGGAACATTGCTTCAACTTTTAAACCGTTCAATAAAATTAAAGTGGTACTTTTTGTACCTTCCAGACAGCATAAAGAATAGCGTCTCAGTGGACTCCAATTAGGGTGAAGGGAGGAACTTCAGATCTTAAATGGAACCGTGATACAAATTTGAAATACTCTGATAGTTCTTAATAAATTAAGAAATTTTCTTTAAAACATTTATTTTTCTAAAATGAAAAATGAAGCTTTATGGACTTTTGAAATTGTTTTTAATGTATTCAATCACGTTTATTCTCTAATTTTGTAATTATTTGAGAATCAAAAGATACTAGCAAATATTGTTGACTTCACATTCATAGCAAATCTGACTGAAAGGGAAACAATATAAATACTAACGATGGCTGGCAATGACGATATTGAGAGGACTCAAAAAGAGGTAGGTATGTTATTTATGTGTAATGAATAAAACAAAAACGTAACTCAGTCCTCGGTGTCAAAAATTGTCAAGAAGTATGACGACACTAGAGGTATGAAAATAAAATAAATCCGGAAGAGAAAAATCTGTTACGAGCAAAGAAAATACCCCAAATATATCTGCCCAAGAAGATTCATTCACAAAGTGACTGGCAAGGATTGCATTGTAAGTCAAACATCTGTTTGTAATTTTGCGAAATCTGTGAAATGGCATTTACATAAGCTACAACTGTTCATGAGTTAAGTGAAGATAATTTGGATCAAAGAAGTGAATTTTGTGAAACTGTAATCGCCTGTCAAACCAAAATTTAGAACGTATATAACGCCTCATATTTTCAGATGAGGCCACAAGCCTAAATTGTATCAGCGACCATCCATTGTAGGTTTTCCGGAGACCAATAACGGCAATTATGACTGTTCTTGTCTAACCAGCGAATATAAAATGCAACTGCAGGTAAAGTTTCCGTAAAAGTAACCGTAAACAATTTATTGTCGTTTGTAAAATCGCGTCTTAGTTTACAAAGCGATAGTAATATATTTAGTGCATCAACAGTTTATAATCCTGTAACCGTCGCTGCATCTGATTCAAGTATCACATCTGCAATTGCAAAGTTACAGAAATGGCCTAAGAAGAAACCCATGTACGCTGCTTGCAAGAGAGGGTAAGATAGAGAAAGAGAGAGAGAACAAAAACGTAAATACCCATTCTGTACAGCCAAACAAGTTATTCATTTAAAAAGAAAATGGACATCCAAATACTTGCAAAAGCTCCGAGAAAACAACACTGGAGCAATATCTTTGAAGTTAAGAGATTTTTGCATATTCAGTATGAGTAGTACATGGACCAAAATAAAACATGCAAAATCAAAGACGACTTATTATATATATCAGGTGGCTCATCTCGAGCTAACTGTAGAACCACATTTTCTTCGTGCAGACCTGATTTTATTTAGACGAGTGACAGACTCGTAGATATGCTCCCTTCAATATGGTTGCAATTTGAATGGTTGGCTTGTTTTCCAGACTGTGCTAATGGACTGGGCAATCTTTAGAGGAAGTTTAAAGAAAATTTCCTCTCTAGTCTATGAGAATTATTGTTAGGTGGTGTTGGTTTAACATCATAAGATTTAATATCACAGCCCATGTCACGCTGAGCTTTGGAAATAATGAGGATTTGACTATATGTATCACTTTCGAGGAACCGTTGTTGAATCGGGTGTTGAATTTGCAGTAGTAATACTACGTTTCGAGTATCTATTCTTGAAACGAGACACCGTATTCGAGCGTTATCCTTGCAAGCATGCTTTGGAATATCGTTTTTCAATCCTCCTGACTCATTATCCATTAGGAATAGATTTCCAAGTTGGAGGATGTAGTCTTTTAAGCTTATGCCATCGTAGGATTCAATTACTAAGTCTTGTTCTTTGGGTGACTTTTTTTTTATTTTTTATTTTAGTTGTTTCATTTGTATAGACCCCTTTAACTTCTATGGTCATATCGGGGGTTGGGGTATTTGAAGAAGCAACTGAGGAATATGATAAACTTGGATAAAATGCTACCGCTAATGCTAGTTTTCGATAGTTTACGAGATTGTTCGATCTTTTCGTTGGTCATTTAACTTAGATCCTATCTGTTGACATTATTTATATCTATGTATAACTGAATTGATTTACTAATCTCTTAACTGAGAAGGCCAGGGATGCTTCCTTAACATTTTGAGGTTAGCTGTTAATGAGTATTATTATTTAATGAAAACTTGTAATTGTTATTTAAATTAATATATTTACTCAGAGGCGATGAAGATTAGATGCTACTTCGTTGGAGATAATGCCATAGCTTTCACTTGGAACAGAGCATTTCTTTCAGAAACAAGAATAAAGAATTTACGTGTCAAACGTTTGATGACGTCCAAAGCCCCCCTTTGATATGTTGAACGCTGCAAAATTACAGGTTTGGAGAAGAGGTCCTGGGCTCGATTCCCGGCTGGAACGGACTTTTTTTTAAAACTAGAATCATTCCCTATCCCGCACAGAGTCTGGACGTATGAATTTGAAAGTGAATGTGTGTGTGTGTGTGTGTGTGAGAGAGAGAGAGAGAGAGAGAGAGAGAGAGAGAGAGAGAGAGAGAGAGAGAGAGAGAGAGAGAGAGAATTCTACTGTAATACTACTCTGTGACCGTAATCGCGAACGTGTGTGTACGACTTGCTTCGTAAGTCAAAGCTGATTTTGGCATCCATTGTTAACACGTGCGCTAGTGGACACGTGTTCCTTCGCCAAGTTCTATTGACATTGCAACTGTGATCGTTACACTTGTGCAAGTGTACACGTGTGCTGTCCGAAGGTTCTTTGAAGTCGAAACTCACATTGTTACACCTGGGTGAGTTTGTGACACCTGCGGTGGTTTTGTACGTGCGGCTGTTTCTGGAAATTTCCTGCCACGTGATTCTCATATATAAAAAGGGGAATGAAGCTATCCAGAGTTCAGTTTTCAGTGGGAATACATTGCGCGCAACTGACTAATAAGTACCGACGGGAAATTCGTAGCGATCAGTAATCGTCGCCGGGGCGAACATCGAAAAGAAACGATACACAGAGTTGTTACAGAAGCATTGAAGAAATACAGATATTTGTGAGCAGATTTTTATTCTAATCAGCTTGTGGACAAAATAAAGAGTTGTTGGAAAATAATCTGATGTGTCCCATTCATATGACTTTCTCTACATTTCTGCAATAAATTATTGTTAAAAGGCTTATTCTTCTATTTACTTCATGCCACTCGAGAAAAAAATTAGCAAAAATGGTCGGATTACTTGCTTCTTAAAAGTATAGGGGATGTAGGAGAATACCATTGACCAAAGCTATAAACAAATCATTTAAAAGCTGGTTGCTATGTGATTGAAGTTCCTTTGTTTGTATGGCCAGGAGTTGATAAATTCTCGTATGAGAAAAGATAAGTATTTTAAAACTTTAACCCAAAACAAGGAATATCTCAAAAACTATCAAGTCACGAAGAGATGCATGTAACATAAATAATGACGAGCTCTATATTTTTTGTGAAGCAAGTTTTTGTCTATCTCTTACGGTTTACCAGTTATGCAAAATTCATCCTGAATAAAGATGTCTTGAGGCTATTCCCAGAACATTCAAGATATACATTTCATTTTCATGTAAATATCATTAATATTGGATATTTTGATCAAAATCGTTAGTCATTTTTGAGAAAATGAAAATGTTCGAAAATGTTTTCATGTAAAGAGTCGTTAGAGTAGGCGAATTTTCTTGAAAATATTCGTGTCGATTCTTAGAAGATACTGAACTTAATTTCCAAGTTGTTGTTTTTTTTTTGTTTCATTTATATAGCCCCCTTTAACATCTAAGGTCAAATCGGGGGCTTTCCACTTGAAACAACTCGTTGTCTGTAGGTTGTTTTTTACGTTGGGTTAAATCATTTTGTTTTACTCAAACACGCAAACATTCACACTCGCATACAAACTTCCAGACTCTATGGGGGATAGGGAACAATTCTGGCTAGAGAAAAATTCCCCGCCCCAGCCGGAAATCGAACGTGGGACCCCGGGTGAGAAGTCAGATCGCTGACCATTCGACCACGGAGGCAGTCATTACCAAGTTTGGTATTTAACGCAATTTTTGTTTTTGAGCTATGCTGCCCGCGCACACACACACACACGGACATTTTTCTAAAAATGTTTTTTTTTATTCAGGGGGTCTCAAACATACATTTCCGGTAAAATCTTGTTATCGAATTTTTGGATGCAATACAACACCTTCTCTATATACTATGCACATAATATGCATAGAGAAAGTAAAAATAGAGTTTTTGTTATCATAATGACCAAAATAAAAGTTAAAGGGGGTTTATATATATATATACACATATATAGTATATACGCGTAGCACTTGCAAACGACTGCACCAAATTGAACAATTCTTTTTTTTTTTTTTTTTTTTTTTTTTTTTTTTTTTTTTTTTTTTGTCACGACAAGGTTTATGGTAAAGAAAATGTTTAAAAATAGTACGGGAAAGGTTTTAAAATCTCATAATATGAATAATAACTGTGCCAAGGAAACGCATTTCGGTTAATAGCCGCCAGATAGCAGTGGTACTACGGTTATTTGTTGCTGAATGGCCGTACTACTGCGATATTTCCCATCCCCATTCAATGCTAAGGTAACGCACCAGTTTATCGAGACAATGACGCAACGCAGCAGTGAAATTCAAATACATTTTTATGTATTAATTGTCCTTTCCTTACTCCTATCGTTATAGAAGCTTTCCTGGCGAAGAACACCTAGAGACAGTACTTATTTGCCGCTAGATGTACGTAGTAGTATTTCCCCTCCCCATTCAATGTTAAGGTAACGCACCAGTTTGTCGAGATAATGATGCAACGCAGCAGTGAAGTTCCAATACATTTTTATGTATTAATTGTCCTTTCCTTACGCCTATGTTAAAAAAAAAAACATAAAACAAAGAGGCTTTCCTGGCGACGAATACTTAGATTAAGCATTTATTGATTTGCTGCTATATAGCTGTAGTAGTATTTTCCTCCCCATTCAATGTTCAGGTAACGCACCAGTTTATCGAGACAATGACGTAACGCAACAATGAAATTCAAATACCTTTTTATGTATTAACTGTCCTTTCCTAACTCCTAGCATTTAAAATAAAGAAGCAAAGAGGCTTTCCTGGCGACGAACACCTGAAGTAAGTATTTATTTATTTGCCACTAGATGGCCGTAGTAATGCTCAAATTTTCCTCCCCATTCAATGATAAGGTAACGCACCAGTTTATTGAAACAATGACGCAACGCAGCAGTGAATTTCAAATATTTTTTTTTATGTTATAACTGTCATTTCTTTATTCCTACCGTTTAAAAGAAAGAAACAAAAAAGCTTTCCTAGTGACGAACACCTAGAGTAAGTACTTATTTATTTGCCGCTAGATGACCGTAGTACTGCTCAATTTTTCTTCCCCATTCAATACTAAGGGGATGCACCTGGTTATGGAGTCGATGACGCAAGATAACAGTGAAAAATCAAATATATTTCTTACGTACTAACTATCGTTTCCTTGGTCACATCGTTTAAACGATGTATTTTTTTTTACTGTAATTCTTTAGAATGAACAAGTTATAAACTATGCACATAACCAATAACTCTTCTTGGAATCTTAAAATGGCGGAGGAATGACGGGACCCGGATAGTAAACCATTTTAGGTTACTTCCTATTGCAGAAGTTGGTTATTTGAGGTTATGTGGTACATGAACTAGCTAAAGGCGATTTCATCAGAGCATGAAGATACCCTCGTCACTATCACACTGTAATTGCGGTGCTCTTAATACATTTGATCAAGTAATATTTTGGGTTAAATGGATAAATTTAATACACAAAGCTATTATCAAATAAAAACTTATCATTTGCCCAACCAGATCTAATTGTTCTTTAGTTATGTCATTGTTGGCCTTAAAAGTAGCTGTTTTGACATAGAAGAAAATGAAGAAAGAGGTGGAAAACATTAGGAGCAAAGGAAAGAAAGAGATTTAGAAGAAGCATGAATGATACTTTGTGACTTTCTCCTTAATATAGTTCATTACCTATTTCAGCGTTTATCCGCCACACTATGAAAGCGCTGCCATTATTGTTATTATGCCAACGACATCCTTGCTTACCCACGCTGTTGACTGCATATGTCATCCTTTCCACACTACCTTATGGGTGCGCTGACTTCATCCTTTTCGCAATACCAACAATATATGCTACATTGCGCAGATCATTGCGCTTTGCAGATGCAAAAACATTATTAGACATTGGCAATGGGAAAATCCCTTTTGATACTTCTACTGGCCTCGTTTCGTTTCCACCAAATGTTTGTCACTTTTCAACGTCAAAGGAAGAATTAATAACGAAGGTGTTCCCAAATATTGATGTAAGTTACAAAAAACTATGCTTGGTTGGGCGAACGAGCCATTTAGCAGCAGCTAATAATGTAGATGATTTGAATATGAAAACATCAGAGTTAATTTTATAGACAAATGTATTCATTTAAGTCGATCGATTTCATTACCAACTGAATGAAGTCATCAATTATCTAACTGAGTTCCTAAATCGTTGGATTTGTCAGGATTCCGCCACATAATTTACAGCTCAAGGTTGGCTTAGTAATAATTATGCCACGCAATCTCAATCAGCCGAAATTGAGCAACGGAACAAGACTCGCTGTTACAAAAATTATAAAAAATTTGATTGAAGCTACTATAATCATAGGAAAGCTCAAAAGTGAGGATGTGCTTATTCCAAGAATATCACTAATGCCAACCGACTTTCCTTTTGAATTTAAGCGTGCTCAGTTTCCCATGCGCCTTGCATTCGCAGTGACAATAAATCCCAAGGTCAATTGTTAGTAATGTGTAAAATATACCTTGAGTTATCGTGTTTTTCACATGGGCAGTTGTACGTTACGGGCTCGAGAGTCGGCAAGCCATCGGCACTATTTATTTTCTCTCCGGAAGGAATATTGTACATTACAAGGCATTAAATAAAGTATTGTCAAATTATTTGTTATTTTATTTCATTTGTTGATCGTATTGTAAAACTGAAGATTTGTTCTCAGTTGTTTTCATTAGGTACACCACCCGTACAGAGCCGGGGTGGGCAGCTAGTTAAAAATAAAGTTCCTAGGGGACTAAGAAGCATTTTGAAGTAATAACATTTTCGACAATATAATACTTGAATAAATCCTCTGAGTCGTGCTTCGGCCGAAGGAGGTTTATGGTATGAACGCTAAGGTGGAAGTGACAACCGTCCGCTCAGCGTTTCAATAGCAGTAGGCTGGCAACAGGTCACAAACTTTATGCCACCTTTCCTCAGAGTATATAAGGTTCAATCAACCTTGGAGTAAAGGAACGTGTACAGAATAAGTGAGGCAACTTGAAACGTAAATAACACCATCCAGCTGTTAAAGAGGTTGTCAAAAATGCAAATTTAATACATGTAATAAATACATTTTTAAAATTTTGATGCGTTGCATTCCTATGCTATCGCTCTTTGTGTACTATACAAATGGTGTATTCTTGCATATCTGCTATATCTCTTAGTTTTTTACTTTCTCTAAACATACTATGTACATTGTGTATAAAGAAGTATTGTATTGCACCCAAAAATTCGATACCGAGATTTCACCGAAAATACATATTTTGTGTGTCTCTAAATAAACAAACAAATTAATAAAAGGCATTTTCAGAAAAAGATCCACGCGCGCGTTTGTATGTGTGTGAGTGTGTGTGTGACTATTAAATACCAAACTTAGTATTTAGGTTTGGTATCTTCCAAGGATGCGACACGAAGATTTTCAAGAAAATCCCCCCCTTCCATCTCCAACTACCCTCTACATGGAAAAAGTTCGAAAATTTTGATTTTCTCAAAAATGGCTAACGAATTTGATTAAAATCTCTTATATTTAAGGTATTTACATGGCAAATAAAATGTATATCTTCAAATTTCCTGAATTTTCTGTGAATAGCCTCCGCAGATATGTTTATTCTGGGAGAACTTTGCGGAATTTTGTATACCTGGTAAAACGCAAGAGATAGACAAACATTTACTACACAAAAATGTAGAGCTCGTTAAAACAATTTAAGTGCATTTTTTTCGTGAGGTTGGCCGTTTGTTATTATTCTTATTATTATTATTATTATTATTATTATTACTATTAATTTTTTTTAAAGATATTCCTTGTTATTAGTTTCAAGCTTTTAAATACTTATACTTTTCTCATACGGGAATTTGTTAACTCCTGTCCATACAAACAAAGGAACCTGTCACATAGCAACCAGCTTTTGACTATCGCTTTAACAAATGGTACTCCCTTATTTCCTTCTACTTACAAGGAAGCAAGTAATAAGACTACTTTTGCTAATTTTTCTCCATTAGCATGAAGTAAATAGAAGCATAAGCTTTTTAACAATAATTTGTAGAGAAAGTCATATGAATGTCCACAGAAATATAGAGAAAGTCACGTGAATAGAACACATCATATTTTATTTTATTTTTTTTCGAGAAGTACTGCTGTATTAATAGGTTTGTTTTTTAGTTTTCTGTTATAATTCTTCTTTTTATCTTTCTTCTCAACACATTCTATGCAGCAATATTAACAAAGACCACAGTTCCGAATCCTTTGGCGTTTCCTTTTTATTCTCTCTATACGTACCATGTACATAGTGTATAGAGAAGGTATTGCACTCCACCCAAAAATTTGATACTGAGTTTTCACCGGAAATATATGTTTTAGAGTCCCCTGATTAAAAAAAAAAACATTTTCAGAAAAAGGTCCGTGTGTGTCCATGTGTCGTGAACATGACAACTCAAAAACGAAAAGTCTGTAAAATACCAAACTTGGTTCTTTAAGTTTAGTATCTTCCAGGTATACGACACGAAGATTTTGAGAAAAAAATCCCCCTACCCCAAACTACCCTTTACGTGGATGTTTTTTTGGAAAATATTGATTTTTTCAAAAATGCCTCTAATGTGTTTGATTAAAATATCGTATAATAAAGATATTTACGTGCCAAATAGAATTTATATTTTGAATTTTCTGGGAATAGCCTCTGAAGACTACTTTATTCTGGGCGAATTTTACGGAGTTTTGCACAACTGCTAAACCGTAAGAGAAGAACAAAAACTTACCACACAAAAATGTAGAGCACGTTGAAACACAAAATTTATGTTATATACTTTTTTTTCGTGGCGTAGATCGTTTTTGAGTTATTCCTTGTTTTTGATTTCACCTTTAAAAAACTTATACTTTTCTCATACAGGAATTTGTCAACTCTTGTCCATACAAACAAAGGGACTTCAGCCACATAGCAACCAGCTTTTGACTATCACTTTAAGCTATGGTACCTACGCCTTTATGTCGCTGCTACTTACAAGGAAGCAAGTAATAAGAATATTTCTGCTATTTTTTTATCGATTAGCATGAAATAAATAGAAGCATAAGCTTTTTAGCAATAATTTGTTGCAGAAATGAGGAGAAAGTCATGTGAATGGAACCCATCGGTTTTTTTATGTTGTATTCAGTTTTTTAAGACTGCTGAATAGTTATATTTTTATACGGGCGTGTCACCAACCTAGTGCAAAACAATAATAAACCCAGAGTACCGATGACTCGGGACCCTGCGAGGCATACCTTTTACACACTTACCTATAGGTATAAAAAGAATACAATAAGCTAATGTAACTAGGTTTATAAAAAAACAGATTGCTTTGAAATTCCACACTATTTATCTGACGACAGGAATGAAATATTATTAAGTACATACTATTAAAAAAACAACAAAAAATATTTTACGTATACACATTTTATTTGACAAACTGTGTGCTTTAACGAGATCTACATGTTTACTTCCTCTACCAAGTGCATAATAGTGGAGAAGAAACTGCATTCCTGCAAACTATTTGACATCGCATTTTTCCGGAAATAAATAATGCGGTATCTGAAAGGCGTGGTTCAAAAACGAAATATTGTTTAAATACCAAATTTGATAAATAAGTTCAGTGCATTCCAAAGATGCGATACGGATATTTTCAAGAAAACCCGTCCACCTCAAACTTCCTTTTACATTGAACATTTTTCGAAAGTTTTAAGTTGCAATAAATGGCTGTAACGATTTTGATTAAAATGTCATTTATTAGAGACATTTACATGACAAGAAGTACACTTTAAATATTCTGGGAATAACTTGTGAGGTTCTCTTCATTCATAAGAAAATGAAAATACGAAGTATCGTAATAAGTTTGCCTAACTTCTAAACGGATAGGGATAGACGAAGACGTGCTTTAGAGAGAGATCTTTATTACGTTAATTTCAAAAACCTTAATTTGAAGCTATTCAAACGTATCTGCCATTAATTGTTTGATTTGCTCTGTTTGTTATTAGTTTTTTGTTTTGTTTTAGTTTTTAAGTCCTTTAACCTAGTGGTCTTATCGTACGATGAATAAGATCGGTGAAATAATCTCGGGTCCATGGAGCTTTAACGTTTCCGGAATTCAGGATAACGGAAACCTCCGAAAAAAAAAAACTTTTCCGGATTACTTTTCTTAAGCGAGATTTGAACTCGCGACTTTCCCACATTATCGAGCCAGGCGATTTGAATTGTTCAATACTTAGTCATTCATTTAAATCCCTGTCGTTTTTCAGTTTTCATGTAATTTTAACGCCAGTATACGGCGTCCAGTTCTTAAACATTTGGCTACCGCTATTCCCGTCGTATTTATAACATTGTAGCTGTTTCTCCAAATGTTTGTATAGATTAAAATGAAGTAAACAGAAAAATAAACTTCACTAAAATGAGTTTCTTTGCCCGTTAATAAATGATAGAGCGTAGAATAAGTTATGTTATTCTCTTGTATGCTAAGATTTTGTCCATATCTTGGGGTTTATCAAAATTATGTCATGAATAAAGAGGACTTTACCACTATCGCCGGAAAATTAAAGATGTGTAGTTTGTCATTAAAATAGCCTGAAACATATTGCATTTTAATAATAATAGTTAATTATCAAAACGAGAAAAAACAAGGAAAAACTTAAAATGTGTCTATGTACTTTGGGATGAGAGTTTTTCTTAAAAAATCTCCGTATCCCGTCCTTTGAAGGCATTGCACTTAAATAGCAAGTTAGTATTAAACCGACATTTCCTTTTGCGTTTTACCAAAACTGCTTTTTATAGAATCAGGGAGTCTCAAAACGCGAATCTTCATGGAAATCTTGGTATCAACATTCTGGGTTAAATTCAATACGATACTTCAATTTACTATTGCTAAGCAATAGAGAAAATTTAAAAAAAAAAAAAAAAAAAAAAAAAAAAAAAAAAAAAACTTATTTTGATACCAAATTGTCCTAGTTCTGAAATATAGTTATCTCGATATTCAAAACTGCTTACTCCTTCCGGTTGCTACCAGCCGAGCTACCATGACAACGTACCGGCACGAAATTAAATTAGGTACCCAAATAACTTGCATTTTTCCCCGGTAAACTTCAAGGAGATCTCAATCGCGACTTACATTGTCATAATTACTTTAAATCTCGGACTTAATTGTTTAGCTAGTAGGTCAATTCAATGGTAATTAGTTGTTCTTTTACACAAACCATGTGAGGAAGAGGGTTAGCAAGGTGGAATTTGAACAACTCGATGCATGGCCAGGATTTGAACGACGGATCTCCCATGCCCGCATGGTTGCCCTAACCAACTGTGCGCAATATGGCAATATGCCGACGCCACATTAATCCTTGTTAATATATTTTTGGACGATTTGACTAATTTCTGCTGTAGAAATCGCACTCTCTAGGCTTATTATATTTCTCTGTCCTCTACTAGAACGTTCTCAATAATAAAATTGTCAAATCGATTCTAATTAGGGTACTACAGATAAAAATCTGATGTGTACCATTCACATGACTTTCTCCTTTCTACTCTTAAAAAGCTTATACTTCTATTTATTTCATGTTAATCAGAAAAAAATAGCAGAAATAGTCTTATTACTTGGTTCCTTGTAAGTAGAAGCGAAATAAGAGAGTCCCATAGGTTTAAAGTGATAGTCAAACGCTGGTTGCTATGTGACTGAAATTCCTTTGTTTGTATGGACAGGAGTTGACAAATTCCTGTATGAGAAAAATATGTTTTTTAAAGGTGAAATCAAAAACAAGGAATAACTCAAAAACGATCTACGCCACGAAAAAATGTATATAACATAAATTGCATGTTTTAACGCGCTCTACATTTTTCGTGTAGTAAGTTTTTGTTCATCTTTTACGGTTTAGCAGTTATTCAAAATTCCGTAAAATTCATCCAGAATAAAGTAGTCTTCAGAGGCTATTACCAGAAAATTCAAGATATACATTTTATTTGTCAAATCAATAGCTTTAGGATACGAAATTTTAATCAAAATTGTTAGAACTATTTTTGAGAAAATCCAAATTTTCGAAAAAAGTTCCATGTGAAGGGTAGTTGGGGGTGGAGGATTTTTCTCAAAATCTTCGTGTCGCATCCCTGGAAGATACTAAATTTAAATACCAAGTTTGGTATTTTACCGATTTTTCGTTTTTGAGTTATCGTGTTCACGGACACACATACACACACAGACCTTTTTCCGAAAATGCTTTTTGTAGATAAAGGGAAGGGCCCTAAAACATATATTTCTGGTGAAATTTCGGAATCTAAATTTTGGGTGGAGTGCAATTACCTTCTCTATACACTATGTATATAGTGCGTATAGAGAAAGTAAAAATGTCTCAACAGGCAATAACCTTCTTTATAAAAACAATGAAAAGCTACATAACAACCAGTACCAAATGTTTCTTTCTAAAAGAAGTCATTTGCATCCTACTAATATTTTAATTCGTGTATTACTATATTTTAAATAATATTAATACTACTCGCCCAAAAATTATGTGATATACATGTGTTAAGTGTACTGCAGAACTCGTAAACTGAAAATACTCAACTTCATTTCGTCTTTTCAAACTTTTCCTCGATTCTGCAATAATACACTTCCCACGCCTATGTAATTATAGGTAACGGGTCAGAGACGAGACAAGGGTTTCTATAGGTATGAGAAAAGCAGTGGCCGGCTAATCACATTTTCGAAGTGAAGCCTTTACGGAAACTTGACTCCATTCGACTACATAATAATAGTGCATTAGGTCCCCATCAGACTTGGCTTGATGACTGGAAAAGAGGGAATATCAGAAAATACTTAATGTACTATTCTCCACTCAGAACATCTCTGAGAGGTGTGCCTGTAGTGTAGATGGGACGGAGCTAAGAGCTAAAACCACCATGCGACATCTTGAGTGATGTCATGAATCGTTCTAATAACATTAAAACATGTTCACCGTAGACATATTTTGTTTTCAGCGTTGCAGGAGAACTCCCTATGTATGTGGTAGAGAAAGTACATTTACACCGCAGCATCGATGGAACGATGGCATTGCGCTATGTATACTCTTTAAGTCGTAAGGTCGTCCAGTCAACCTAGGATGGATCCGTCGTGTGGCATTGTGTAGGGGTGACGTAAACCTTGAGGGAGGGGATTATGACGTAATATAGCCTCACAAACATGCTGTAATGTCCTACTCTTAGCCAGACTCTGGAATTCCTGAAGGTTAAAGGTATATGTCCTAGCTGCCTTGCCTGAGGGAGCATACTAGCGTATATCTACGTACGGATCCACAATGTAGTGAAAGTAATAGTATGTCTTTGGCTGGAACAGGTTCGATCTAATTTCATGAATAGTTTATAGGGTTCACTTTTCAGAAAGGGGCTTTCTTGTGGAGTTAAGACTTAAATGAGCGATTTCTTGCTAGACGGAAGAGCTTCCTCTTTAAGTTTGGGAGATAGGGAGAGAACCATGATGTAGGACAGTGTGTTACAGCTTGGCTGGGCGCCAAAGATCACCCAGTTGCTTGCTTACTACCGGGATATTCATACAGTATGCAGTACACCTCAGCATTGAGGACAATCTACCGTTAAGGCTGATTGAAGTGTTGGAATACAAGCACAATTATCGTGCTTAAGATCACCTAGCCGGGTTCAGAGGCTTGTGGTTGAGTGCGCACGAGTACTCCGGCTCAGGCGAGCAGAGTTGGAATAGAATAGTATAGGAGGTACGGCTCTTAAGGCAGTTTTTGTATTGGTATAGTGTTTTACACTAAAGTTCATTTGTACCCGAATTCTATCGCCACCTCGAAAGACCTTAGAACAAATGGTAAATGAACTGTATGCAGCAAATATTAAAAATCATAAAATCATAATAAATGTTGCTAGAAAACGTGAGGTAGAACTGCGTAATATGTAGTAATTTTACTGCTAGATTTGTTCATAAACTTCCAGTATATTGCTTCGACCTATCTAACTTTTTCCTGCTCTTTTTCATTTAGGTGGTTTGGAGTGTTTCTGTTTCTTAAATAATGAAGAAGAGGGCATTATATCTTTATTTATCAAAAGTGTTTTTAACACGAGCCCGTTTATGTAGAGTAGTCACCAGATTGCCTCCTCCGAGCATTTTTCAACTTTCTGTTCTGTCTGGGCAGGACAATTAATTGTCACCACTCCTAAAAAGAATAAAGAAACCAACCCTTGAGTTTTACGTATATTAATAAAACACCTTCATTCGTGTTTAAATTTTTCCAAATTAACTCTCCGAACACTTTTTACTTCTCTGGTTTGCGTTTTGTGGTGTTAACTACAAATATTTTTACTCTTATCCTAAAGCGTATGACTTCCGAATTTTGTTGAAACAGTGCAGAAGCCTAAGGAGCATACATACCGACCTTTATAAAATGCAGTGAATGCAAAAAGGGCTCGTATACCTTGGGAACTGAGTCAAAGAGGAATGTGGATTGGTAACAGAATGAGGAAAAATAAATAATTAACTCGTTTATGAACAATAAGTTTGAACTTTATGTGACATAAAAATACAGAAAATGCACTTCCATTTGTTAAACATAAATTATGTGCTTGTCTTTTTAAGCGCAGAAGGTGATCGCATAGCTCTTATTTAGCAACAAATTTTCATAACTTAATATTTAGTAGCAAAACCTTTTGCCTTAATTATTGCCTCTAGACTCCGGAACATAGTTTCCACCAAATCTGTTGAAATCCATTCCTGTTGCAGGGCTATTTTAAGCCTGCTTCAGTAGAAAAAGTTGCGCGTTCCTAGTTTTTCCTCTAGAATAGATCACAGATGCTGTTTACATAAGATTGGTGTCAGGGAACCGAGGGAGTGCATTAACTTGTTTTGGTGGATTGTAGAGCAACCATAAACGGGTATTTATAGCAGTATGTTTGGAATTATTGTCATGCCGAAACATAAAAGAATTTTTCAACCCCATATTTTGGGCATTAACCTGAAGATGTTCTTTTAAAATGCTAATATACATTCGAGGTCTGTATTCCCATCAGTGACATGTAATTTACCCATTCATGAATCACTTATGCACCCCCCACTAGCACTGATCCACCTCCGTGTTGTCGCCCTCCGTGGTGTAATGGTTACCATGCTAACGTCATATACTCAAGGTCGCGGGTTCAAACCTGGCGGAGGTCAATGGATTTTTTCGGGCGTAAAAATCCTTATCATGGCTTCCTTCGGAAGGGAAGTAAGATTTACAGCACGTAAAAGAACATCAAGCCTGATAAAGAGGTCTGTGAGCAAAATTAAGCGGTCTTTCACGCCCAATATAGAATGGGACGCTGAGAATCACAGCAGTTAAAGAGCGTCCATAAATAAAACTCCATTTCACCTCCGTGTTTTACGGCAGGTAAAAGATTTCGTGCATCCAACTCTGTATTCTTTTTTCTCCTTATCATTCGTCTACCATCGGAACCAAAAATATTGAACTTGGTTTCATCTGAACATATTAAGTGTTTAAAGAATTTTAATCGCTTAAACGATTTTTGTTACCCAAAATGTCTTCCGAGGTGTTCGAGCCTTGTTGTTTGAAAACGTTTGGCACCGTGCTAGCTGATACTTTTAACCCACATGTTTCTAAAACAGCTGCCAACTTCACTGCACTAAGCTTTGGGTCTTTTTTATTTTTCTGCAAATTGCACGTTTATCCTCGCTCAGAATAGTAGGCCTTCCCGTTCTTGGTCTATTTTGCAGCACCTTAAGCACGTAAACTCTGTCAATTATGACTGCACAGTTGAACGAGGTCTACCAACAATTTCCGATATCTATTTCAAAGACCTAGACTGATTGTGCAATCTAATAATTATCTTTCTTGTCTCCACACTTTTCTTCGGTTTCTCCCCATTTTGACAGTACTATGTCGTGTTGTGCTAATAACTGACTATGTTATGTCTTTTTAGTGCTGCGTAAGCGCGATTATAAGAGGTTTTCAAACCCCCCCCCCTTTCGACTCTTCTGTTCATGCTATATTTCTAGGTGTATGATCACGTATTACCTGGAGCTTTATGTATCTATACATGCTATTCATGGTTTATTGGAAATTCCCTAATATATTAGTATGATTTGCATATTAATATTTTGTGCAAAAAGATACTGCTTAGACCCACATTTTCCTTATGGCCCATATATAATATAAAATTTACATAATACTAAAAATTTACCTACACATTTTGCATTCACTGTAGATTAACACAATTTGAAATGTTATTCTCTTCTCTGAGCTATGAAACCAACGTGCAACCTCGGGCATTTCAGTTAAATTCTGGCCTTCATTTTCCTTATGGCCCATATATAATATAAAATTTACATAATACTAAAAATTTACCTACATATTTTGCATTCACTGTAGATTAACACAATTTGAAATATTATTCTCTTCTCTGAGCTATGAAACCAACGTGCAACCCCGGGCATTTCAGTGAAATTCTGGTTCAGTCTCCAGCAGTCCTATGTATCTGAATTATCTGAACTCGTCGCTTAGTTATATAAACTAATGTTCATTTATTAATTTTCTTTATTTGTATTTTCTCTTGGTCGCTTACTTTATAACACCACAAACTTAAGATACAATGCCCTCCTAAAACACATTCTCACGATAGTACAGGAAAGTAAAATGATATTAAGTGTTTGGGAACCGGGAGCCTACATACACTGTTCAATGATGTTTAGTTAGGGGATGGGGCGCCCTTCCAAGCAGATAGGAGTTTAGCTAGAGGAAGGAGGTAGTGTCGACCTTCGACCATAATATAGGTATAAGGTGTCCCATAATTCAACCACACAAATTGGCGGGATTTTAGAGAGCTCCTAGATAAAAGTTTGAGATAGGGAACCTGTTGCCCCTTTTGTCAAATGTCAAAGGTCAAAGTTATGGCATGTTTTCTGGATCGCACACCAGTGTCCATAAATTAAAACAACGTAGCGGTCTCATTCTTGTTCAGAACTCTTCATTGGTATGCCAGTAGTCGAAGGAATGCAGTATTGATACACAATCAATAAGCTATTTAAATTTATCGGACTTTCAATTTTAGCAAAACTGCCTGTACTTTGAGGGTGTGCACGCCACCGACAACCGTTCGGTTAATTTGACATCATAAGTAGTTCCTACAGGGCTCTGATAGAGACACTGGCGATTTGGCATAACGCTGGCCCGAGAATCCCACGATTCTAAGTTCGCACCGCTCTCTGAAGGTTCAACTTTTACTTTCTTTACACTACTATGTACACAGTGTATAGAGAAGGTATTGTATTGCACCCAAAAATTCGATACCGAGATTTCACCGGAAATACATGTTTTGGGTCTCCCTGAGCCCAAAAAAAGTTTTGCAGAAAGGTCCGGGAGTGCGCTTCTGTGTGTGTGTGTGTGTGTGTGTGTGTGTGTGTGTGTGTGTGTGTGTGTGTGCGCGCGCGCTAGTGCGTGTTTGTGTCTGTGGACAGCATAGCTCAAAAAACGAAAAGATCGTTAAATACCAGCTTGGTATTTAAGTTTGGTATCTTCCAAGGTTGTGACACGGAGATTTTCAAGAAAATCTCCCCACCCCCCAACTACCCTTTACATGGCAAAAAAATTCTAAAATTTTGATTTCTCAAAAATGACTAACCTTATATTAAAATGTCGTATATCATAGGTATTCACGTGACAAATAAAATGTATATCTTGAATTTTCTGGCAATAGCCTCTGAAGACATCTTTATTTTGGATGCATTTTGCGGAATTTTGCATAACTGGAAAACCGTAAAAGATAGACAAAAACTTGCTCAGTAGAAAATGTAGAGCTCTTTAAAGTACACAATTTATGTTATATACATTTTTTTCGTGGAGTTGTTTGTTTTTTTAGATATTCCTTGTTATTGGTTTCAGATATAATGTACTTTTCTCATACGGGAATTTGCCAACTCCTGTCCATACAATCAAAGAAACTTCACACTATCACTTTAACCTACATATGTACTCTCTTATTTCCCTTCTACTTGCATGGAAGCAAGTAATAAGACGATTTCTGCTAACTTTTTTTTTTCGATTAGCTGAAGTAAATAGAAGAATAAGCTTTTTAACAATGTGTTGCAGAGATTTAAAGAAAGTCATGTGAATGGAACACATCAGATTTTTTACTTTTTTAATGTTCTTGTTTTTTCTCAAAGAGGTACACAATTACGATAAGCTCTGCAATGCAAATTACTTCCAAAAGACTATGAACGAAATCTACGTAGCGTTCAATATTAAATGCAGTAATTTTTTGTCAATAAGCCTGCATAGATTAATGTACTAAAACAATTAGGTGTACGTAATGTGTGATTTGAAACGTAGAAACTGAATATGACTTTAGTGGCAGAATAAAAAAAAAAATATATATGCTTTGCATATAATTGGATTGGAACAGCGGTACTTTGGTTTCATCTTGCTATTGCGCCGTTCTGACTACTTTGGCTATTGTGGTCCTATGTGGTTGTACTTCTGAAAATGTTATCTCATGCCAACACGTGACTCCTGTGAGAACCATGAATTGGTAAATAATGTGTGCATATTGTAAAAGTATACACATGTGTAAGGAAATAAATTGTTTCAAGATGCGAAATGGAGATGTGGTATAATTGCGCATGCGTAAGGTACCAATAGTATCAACCCGAGTGATTAAGGGTCTTTTAACTGCTTTATGTATCGCTGAAAAAGTCACAATTGTAATGTACCCACGTACTTAACACATCAACCTCTTTATTTTAGAAATTCCTTCGAGAAGTATGAAGAAGTGTATCCCTTCAGGTGTTTAATGTAACAGTTACTGAAACGTTCTCCGTTAAATAAAATGACATGTTATTTATGGACGTTCTGGCTCTCAGTACTGGGCGTGAAAGACCGCTTAAATTTGCTCAGAGGCCTCTCTATCAGGCTTGAGGTTCTTTTACGTGCACGGGACCAACGGCTTTACTTCCCAGCAATGCTAAGGCTTTTTACACCCGAAAAAATCTATCGTCCTCCGCCGGGTTTGAACCCGCGACCATGGGCATATGAAGTTAGTATGGTAACCATTACACCACGGAGGGCGACACGTTCTCCGTTACATCTACATGCTAATCTTACATTACATTTCTTTTATTTATCAGTTCGAATAAATTATATTGAGAAACGCAACAAAATATGAACGTTTCTTTATAAAATGCTCGCAAAGGAAACAACATTCAAATAAAGTATATGGGGGAGGTTTGAACCTTCAACTCTTGCAAAATCTTAACCCAATGCCCAGACGGTAACCACAACCCTAAATAATGCCACGATGTCTGTGCTCTCCGAAATCCGGGTGTTCACTGAGGTTTGATTATTGGCGTCTGCCCGTCCGTCCGAGATCTGGTAGACTCTTGGTGAGCCTAGGTATAGTGTCTGTGAACCTACCCTGGTAAGGGCTTAACCACAGGAATGAAGGCAGATGGTTTAGGTTTGGTAATATTTGTGAGGTTTCGGGTTGTTGAGGAGGTAGCGTTAGATAGACCCCTCGAACGGTTGCATTTTTAGGAGCAGCATACTTTTCCTCTGCTCCGCTGCTGTTTGATTTGATTAAATTGTTTTTGTTGGAGAATTTTGATTGACCTCTCGCAATGTTGGGAGAGGGGAGTACTTAGTTCAGCTAAGTTGCTGTTAGCTGGTTTGAAGCCATTGTTAACGTGGAACCCGATACCGCTTGCATCGGCGTTCAGTAGGTAAATACTGCCCCAGCGATCTGACAAGTGCGTTCTCATGTTCGCCCAATCTTGCGTAGAATTTCTGAGCCCGGCGCCTAATTACATCCTCCACGTATGCTAGGGCCGAAGCTTCATGTAGTAGCCTCACTGGGAAATGTCGACCGGAGTCCTCTATTCAGTATTCACTATAACCAGAGAAGCCAGGAGTCTGCTGCCATACCCACACTTCGCAGGCGTAGAGCTTCAGAGGGACTAATTGACGTATTAACTGTTATACATTTTATGCTATAGCAGAGAATTTAGAACCCATAGCTCACAGGTTCCCCATCTCAAACTGTTTATCTTGGATCCTTCTGCATCTCCCCACTTTGTACGGTCGAATTCTGGGACACACTGTATATTAATAGACTCCACCTGCATCTACATCGTACGTAGCGACTTATGAAATCATTACATGCCTACTTCCCAGTGTCAACTAATCGCTGCTTTGCGGCGTGATTCAAGAGAATTTGTGTTTCTACTGTGAAGCCTCTTGTTCTAATTTGTGTAGGTCTTTAGCAGCTTTTAAAACCTAAAAACCCAGATTCTGAAACCAGTTTTACATATTTTTGTTTAGGTAGAATAAAGGTTATGGCTCTATAACTGCAAAATTGAAATTGGCAGCCTTGTTCTTAGCTTACATCAATTACACCCGATAATTGCTTCCTTTTAGTTATGAAAAATCTGGTATATTACATCAGATACTATCCTTACCTATTCTGCTACAAACCATTCTTACAAAAGTGTATTATTCTGTTCCATGCGAATCGAAATAATCATTAGCAGAAATGGTCTTGATTACTTATTTCCTTGTAGGCACAAAGGGAAAAGGTAATACACTACGCTAAAGAGGGTCAAAACTTTTAAGAGCCGGTCTATATGTAATAGTATTAAAATTTAGTTCTTTTTGCATGATCAAAAAGAAAAGTGAATAATGACTTCCCATTTGAGGAAAATATTAAAAAATCGAAATGAATAATGAGAAATATCTCAGAAACGATTAACGCTATAAAATATATCTGACATATACGAGTAAGTATTACGTGTTTTAACAAGATATCTACATCTTTGTGATGCAAGATTTTACCAGTTATACAACATTCATCGAGAATGAAGAGAACTTTAGAGGCTATTACCAGAAAATTCAAGATATAAATTTCATTCGTCATAAAAATATCTTTTTATATATATATATATATATATATTATTTTATCTTATTTTATGAAAGCGTTGGAGCAATTTTGAGAAAATAAAATGTTCCTAAAAATGTTCTGTGTAAAGGGCATATCGGGATGGTGATTTTCTTGAGTTATGCTGTAAACCCACGGACCTTTCTTTATACATTTATTTTTATTCAGGGGGTCACAAAAGGCATATTTTTGTAGAAATCTTGGTATCGATTTGCTAGGTCGAATGCAATCCGTTTTCTTCCCACGGTTGCTTAATGGTACATAAAGTACAAATGTTGCCATATTCGGCAGTGTTTGAGATAATACTACGTAAGAATACCTACTGGAATGTTAGAAATTAGCTCTAATACACTAAATATCATCCGTAGTCATATCCAGTGCGATGGAGTTTTAAAATATATACTGTGATTTTAATTGAAGAAATTTCAAGTTTTTAAATGTTGTTGCTATTTGGCCCCGCATGTTTAAACGTTTCAGATCCTCTTTTCAAAGTGACTACCCACTGCAGGAGCATGTTATTTCCCCAAACCGTTTTGTAATCTCTAAAATTTATAATTTTCAATTTTAAGAAGCTCCTTCAAAATAATAATAATAATAATAATAATAATAATAATTCTTTATTGCCTGTATACTTGAGGATACAAGTTATAAGCATGGTCAGTCAGTATTACATTATAAGTATTACAATATAATTATTAGTTACAAAGCTATTTCATACAAACACACTTTCTCTCTCACACTCACACATGTAATCATTTGCCATGCGCACTCGCTCGCTCGCTCACTCACTCACACACACACCTCAGATCAGAGTTCATCGAGTCTGTACAGAGGTTTGTTAACAAGGTATTTCTTTAGCTTAGCTTTAAAAGATTTAATTTGTAGAGTTTTAAATTCTAATGGGAGTTTATTATAGAAAGTTGCTCCTATATTCATTGGATCTTTGTCAGAAAACTTTTTTGTATGTACAGATCTATATACATTACTCTGACTTCTAGTACTGTGCTTGTGCACCTCACAATGTCTTGTGATGTCTTTTGATCCATGTATTAGGAGTAGTACACGATATACATACAGTGATACAACAGTGTGAATTTCATTTTTTATAAATAACTCTCTGCATGGGTGGTCAGGTCTTACATTTGAAATTATCCTTATACACTTTTTTTGCAGTGTCAACACCCTATTCATATGCACTGCTGCAGCACCACCCCAGAGTTCTATACCATACAGTAAATGAGGATATATTACACCATAATAAATTGTGCGTAATATACTTGGGTTTTTAAGTCTAGAAAAATATCTTAACAAATATCCTCCTTTACTAATTTTATTACAGACGTGTTCAATATGTCTGTCCCATGTTAGATGTTTGTCGAATATTATGCCCAGAAAAGAGGTCTGATCGCTTTCAACAATATGTTCGTTACCTACTTTGGTTTTTAACTGCTCACTTTGTCTTTGGGAAATTGCAAAATTTAATATTTTAGTCTTACTTGTATTACATCCTAAGTTGTTGGAGTTGAAATAGTTCAGTAGCTGGGTTGTATCAACTTTTATTTTTGCAGCAAGATCAATTATAGAAGTGTGCCAACATAACACAGTTGTGTCATCAGCATAAGACAACAATTTTGAGTTTGAAATACTAGGAATATCGTTAATATATAGTATAAAAAGTAGAGGCCCAAGCACCGAACCCTGTGGGACTCCATATTGCACAATTCCCTCCTTAGACTTATGCATGCGTTTACAATTACCCTTATAACTTGGAATTTCTATGCACTGCCCTCGATCAGTTAGATAGGATGATATTAACTGTTCTGCCAATCCCCTTATTCCATAGTTGTTCAACTTCAGCAGTAATATTTTGTGGTCAACGCAATCAAAAGCTTTTGTAAGGTCAAGGAAAATACCAGCTACTTTATTCCTATCTTCTAGTCTAGTTATAATATCTCCAAGAAATTCAGTTGTGGCAGTAACAGTTGAGTGGTTCTTTCGAAAACCATGCTGTGTAGGTCTAACAACGTTATTTTCAGCTAGAAACTTGTTTATCCTAACTAGTAGTATTTTTTCAAACAGCTTGGCTAATGTGGACGTTAACGTGATTGGGCGATAGTTTGTTACTTGGGTTTTGTCTCCTTTTTTTAAATATAGGGCGCACTATACTTGTCTTCAAACAGTTTGGAAACTCCCCCTTTGCTATAGAGTAATTTATCAAATGTACCAATGGCATAGTTATTTCTTTTTTACATTGTTTTAAACATTTAGGTGTTATTTCATCCCAACCACTAGATTGTTTATTATCGAATGTATTAATAATTTGTATTACTTCCTTTTCATCAGTTGGTTTTAAGTATATACTACCCCTTATGCTTTGTGCTTTATTGCCAATTGGCAAAACCTTGTTTGCTTTGGGAGTTTTTGCTGCTGTAACATTTAAAAAGTGTTCATTAAAAATACTGCATATAACATCTGGATTTTTCTCAATTTTCCCATGATTATTTATCACAATATTTTCATTCTTTTTTAGTTTTAGTTTTACCTTGTTTATGATGTTCCAGGCACCCTTAGTAATATTATCGCAAGTATCTAATTGGTGTTTATATTGCAAAGTTTGGATTTCAACTAAATATTTACGGAAATCTTCTTTCAGTTTTTTATGCCTATTTTTGTAATGTTCCCATCCTGTTGATTTGTACCATTCATATGCATCCTTCATTCTATTTCTCAAACATACTCCCTCAGCATTTAACTTCACCTTTTTACTTTTACAAGCATTCTCCCTTTTTGTAATAATTGGACATGCTTCATTAAAATGTATGTTAAATGTTTTGTAAAAACTTTCCCACTTTGCGTTAACTCCTTCCACTGAGTACATCGTCTGCCATGCTTCATGTTCTAGTGCATATTTGAGTTTAGTAATATTTTCATCATGCGTTTTACGGTAACTAACAAACCCATTATTTTCATCCATATTGACAGTGATGTTATCTATTTGAATGATTTGTGCATAATGGTCTGATAGATGATAGTTACCAACTTCTGATGAGTACCCAGTTTTAATGTTGGTAAATATATGATCAATAATGGTAGACGAGTGGGATGTAACTCTAGTTGGAGTGTTTATCACATCTTTTAGATCATATGTTTTTAAGCAGTCCATTAAATGTACATATTCCCTATTTCCAGCAGCCGAGTTAATATTTATGTCACCTAATACAATCAGATTTACATTGGTCTGCAGTACACTATTTAGTACACCCTCAAAATATTCAATAAAATGTGTCACTGAGGTGCCTGGAGATCTGTACACTCCTATAATTACATAGGCACATTCATCACAACATATCTTAATAGCAGTCAATTCCATGACCATTTCAATACTCATATTACAAATCTTAGGCATTTCCTTGTATATGACCCCATTTTTAACATAAATACCCACACCCCCACCCTTGTGATTTTTCCTGCAGTATATACTTGCTAGATTATAGTTTTCAACTTTGTACATATTTACATTATTTTCCATTAGGCCATGTTCAGTTAGAATTGCTACATGTGGATTAACTTCATTCATAACTAGCTCTATGCTATGTACTTTATTACTGATGTGTTGTACATTTTGATGCAATAATTTAATCCCCTTTTTGGCATGTAATAACATACTAGCCTGTGGTATCACAAAGGGGCAATTTATATTAGGAGATATTCCATTTGTTATTGACTTATCTACTTTTGATCTACCGCTGTAATTAGAATCTAGTTTTTTGGTCCAATATAATGTATCACCCTATTCAGAAGTCTACCAAATTTCTCAGTTCCCCTTCTGTTTAAATGCAAGCCATCCCACCCAATATCATACTCCCTGATCCACACATTACCATCTACAAATATACAGTTATTTTGTTGGCATACCCAGTCTAGTGTAGAGTTCACAGCGTCCACATATCGTAAGTCCTGGTCTCTTCTACGCAACACTCCACTAACACACACTTTTGCCTTAGGATATAGATCCTTTGTCACTGCCACAATGTGGTTCATTTTGTCCATGATTTCCTTTGGGGAACTTGATGAGTCTAAATTATTTGTACCCGAGTGCAATATTACAATATCCGGGTCATCCCTGTTTTCTTTTAGCTTCCTTTCAAGATGCTGAATTCTGGATCCTGGATAGCAGTATACTATGGCGTCAGCACCTATATATTTCCCAACATGTCGCACCATGGAGTCCCCCATAATTATCGCTGTTTTCCTTTCATATAACTCAGCAGGAGGGGCGTCCTTACCTTCACTAGAATCTTCAGATTCCTCTGAAACACTTTTTACTTCACTTTCATTATTTTGGAGGTTAGGTTCTGGCGTACTCTGTTGTAGCGGTAAATATTTATTTCTTAGCGTAATTTTACTGTTCACTTGCGCCTGTTTACCTTGGATTCTTTTATTAGTAATATTTTTCCTTTCCTGTACAACGGTCCAGTGATTTGGTCCGTTTTCATTGCTACGTTCCGGTAGGCACGTTTTCAAATTTCTGGTCTGCATTTTCCCGTGTGTTTACCAATATTGTTATGCCTTGTTTTAAGCTGCAAATTTCTTCTCTTAACCTATACCTCTCTTCATTGGCTTTGTCCAGGTCCTTTTTCAGGATTGCAATTATCTTTTGTAGGGACGCGGCACTTTCACAAGTAGCACATGTTCGACTCCCACCTAGTTTTCTTAAATACAGCTCTTCTGTATTCAGTATTACATTACCTTCACTTGTGCCATTACATTTAGGTATGTCTTCACCATTTATCACTATATTATCTCCTTCACAAACATTAAATTCACTAATTTGTCTGTTATTTGTATAGCACTGCATAATTTTCTTGTTACTCGCCGCCATCTTGGAAATGACTCAATATCAAAAGCATTCAGGAGTAAAATTTCCTCGAGCTTAAACATGATGCCTGAGATGTTTCACTTCTTAAACTTAATTCTCTATGCTTTTTCCAAGTTTTCACTACATGGAAAACTATAAATGAAACTTAGAAAATAAGTACTAAGAAACAACAATTTTGTTGAAGAAATAAGCCAACGTTACGGAATTATTCTTGTGTAGCTTCTGCTCCACGTCGTAAACACATGCTACACGATTACTTTCTACTGCCGTTCCCGAATCATGTCTTTCTTTTAATGGGCGCTCGTTAGCTGCTGCGGTTCTCAGCAGGTCTATATTGGACGTGAAAGGGCACTTAAGTTTGCTCAGAGTCCTCTTTATCAGGCTTGAGGTTATTTTACACGCATAAATCACGTGACCAACGTCTTTACTTCCCTTCCGAAGGAAGCCATGCTAAGTATTTTTACGCCCGAAAAAAAATTAATCACCTTCCACCTGGTTTGAATCCGGGACCTTGGGAAGCCGAGGCTAGCAAGTTACCTCTAGCTCACGGAGAATGACGCCTTTCTTGAAGCTTACTTGT
Organism: Hymenopus coronatus; assembly: GCA_030762935.1. Taxonomy (NCBI): domain Eukaryota; kingdom Metazoa; phylum Arthropoda; class Insecta; order Mantodea; family Hymenopodidae; genus Hymenopus; species Hymenopus coronatus. Next base: position 98,499,033 of record CM060888.1, read on the forward strand.
GTAGTGATACCGAAGTACTTCTACTTGAAGTCTCCTTACATTCACAAACTACACAATATTGTACAATTTTTGCACTGCAACAAAAAAATTACAACTTTACCATACAAAGCATTGCCAGTTGCTATACAAAAAAAAATGTCACCATGCGCGGACAACTTGTATATATGGTTGATGAAACCTGGGCAGAGGGCGATGGATTTTTTTTTTTTTCGTGCGGAAAATGCTTAGCATAGCTTCCTTCGGAAGTGAAGAATAGCCTTTTTTCACCCAACTTACAGGTCGCTGAGAACCATATCAGTTAGGGCGTCCATAAATAACATTCGAGTGATCGAAGATTTTTTTTTTTTTCAATTGAAGTAGTTTACTTGCAGTATGTGATGAGCAATTTGGGAACATTTTAGACAGACGTCATATACACTTATCCTCACTATCGATTCTTCAAGACCGGTTACAAACTGATTCATAATCTGTCATTTTTTCCTCACTTCTCACCCTTTCACATGCTTTTTCCAATTGTCGGATGTCACATTTGATAGGCCATGTTCAAAAAGAGCGCTTACGTCACCGGTCACCAAAATAATTCCGAACTCTAAGAAGTTAAAGAAACCGTAAATATTGATTACACTTTCTCTACCCTGTGAATGCAGTGCCATTTTCCTATTTCTAACACCGGCTTGAATAACACTTAACGTAAGAACCAATATTACCAAATTTGAATAAAGGTAAAAACTTCTGAGCTCAGCACTTAGCAACACAAATTGTACTACGCAGTAATCTTCTCCTCATACACTGCTGTGTGGTTACCGTTATGTGTTAAAAAACAAACAAAAAAAAAAAAAACGAAATAGCAGGATACTACACATTAACATAAATTTAACACAAACTCCAACAATGCTGAATTAAAACAGAGTGTAGCAAACGATTAACACGGTCTACTCTGGCAACCTCGTGAGTTAGACTGACACAAGTGTGATCCTCCTTTCTGTCCTACCCATGTTAGCTGACATGTAAATGACACCCTCGACCACTGGAATAGACAACATTCTCAACTTATTCCTCATAGACTGCAGTCTGAAGCACAAACAGGACGAACTCAGCATACTGCGTACCCCGCCCCCATGCCCTATAAAATGTCGCTGAACGCCATCTAGCACTTCAGAATGCAGAGTCAATACTAGGAAATAGTACTGTGCGAGCCTTCGAGTGTAAATCATTACCTACTACTAACAGTCGTGCTGCCTCTAAGACTCTGTGATAGGTTTTGCAAACAATAGTATATGGCAATACTACCTTAAGCATACAATACTTCGTGTGGACACAGAGGAGAACCAGACTTCTTTATTGACTAAAATAAAATGTTGTATGTAACCTTGCATACACTTGCACCCTGTTTCCAGCTATTATAAGATTACCTATTGATTTGTCAACTCGTTCCCCAAGAATTGAATGCGGTGAATCTTTCGCTCATAATTATAACCCTAGTATAAAAAGTACCTGTTGCATAGGTTGAGTATCGATACTTCCTTAGGCAATGTTTGCCTTCGACTTGGTGGTCAGTCAGGTTATTTATCACTTGATTATGACAAGTAGCTGTATTCCGCTTGAAATTTGATACTGAGATTTCACCGAAAATACAGCACCTTCCCAGAAGGCGACATGAACACTATTAAGACAACCCCTCCACCCTAAAAACGAACAAGATAGAAACATACTAATCATTTTTCTTCTGCAACGGTATTTACGTTCTCTGCCGCCTACAGTAAATAGAGAAGATATCATATTCTACCTAAAATTGCATTGAAAATACAGTTATTAGGATCCTGTGTTACATTAACATGACTTTCTCTACATCTCTGCAACAAATTATTCTTCTATTTCTTTCATGCTAATCTAGAAAAATATTAGCAGAAACAGTCTTTTTACTGCTTCTATGTAATTAGAAGGGGAATAAGGGAATACACTAGACTAAAGTGATAGTCAAATCTTTTAAAAGCTGGTTACCATGTGATTGAAATGCCTTTGTTTGTGTGGCCAGAAATTGACAAAGTCATATATGAGTAAAGTATAAGTATTTTAAAGCTGAAACCATTAACAAGGAATATCTAAAAAAAAAAAAAAAAAAAAAAAAAAAAACGGTTAACTACACGAAAAACTGTTTATAACATAGATTGTGTGTTTTAACGAGCTCTACAAGTTTTTTTGTATAGTAAGTTTTTGTCTATCTCTTAAGGTTTACCAGTTATGCAAAATTCCTCAAAGTTCATCTAGAGTAAAGATGGCTTCAGAAGTTATTCCCAGAAAGTTACTGAGTTGTTTTATTCCCAGAAAACTCAAGATATACATTTTGTTTGTCATGTAAATATCTTTTAATATGATATTTTAATCAAAATCGTTAGAGCCATTTTTGAGAAAAACAAAATTTTCGAAAATGTTTCCATGCAGAGGGTAGTTGGGGATGGGAAATTGTTCCTGAAAATCTTAAAGTCGCATCCTTGGAAGATACCAATATTTGGCATTTAACGGTCTAATCGTTTTTGAGCTAGGTTGTCCTCAGACACACACACGCACACACAGATCTTTTTCTAAAAATCTGATGTGTTCCATTCACATGACTTTCTCCACATCTGTGCAACAAATTATTGTTAAAAAGATTATGCTTATATTTACTCCATGCTAATCGAGATCAAATTGGTGCAAAAAGTCTTATTACTTGCTTCCTTGTAAGTAGAAGCGAATTAAGGAAGTACCATAGGTTAAAAGGCTAGTCAAAAGCTGGTTGCTATGTGATTGAAGTTCCTTTGTTTGTATGGATAGGAGTTGACAAATTCCTGTATGAGAAAAGTAAAGTTTTTTGAAAGCTGAAACCAAAAACAAGGAATATCTAAAAAACGATCAACTCCACGAAACAAATATACATAACATAAATTGTGTGTTTTAACGTGCCCTACATTTTTTGTGTGGTAACTTTCTCTCCATCTCTTACGTTGTAGCAGTTATGCAACATTCCGTAAAATTCATCCAGAATAAAGTTGCCTTCAGGGGCTATTCCCAGAAAATTCAAGATATACATTTTATTTGTCAGGTAAATATCTTTAATATGTATTTTATTCAAGATCGTTGGACCCATTTTTGAGAAAATCAAAATTTTCGAAAAATGTTCCATGTAAAGATTAGTTTGGGGTGGAAGGATTTTTCTCAAAATCTTCGTGTCGCATCCCCGGAAGATACTAAATTTAAATACCAAGTTTGGTGTTTTACCGACTTTTCGTTTTTGAGTTATCGTGTTCACAGACACACGGACACACACAGGACCTTTTTCTGAAAATGTTTTTTTTTTTTTTTAATACAGAGGAACCTAAAAAAATTATTTCCGGTGAAATCTCGGTATCGAATTTTTGAGTGGAGTGCAATACCTTCTCTATACACTATGTACATAGTACGCATGTACATATTACTTTTTTGGATTCAGGGGAACCCAAAACATGTATTTCCGGTGAAATCTCGATATCAAATTTTTGGGTGCAATAGAATACCTTCTCTATACACTATATTTATAGTACGTGTAGAGAAAGTAAACATTAACATTTTTAGAAGTAGGTGTGTGTGTGTATGTGTGTCTGTGAACAGCATAACTCAGACGATAAGTCGAATACATACCGAATTTGATATCTTCCGCGATAGTTAAAAAGAATCCCCACTATACTTTATATGGAAAAATTTTGACCCTTAACAATTTTGATTATAATATCTTTAAGAAACTTTTATATAAATAAAATGTATCTCTGGGTGTAGCCTCTGAAATCCTCTTTATTCTGAGTGACTTTTGTAAGGTATGGACAAAGCTTTACTTTGAAAAAAAAAAAAAATGTAGATCTCGTTAAAATGCATCATTTTGTCAAATGTAATTTTTTGTGAAGTTAAGCATTTCCGAGATATTCCTAATTGTTGGTTTCAATTTTCTAGTATGTATACTTTTCCCAAATGAGAAGTCGTGTTTTGTTTTTGTTTTCCTGTCCCGCAGGAAAATTAACGAAATTTATGTGCCATCGCTTAACGATCATGTTTAAAATTCCTAAAATACCACTTAATTCTAGTGTATTTTCCTAATCACATTGTATCTGTAAGGTACTAAAATCATTACTGCATATGTTTAACTCTATTAACGCGAAGTAGATAGGAGAATAAGCGTTTTTAAGACTATTGAGAATAGAAGTATGAAAGTAATTAAGTTTGGTATTTCTTTTAAACTAACACCATTTAAAGTTACATTCAATCTTACGGGGGATGCTTACTTTTCGAGTAATAATTATAACCGGCAGCTTAGTTTTGTTCTTCTGTGAACTGTATAAGATGTGTGCTCAAGGACAGATAAACATGGTAACGATGTTTCCAGATTGACGGAGTGTTACAAGCATATGCATAAGGACACACGTAGCGGGCTGAGTATTCACAGAAATGAAGGTCACCGGTTTGGGCTGCTGGCTGAGAACTTGTAAACAATAATGCAAAGTATGGAAGGATATTCTTCTTGGGATACTCAAGATCTAGACCCTGCAGACTTCGACGTCGGTAAGTTGATGGATGAATCACAACTTCCGCAGTGATTCGAAGTAGCAACTATGGCACTTTTACTTAAGTCAATTTAGAACATGCATGTGCGATGTATTTTGTATGACCCTGATAGACTAGAAATTATTTGCTATCAAAGGGAATAAAACGTAGAATTCGCACATTAGGCCACAGACAACAGCTCCCAAGCACGCCGTATCTGTACTGTGCTCACAGTGCTGAAGCTCATGGGTCTGTCCCGTAAGGTATACGTCTATGAGTTAAACACTAGTTTAGGCAGTGGCCTCCTGTGATCTGTAGCTTCGTTACCATTAAACTATTAAGGTTAGGATAGCAGAGAAGGATTATCTAAATAAGTTGCGTTATACGTTGTTTACATACATACATTTTTGTTTTTTTGTAGCTTAACGTCTTTTAACCTTGTTGGATATATCGGACGATGAATGAAATTGGTGAAATGATGCTCAAATGATCTTGGGGTCCATGGAGCTTAAAATTACTCAACATTCGTCTTCCCAGGATAAGGGAAAACACCGATAAAAACCTTATCCGGGTAACTCACCCTAAGCGAGATTCGAACTTTAGACCTGTTGAATGTGAAGTAGACACGCTACCAATATACTTGTTGTGCTTGGTATTAAGTTAGGTAGACAAAACAACCCAATACAAATAAATCAGTTCTAGCCTTTAGCTCTTTACAACTCATAGTGCCTACATAAGGTAATGTCTTTAATTATAAGAAGTACTATATTAGTGGGATTTAGCACAATTTTTATTCCTTAAAAGTTTTACACAGATAAAACAACAATGTAAATCTTGTATGGTATCATATTACAAATAAGACTTCAAATTAAACGAATATAAGCTGTGTCCGAATTCATTTTCAAGGGCTGAATAATCATTAGCCTGCAGTGCATTAAAATTACTCTGAGATTAAATAATTCCATTATTTGCATGTTTGACAAATTGAACAAATGGTATCACCGTTACATTCCATGAAGCTGCCATTCAGGATTGAAATAACTTGTTAGGGTGGGCACCCTTCGCTTTAACGATCATCCTTCCATTACAAAACGGCAGTGATATATACTGGTAACCACCGCTATTGAAGACAAACCAACTGTTCCAACTGGTAGCATGCACTGAGGCAGCACAATGCCGTATGCACATGCACTGCGGTAAATAGGTCGGTGGTACCTGTGTTACATGTATCGAGCCTCATTACGATCTGCGTCGCTGTGAACAGTCTTGGAATTTCATATGCAGGGAGCAAATTTCGTTAATCTATGGATTTTTGGTTCTCATACCTTGCCGCATCTAAGAAATTGTCATCATCAGGTTCCATATTTGAAATATAACGTCTGAGAGTATCAGTTGCTCTGTTAATCGTTGTCATTGAATGACTGTGGAGCGCTGTGAAGTCCATGATAACGCTGCTCGGCACGTGTTAAAAATTTCAGCCCGAATACACTTAACGGGAGCAACACAATTGTGTTGTCTATATAGGGTGTTTCTATATTAGACCGACAAAACTTGGCAGTAGATAGATAACCTTATGTGAATAATATTTTATCAAGTAACCTATGGGCTGCGACGCTTCGTTTAAGTGCAAGATGGATATGCATGGGAAGGAATAATATTGGAGAAAACAGAGTACATCGTGTCAGTCCAAAAGACGTTTGTTATTACTCCTATCACTAGGTTTGTTTACTTCCAGAGCTCACTAGCATTCGGTATTGTTTACAGCATGTTTGTTTACTTCCCAGTCTGCCCCATCTAACTGTTACTCTACGTATTGCTTCAGTTGTAATGCGTCTTTTATTGTGAACAGAACAGTGACGTTTGGGAAGTACGGCAGACATGGAACGTTACACATGTCATGAATTGGCGGACATGCATTTGGTATACGGTGAAGCACTAACATGTGATCGTTTAGCGCAGAGACTTTACCGGGAAATATTCCCAAACCGCCAGTGCCCTCACCATACGACATTTGCCAGCAATTATCAGAGACTAAGCGAATGGAGATCATTACACAGACGAGCAGATGTGCAAGGACGGAGGCGTGTTGTGCGAACACCCGAACTTGAGGAAGCCGTGCTGCAGTGGGTAGCGAATGATCCTTCGCTGAGTACTCGAGAGATCGCACGACACTTTCATACTGGCCATATCACGAAATGGAGAATTTTGCAGGAAGTACTATTGCATCCATGGCATCTTGAGAAAGTCCATGTTCTTACACCAGGTGACTATCCTCTCCGAGTGAACCTCTGTAATTGTTATTTGAACAAATGAATACTCCAACCAGGGTTTGCGATCTGTGTATTGTTCACGAACGAAGCATGCTTCACAGGTGAGAGGATATTCAATTCCCGCAATTCTCATGTATGCTGCTTCGAAAACTCCCATGCCACGATTGTGCAATCACATCAAAGGCAATTTAGTGTCAATGTCTGGGCAGAGATTGTAGATGACTTCCTTGTGGGACCATACATTTTGCCCAATCGACTGAACTCCAATAATTATTTAGTATTTCTTCAACATGTTCTGCCTGAGTTACTTCATCCGTCGCCTCTCAACATCAAAATGAGCTGTGGTTTCAGCATGATGGGGCACCAGCTCATTTTGGAAATCACGTACGCGACCATCTGACAGCTATAGTCGGCAATCGTTGGATAGGTCGAGGTGTACCCACTGCCTGGCCACCAATCTCTTCTGATTTGATGCCAATGGATTTCTTTTTGTGGGGCCACATGAAGGAATTGTTTATGAAACTGATGTTGACATGGAGGAAATCTTTGTAGCGAGAATTGCCAGCGCAGCAGCTGAAATCAGGGAAACCCCTGGCATCTTTAGAAGGGTAAGACAAGGCATGGCACGGCGATGCACTTCTTGTCTGGAAGTCAATGGACCTGTGTTCCAGCACTTGTTGATGTGATAATACAACCAATTGGACCAATTCTTTTTTTACAGTTGAGCGAATGTTTGAACTTTCGGGGTTTTTTTTTTTTTTTGTTATGTTTAGTTTCTTCTTGCCTGCACAATAAACACAGAAGTGTATGTAAAACTGAATGGCTTATTATTTGCAAGCCTACTTATGTCCACTCCTTACACTAATATCCTTCTTGTACTGAAACGAAGCGCCGCAGCCTATAGGTTCCTTAACCAAATATGCTTATCTGCTCCCAAAGTATGTCGGTCTAATTTAGAAACAACCTGTAGATGGCGCAATACTTGTATTAACATGTGGTTTTAATTTGACTGGTATCGCGCAAGGAAGCAGCAGGTAAAAACAAACACTGCTGCTGCTCCCACCACAACATTTATTAGATGCCTGAAGTATTTTCTTCGTGACGGTTACTTAAGTAAATTTATCGTAACAGGATAAATAACGTAATTCAATAGCGTTAAAATAAAGTGGTAGGTGGAAGACATAGAGCTGTGACAACTACAAATTTATCTTATTCTCATAATTCGCTTTTAGATGAAAACGAACTCATATGTGCCGACATCCTAATCTTTCTGCGCACCGCGGGTGTGAAATCAAGTTTCATTCGAGGAATCTCTAAGTATCCATGAAATCCAAACTTATTTGATTTTCTTTGAAAGCTTGTATTACCACGACACTATTCGCTGCAATTTCATTACGTTCTGCAGTTATTTAGCACCCCGTATTTAAATCGAATCTGATTAATGACCGTTTTCGCGTGAACCCCTTTGTATGCGAACTATACTCTCAGCTGCAGATGAACAAGCAATTATTGTAAAATAGGAAGGGTTTCTTTTGAAAACAGTTCGTAGATTTCCAGATGAATGGGGTCACATAAAATTATCTATCCAACTTTTTATTTTACTTGGCCTGCATCTAATTTATTTTTAACAACATAATTATAAACATTGCGAACTAATTTTTGAGGCTACTAACTTACATTACTATTTCCTCTCTCCCGACCGCACTGCTGTAGATCGAGTCTCTTGGCTTCTTGAATAACCAGAACCTCAGCTTGTTTTTCTGTTTCCACACCACATTAAGTTAGGCGAAGTTTGGCAAACGCGCACAAGCAGTCACTATCACCTGCTCCACGTGGAGTTGAATTTTAGACGTCTCTGCATAACAGATATGCTACCATTGGTTACAAGAGGAACGCCCTTGAACGAACACTAAATGAGGCCGCTGATGCCACATCATACTTTCTTGCTTTCTACAGGTCAGAAGCGACTGTTGAAACGACGTAGGGAGGGGGGTGGTCGGCATACATTTGCTCTCGGACGTTAACAAAGCTTTTGCACAAACTAATACCATTCAGGTCCTGGCGCCGACAGAACTCCTATCACTCATATATTTCCATCCGATCGCTCACGGCCTGGATGTTGTGACGAACCATCTCATGCATGATGGTCTACGAGATGCTCCACGTATTCGACTGCTGGCTGCTCTGGCCCACGAGAACTCCCGAGCATGTCACTTGGTAAACGCAGCTCTGTCAAAACCAAACTCTCTGGTGTCAACTCAGCGGTTCATTGATTGAGCGATATGCCAGCAAGAACAGCGTCACCCCCATTCCAGTCTTTTTGGCAATTGGCCACAACCTTCCTCAAATGTTCTTCTAAAGTCTTGTCGTACCGCTCAATCATGCCGTCTGACTGAGGGTGAAGAGCTGTTGTGTGCGTCTTGTGCACTCCAAGTTCGTCATAGCATGTTCCTCTTGAGGTTGGGCTCAAATTTAGTGATCTGATCACTGTGTAACTCCATTAGTATCCTATGGCGACAAAACAGATCTATGAGGCAGTTCGCGATGGTCTTGGCCGACTGGTTAGGGATGGCATACCTCCGGCCACTTATCCATGGCGACTAACAGGTACTCGTTGCATATGTCTACAGAGGGAACGCCACAACTACATCAATCGCTATGCGTTTGAAGGATATTCCCGCCTTATGTTGCTGAATGCGACCTCGACTCCTGATCTGTGGGCACACTGTCACACACATGACTTGGCGGACCACCTCTGCCCGTACCGCTGTTGGACTTTGTCAATGGTTTGGTGAGTCCTATGTCCTCCTGAAATCCCTGCAAGTACTTCTTCCAGGACTTAAGCTACCTTATTCCGAGGATGGATCAGCTGCTCTCTCTCTCTCTCTCTCTCTCTCTCTCTCTCTCTCTGGGTCTGCCCATCAGGTGACTCCCATACTCTGAACAGCACTTTTTCCTTGATCTTCAATGAGTCCCATTGGGTCCAGCAGAACTTGCACACTACTCCTGAGTGCGATATCCTCCCAGCTTGGCTACTCCATGGCTCCACTTCTCTCAAGAGTGTCCCCAAGTCGGCGTCCGCCAATTGCTCCCTCTTCAGACCTGCGCTATCCCATCCAGCTGCAGGCGCCGCTGAAATAACACTGGCAACTGCAGCACGCTCGTTCTCAATCTTAGTGCAATGTCCGCACTCCTCTGCACGGGTAATTTGAACAGTGACTCCTTCCTTTCCGATGCTCTGATGTAAAATTGTACTCTTGCAGCTTCTGGTCCAATGGGCCCTTCTGCTTCTTGAAACTTACCAGTCAGGTGTGTGCGGAGTGGCCTGATCGTTCAGACCCTGGAAGTGCTCCAGCACCTTTAGTATCGCCAGGAGTTCTTGCCGGATAAAGCATTTTCTTCTTTGGAAAGCATCTTGCTCTAGTACGGAATTAGGCGATTCTGGTGAACCTGGGATAGAATACCGCCAATGCCGGTGTCGCTGACACCGGTGTCTACAATAAATGGCCACCAGGTTTTGGAAATAGGAGGACTGCTGAGTGCTGTCTTTAGCACCTGGAACGCGCTCTCTACCTCTTATGATCACATGTAAGGTCGGTGCTCTTCCGTAAAATGAGTGAGGAGTTTCGCGATGTTGGAGAAACATCTGACGGTGTAATCTGCATAGACCCAGGAAACTTCACAGCTCTCGTTTGTCTTTCGGACAAGGTCAATCTCTCATTACCCGAGAATTCTCCGCGTCCATGTCACTTCTGATGATGAAACTATGCGGACCAATAGTTCACCTTCTAGTAGAAGAGTTGGTACCTCTTCGCGTTCAGCCTGCAGTATTTGCAGTATCTTGGTCAGATTCTCAAGATGTTCTATGAAGTTACTGCCAACAATGATGATGCCATCTAGATAGAACGGGCAGACGTCGTAAGTAAATCCTCTGATTACTGATTCCAAGAGGCGCTGGAAGGTAGCTAGCACCTGGCGCATTGCAGAGGCCAAAGTGTTTAATCATTAATTGCCAAGAACCTTGACCAGTCAAGAATGGGGGTTTTTCCTTGTCTCTGGGATGTAGGGTTATTTGCCAGTATTCCGATTTCAAGTAGAAATTGAGAACAACTGGGCACCAGCAAGTGTGCCTAGGTGTGATCAATCGTTGGTAAGGGGAAACAGCCCTTTCTGATGTCGACATTTAGCTTCCTGTAGCACGAGTATAGCTCTCTATTCTTTTTCACCAAGACTACAGGGGAGGACCAAGGGCTGTCGGACTCTTCAGCGATTTCCCTAGATTTCATGTCCCATATCTCTGCTTGCTTCACCAGGGGAACATGAGTTGTTGGTTAATGGATAAGTAGGGCGTCTCCTATGTCAATGTTACAGATTGGACAGTCAGTGTGACCATAATTGCAGTTCCCTTCGCTGAAGACAGACGCTAAGTAGACACTGAACTCTTTACAGTTGTAAAGTGGTCAGATGGTCGGCCACCCTCATCAGCAAATGCCCTGCAATAGTGCTGGCTCTTTGCTCTTTGAGACCCCTGCAAAAAAAAAAAAAAAAAAAAAAAAAAAACTCACATTGAAAAGAATATATATGTGTGAACAACATAATAAAAAAAAATAAAACCTTGGCTTAATATAAACATTTATATTTTATGTTCAGAATTCTTCAAGGATGCAACATGAAGATTTTCAAGAAAATCCCTCAACCCAAACTACCCTTTACATGAAAAATGTTCAATTTTTTTTTTTTCCTCAAAAATGGTCATAACAATTTTGATTAAAATACCATATAAATATAATGTTTCCATGTTAAATAAAATGCATATATTGAATTTTCTGGAAATAGCTTTGAAGACACCTTCATCCTGGATGACTTTTTGCAGTAAACTAGATCTCATTTAAACACACCATTTATCTCTTTTCTTTCTTTAGGTAATCATTTACAAGATATTCTTTGTTATTGGTTTCAATTTTGAAATACTTATACTTTCCTCAAATGGAATTTGATTATTCAGTTTTATTTCTGCTTGCCAATCAAAGAAAACCGATAGAATTTCAGCACAATCACACAGAGACCAGTTCTTAAAATGTTTTACAATCAATTAAGCCAATGATATTGAATTGTATATTTACAATAAATTCTGTAATTAAAGCATTTTACAAATGTTTATCTGGATTAAGTGAATTAAATAGTATAAGAAGCTCTTTTAGAATGTATTGAAGGATAGAGAAAGTTGTGTGGATGTAACATATTGATATTTCTTTTTATTCAATATTCCTCCCTCTGCCTCCATAATTAGGTGTTCAACAAGCTGACATCTCACTAGATGTGCCAAGAACAATTTCCGGCTGGAGGTGGACATTTTTCTATAATTATTCCCTCGCCTCCATAGAGTCTGAAAGTATGTATGTGCATGCGCTTGCATGAGTGCGTGTGAAAATAAGTTAAAAATTACAAAAACCTTAACCTTGAAGTTCAAAGAGTAAAATGCCTTAAAATGTTTCAGTCAAAGCCCCAAATATGACAATAGAAGTTAAAGGGACCTATAGAAATTACCCCCCCCCCCAAAAAAAAAAAAATCCTCACCTTGCTATATCATAGGTTTGCAGGATATAAAGAAACTTTATTTATTTATTTATTTATTTATTCACTGGGGCTCCAAACCGGTATTTATGGTGGAATCTTGGGTGGAATGCAATAATTTCTCTACTCAATGCAGTTAAGTAGTTGAGAAAGAATAAAGGATAAAATTAGTAATGTTGTTATGGGTTGTTGCATCACATAACCACATATAATTTTTAGGACTCAGAAGATAACCTAAAACTGGCTTAAAATACCAATAATCTAACCTAAAATATGTGAAAAAACAGCTAATAATTTAAAATATTATAATATAGATTAATATTTTTAATAATTTTCATTGTAATTACATACTTAAATAATAGATGTATACATACATCGTCTGTTATTGTTAGAATTAATATGTGACATTTTCCCTGAAATCGTATTATTTACTTTTATTACAATCATATTGTAGTCAAAGATATTAATGCACTTAATTTGTCATGTAACATCCGAGTGTTAATTTTTCAAAAGCAGTTAAACATTTTAGTAAAAAATAAAACATGTAAAATGCTTATTCTTTCAGTCATAGCTTTTAGATTATTATATTTATTAATCTGTATAAATCATTGTTGTTCAGTTAGATGAGAAAAAATTTAATCTCTACATGAGAGGAGTGCATCCCAAATTGATACAAATTTGTTAAACTCTATATAATATATAACATAAATTATTTCCTGCAGACAGTTTAGTCTTAAAAATCAAATGAAAATGTTTCAGATGAAGTAATTTCCATACTGTTTCAAGAATGTGATGTGAAGGGAAAAGGCAAAATCCGCATATCCACTCTTATTCACTTCCTGCGGAATCAAATAGGCCAAGAACTGCCACAGTAAGTGACAAATAAAATAAAATCATGGCACATGCATGTTCTATACAGTACATATTCTATGCAGGACAATAGCTATGAAATATAAAATAACTGGAATATCAGCATTATGTTAGAATGAGAAACTATTTTTAAATGAACAATCTGTGTGGTTTATTGTCTTTTGAACCTGCAAGATTCCTGCAGTTAATGACTGCATATTTCATGTGTTTAAATGTTTTCCCTATAAACTGCGAAGCTCATTTAACTGAAAGATAAAAGTATGTAAGCTTATATAAATAACAGTTTCAACGTATTTTGTGTTAAAATTAAAAATGTATAGCAGTATTAATATAATAATAATAATAGTTACTAATCTTCACTTATCTTTTGAAATCGAAGGACTAGTTTTGCAATAAATTGGTCTATTGCTTAAATAAATAAACAATAAGAGCAAAAAGAAACTTAGACCAAAAAGAAACAAAGCTGAGGGTGCAATAGACCAATTTATTGCAAAACTAGTCCTTGGATTTCAAAAGATAAGTGAAGATTAGTTACAATTGTTAATTAACATATTAATATTTGTGTTACTTCACTGTTACTAGCTTCTTTTTATATTTATAATACATAGCAGTATTAAAAAGCATATTATTTTGTATGTTCTAGGAAATTTAAATTACCATCCATCATCATCATCTTCATCAGCATACTATAACCATAATTTGGATAGAACTGAGTATTAAGCAAATGTATATTTGGATAATTCTCTACTAACTACAGATATGCAATATTTAAAATTCTAATTTATGTGTAAACAGCTTTTTCATGCATTGCAATGGTGATCCGGGCAAAAATAACTACTACTTTTTAAATTTTTTACTTTCTCTATACATACTATGTACATCGAGATTTCACCGGAAATACATGTTTTGAGACCACCTGAATCCTAAAAAAGCATTTTTAGAAAAATGTCCGTATGTGTGCCTGTGGGCAGCTTAGCTCAAAAACGAAAAGACCGTTAAATACCAAACTTGGTATTTCAGTTCAGTATCTTTCAAGGATGCGACATGAAGATTTTCAAGAAAATCTCCCCACCCCCAACTACCCTTCACATGGAAACATTTTCGAAAATTTTGATTTTCTAAAAAATGGCTCTAACGATTTTGATTAAAATATCATATATTAAATATATATATACTTGACAAATAATATGTATATCTTGAATTTTCTGGGAATAGCTCTGGATGAATTTTGCGGAATTTTGTGTAACTGGTAAACCGTAATAGATAGACAAAAACAAAAAATGTAGAGCACATTAAGACACACAATTTATGTTATATACATATTTTCGTGGAGTTCTTAGTTTTTTAGATATTCCTTGTTTTTTGTTTCAGCCTTAAAAAACTTATACTTTTCTCATACAGGAATTTGTCAATTCCAGTCCATACAAACAAAGGAACTTCAGTCATATAGCAACCATCTTTTGCTATCACATTGACCTATGTTACTCCCTTATTTCGCTTCTACTTACAGGGAAGCAAGTAATAAGACTATTTCTGCTAATTTTTTCTCACTTAGTGTGAAGTAAATAGAAGCATTAACTTTTTAACAAAAATTTGTTGCAGATATAGAGAAAGTCATGTGAATGGAACACATCAGATTTTTTTTTGTAGCTTAACGTACTTTAACCTGCTTGGTCATATCGGACGATGAATGAAATTTGTGAAATAATGCTCAAATGATCTCGGGGTCCATGGAGCTTAAAGTTACTAGACATCCGTCCTCTCAGTTTAAGGGAAAAACCCAAAAAAATCTTACCGGGGTAACTCACCCTAAGCAAGATTCGAACTCGCAACCTATTGAATTCATGAGGCAGACGTGCTACCACTACACTATCCAGGCGGGCTTAAATGAATTGTTAATACCTTTTAAAACAGATTTGTTTTTAAATCACATGATTAATTAGCATCATATATAAGTTTGAATGTAAACTAATGAAAAGGGACTTAAATATTTACAGCAAATTAATAGATTTAAGTAACAGGGCAGGTCTCTTTCTCTCTTTCCCCCTATTCTGTCTTCCTTATATAAAGGAATACCACACATTTATACTCAGTTTACATGCACTGGTTTTTGAGCACAATTAGTTTAAAATTAATAATTGCATTTCTGCTCAGTTAGATTTTATAGAAATAGACAAAGACCAACTGTTCAATTTACAAGGAAGTTTTCCATTTATCAGAATTATCAAGTATCTATACCATAGTGTATGTCAGCCTTAGCACAATGTAAGTGCACAACTTTCTTATTTATAGAGCTTTTCAATCAATATTTCAGGAGAAAATATTAGAGAATTGGTAGCCAATTGTGGTATATAAATGCTATGATTTAGATTCAAAGCAAATGTAGGTCAAATCAACTCATGTGCTTTACCTACAACAAATTAAATGATTATTAATATAAAAAGATCAGATATAGAACAGCTTTATACGAGTATTAACAAGAAAGCGTAACAACTACCCAGTTGACATTTGATGATGTTGTGAGAGCAAAATAAGAGGAAGTGAAGTGTGAAAACACACTCTTAATATTGATTTAATTGTTTTCTTTTCACACAATCCACGTGTAGGACAGAAGTTGGATAGGTAGAGTCAGACTGAAAAATTCAGTTCCATAGCCGGGATTTGAGCCATGGATCCTCCAGTTTCTAGCTGATCACTCTAATCACTGAGTTACCATGGCAATATGCCGGTATGGCATTAAATTCCTCAACTGAGTTGCCTATTTCCCGGTATGCCACAAGGTGATCGTAAATTATTTTGAGATGACATACCCCAATGGCGACTTACAATGTCGTAAGTACTTAAGTTCCAGGCTTCATAATTTTGCCAGGCATTCAACCTGGAGTACTCGGAGGGCTTCTTAGGGGTACATATAATATGTTTCCTGAATGATCACAAAGTAACGAAAAATATTTCAACCAGAGAGATTTGAACTGCCAAACAATGATAACATACAGCTGCGCTCGCTAATAATTTGTGTTGTTTGTTTCAAACGCCGACAACAATAACAGTGTCTGAGAATGTACGTTAGTTAGTCTACCAGCAATCGACAGTAGACTATGTAGTACATTTTCGTGACTGTTAGGTGCAGGTTCGTTTTCTTTACTCAAAGTTTCACATCTCATTCTTTATATTTGTGAATTGTTGAATGTCTTTATTGTGATAGTCCACTATTTTAATTTTTGTTGTAGGATGGGTAAACTCGTTATAAGAGGAAAATGTAAACTCAGTGAAACAAGTGACAGTGTCGATGCGACAACGCTTGTTCCACCAGGGACATTGGTGGAAATAGTGTTGAAGTTGAACCATCTACGAGCAAGTCGAAAACCCAGAGAAATGTGTAATACAGATATTACAGTGAATCTTACATTAAATATGGATTCGTGTCAAATATGTGTGTTCCACCCTATGCATTGTTTGCATTATTTGCCATCAAACTCTGTCGAATGAACCATCCCTACTTCACAAATATTTGGTAACCAATCACGGCAAATGTAAAGACAAGTCAGTTGAATTTTTCCGGCGCAAAGCAGAAAATTTGAATAAAAGCTCAAACGTGATACACAGTTTTACAAAATCAACTAAGATGGCTCTGGAGATATCGTATGAGTTAGCGTTGCTAGTTGCAAAAAATAAATCATCTTATATCTCAGTTGAATCTCTTATTATTCTTAGTTCTTTGATTATAGCAGATAAAATATTACACAAAGATTCCGCTAAAGCAATAAAAAAATTCCGAATTCCGACACTAGTGTAGGGCATAAAATTCTTGATATGGCACAAGATATTGTTGACCAAATAGTAGAAAATATTCAAATAGGCAAAAGATTTACCATTCAAATTGATGAATCGGTAGGTGTGTGATGTAACTGAGCTACTTATATATGTTTGGTATTTTGACTTAAAAAGGGTGATATTGCCGATGAAATTCTAGGATGTAAACAATTACCAGAACATGGTAGGTTGTTTTTAAAATTCTTGAGAATTTTATACGATTAAAATTAAATTTGTCATGGAAATTGTGTGTATGTTTGTCCACAAAAGGGGCTATTATATACTTACAATATAATTTATACTCGCAGATTCCATTTTATATAGAGAAATTTATTGATTTTAAAAAGAGATTTTGTATTCTGTTTTAAATTTACTCCTTTATTAATTTTTTTAATTAAAATTTTAAACTCCACACACACATACACGCACGCACACACAGTCGCCCTCTGTGGTGTAATGGTTACCATGCTAACTTCATATACCCAAGGTCGCAGGTTCAAACCCGGTGGAGAACGATGGAGTTTTTGGGGCATAAAAATTCTTAGCATGGGTTCCTTTGGAAGGGAAGCAAAAGCCGTTGGTCCTGTGTCGTAGATTTACGGCACGTAAAAGAACCTCAACCCTGACAGAGAGGCCTCTGAGCAAAATTAAGCAATCTTTCACGCCCAGTATAGAATGGGACGCTGAGAACCACAACAGTTAAAGAGCGTCCATAAATAAAAAAAATCACACACACAGGGTTTAAAAAAGTTGATCCCAAAACTTAATTCCCTTTAATACTTTTCTAGCTACACTACTACTTCATTTAATGAGTTGGAATTTTACAACAAAAAAAAAAAAACGTTGATTTTTACTAACACAGATTAATTAAGGTGCAGCAATTGGAATTAAAATTAGGGTTTGCCATTAGTTACATTTTTAGCAGGTGAGGTTCCAACCCCCAAAAACCCTCCCTTGCTATGCCTCTGGCATAAATTACGGTTTATCTTCCCTCAATAGCCTCCAGCATGGTTTCATCTGCTCAGCTTTGAAATGAAAACCGAGAGGTTATATAAAATGTAAAAAAGGGGGGAAATTGAGCAAGTATGAAAAATGGGAAGAGTGAGAATGAAAAAGAGTACAGGGTAGTGAGAGAATGTATTTATCTAGGAGTTAAAATTGATAGTGGTGGCAATTGGGAAAAACAAAAGAAATTTGCATTGGCAAAAGGAAAAGGAGCTTTATCAGCTATTAGAAGTTGCAAATACAAAGCACCTAATATAAATATTAGATGGTTAGAAAAAGTGTACAATATGGTGGCTGAGGCAAAAATGCTATATGGAATAGAAGTATGGGGATTAGAAGGAGGATGGGAAGTCATAGATGAGGTGCATAGGGAATTTTGCAAAGAAATACTTGGGTTACCAAATGCAACTGTTAGGCAGGTAGCACAAATAGAGCTGGATAAAGTGGCAAGTAAGGGAAAGATTATGGAAAGGGCATTGAAATTTTGTCATAGAATATTGAAATTGGAAGAAAGGAATTTGTTAAAGCAGTGTTTAGTATATCAAGAGAAAAGTTTAAAGAACAAGGGATGGGTAGACTGTCTCAGAAATAACCTGGAAAGTAGTGGATTAGGGGAAATGTGGAGAAGAAGAGAAAATAATGTGAATAACTTCTGGAAGTTGGCAAGGAAAAGATTTGAGGATATAGAAATACAAAAAATATTTAGTGAAATAACTGAAAAGAGATCTTTAGTTTTTTATATACCAATGAAAGTCTCATGGGGAAGGGAAAAGTACATAGATGTGACAAATAAAGAGGAGCGAGAAGGTATTGCATGGCTGAAAGCAGGAGTATGGAGATTAAAAGGTTTAAAGAAAGGTATTCCACAAAATCAATGTCCTATATGTGGCGGAAATGAAGATATGGAACACATTTTACTTAAATGTAAAGGGACTGAAATTTGGAGAAAGAAGTATATTAATAAGAAATGGTTTAAAATAGATAGAAATGTAGCAGTAGTTGGAATGTTTCAAAAAGATAGTAAGAAGATTGGACAATTCTTATGCAAAGTGAAAAATAAATGGGTATGGACAGTAAATAGACAAAATGGTGTAATAAACTAGAATTAATAAACTATTATAAAATTTGAGTATGACCGATAAAGAGCCAGGGCTGAACACCGGTCATATTCACCTGTATAAAGCTTAGCATAAATAAATAAATAAATAAAATGTAATAGTATCCTGAAGCACATTAGATCAAAAGGAGCCGACACTACTTAGACTATCTTTATTTTGTATCTATCCTACAAACTATTAAGTCATTCTACATGGTCTAGGGGTAAAATGCTGTCCTCTGGTTCCAAGGTCATGGATCAAACCTGACGGAGAGCAGGGATTTTTTTTTTTCTGGTGTGAAACTCCTTTGCCTGGTTTCCATTGGAAGGGAAGTAAATCCATTGGTCCTACGTCACAGATTTAGGACATGTAAAATAACCTCAAGCCTGATAATGAGGCCTCTGAGCAAAGTTAAGGAATCTTTCATGCTCAATATAGAATGGGATGCTAAAACCTGCAGTAGTTAAAGAGTATCCATTAATAAAGCTCAATTTAATTTACAAATTATTTATACAGAGCTTTTTAACATTTATGAAATTTAATATATGACTGATTTGATATAAACAAATCCTGACTTGTTACAGCCACATGACTTCCTTTACCTATTCTTAAACAATGAATACTTAAATTAAATAACTCAGAAGTTTGAGACAAGTGAAGTTTTAATCAATGTGATAGTTGAAAATGAGTCGGAATAGTAACACTCACCTCACTTATATGTAATTATGTTCAAAACATATGTTTCAAGGGCAATTGCCCTCTTCTTCAGTTGAAGTCCGACTGATGGCTGGTATTTGTGCTCTGTGGTCTATTACGGTGGAGCCATCTGGTGTTCTCAGTAGAAGTTCAAAATCATGTGGCGGTATTTCAAAATTCATCAGTTGGTCTTTTTGTTGTGTAATGAGAATATTCTCCCAAACTGTAAGTTCTGCCGGGTTGTTTACAGGTTTTAGCAATTTTATGTCATTTTGTATTTCATGATGTGATGTCCAAAAATGGTATGCTACTGCCGATTTATCTGTTTGATATGTCTGAAATGTTCTTTTAGCCTTGTTTCCAGTCTTCTTTTTGTTTGGCCAATGTAACATGATTTGCAGTCCTTGCAATCAATTCTGTAGATGCCTGATCTCTGGTTTGTAGGTATGGGGTCTTTAATGTCTGTTTTCAAAGCATTTTTTATGTTGAATTGGTTACTTGAAGCTAAACTTATATTGTATTTCTTGAAAATTTTTTTGAATTTCCTATCTGCTGTTGGGTGATAGGTGAATTTTTTATATACAACTTTCGGTTTTTGTATGGACAAAGTGGTGATTTGTTTTAAGGTTAATTTCTCCTTATGTTTTTTAATTTTTTGGTCAATGATGTCTGGGTTAAAACCATTGGCTGAGGCTATATGTCTTAGTTGGAGGTATTCTGTGTTGTACTCTTCTGGGTCAAGTGGGATGCTGAGGAGTCTGTGTACTGAACTGTTGAAGACTGCCTGTTTATGAGGTTCTGGGTTGAAACTATTCTGTTTTATATAATTGTCTGTATGTGTGGTCTTCCTGTAGATGCCATAAGTGATCTTTTGTTCTTTCCGTGTTAGTTTTAGGTCCAGGTATGGTAGCATTTGGTCTTTTTCTGTTTCCATTGTGAATTGTATGTACCTGTCCTGTAGGTTTAGTAATTTTAGAGAGTCTTCTGCTAATTTTTTGGGGACCACCGCAAAAACATCATCAACATATCTAAACCATTTTTTGAATATATTCGGAAAACTGGAGGTTATATGTACTTCAAGTCGTCCCATGTACAGATTTGCTAAAAAGGGCGAAAGTGGGTTACCCATCGCTAAGCCTGATGATTGTCTGTAAAATCTACCATTGAATTGGAAATAATTCTGGTTGATGCAAAGTTAAAGAGTACAACACAGAATACCTCCAACTAAGACATATAGCCTCAGCCAATGGTCTATTTCTTTTGTAGTAACCCTGTATATTACACACACATATACACACTCATATGTGTGTGTCCAGATACTTTTTCTAAGAATGAGTTTGTTTGGTTCAAGGTGTCTCAATACATACATTTCCGATTAAATCTCAATGCCAAATTTTGGGTTAGAATACAATATTTTCCCATACTTGCTATATCTAGTAGAAAGAGTAAAAATATGTGTTACATTCACAGAACTTCCTCTAGTTAAGTTACCTTTCTTTTCTTATAAAAGCGTATTATTTCAGCTTCTTGTTGTTAATCCAAATAAACTTTCAATTCACATATATACATTTCATTGAACAATAAGTAGGTAAAGCGAGTTCACATGGCTCTATAAGATGGCTTTGTAATTCAATTCTCTTTGTATGACCAGGAGGAGTGGTGGGAGAAAGAGAAACAAAAAAGGAATAACATCTACTCATTTGAGAAAACTATATTTGAAAATTTAAACCAATGACAAGGAATATTTTGGAAATGTTTAACTCTGCCAAAGTCTTTCAAAAGGGGGCTACAGAAGCTAATCCCAGAAAATAAAGATACATATTTAATTAGACCTTAAGATATCTAAAACAAATTATATTAATTTAAATGATTATAGCTATACTTGAATATATCAACCTTTTGTTAAATTTTCATGAAATGGTATTTTGATCACTGTCTCTGCAAGGTGGCCTGGATTTGCTCTAGTGCTCACTTGTGGGATTTTTGGTGGACAAAGTGACATCTGGGGGAAGTTTTCTCCAGGTTTTTCTACCATTCATTCGACCACCTGCACCATAATCACATTTCTGTTTATACATTTCACTGTCATTTCTTCCTCACTCTCACACCAGACATCAGCTAATCACCCATCCTGGCTACTTTCTGATGCAGAGTTTGACTGCTCCTCAGCAGGCATCTGATTCCAAGCACTGGCTCGTATGTTGTGGGAGTTGTAAGACCTCATACAAGGAGATTGAATAGTGAAAGAACAGGAAACATAAGTAATGATAGTTGGGTGGCTAGTTCTTGAAAATCTCTTGTTTCACATTCTTGGAAAATGCTGAAATTAAATACTAAGTTTGGTATTTAACTAATTTTTTGTTTTTTAGTTATTGTTTACACACAAGCATGCGCACACACACACACACACACACACACGCACGCACCATCACACACAGACACACACACACACGCATACTCATGCTATGCACATTGTAAATGACAGGAAAGTAATTATGCACATCTCATTAACACACGCAATTTATTTTGTCTGTCCAGATATTCCTGTTATTGTTTTGAATTCTCAAATACTAATTTTTTAAATTGGAGGTGCTCTTTTTACTGGTCATGCAAAGAATAGAGGACTTCAAACTATCAAATAGTGACCAACTCAAAACATTTGACTATCGCTTAATTTTACTGTATGCTTTTGTACAATGTAATATGCAATAAAGATATTTAAACAAATGTTTATCTCAGTTAACACAAAGCAGATATAAGAACAAGGTTTGTAAGAGTAGTTTGCTGAAGAGCGGCATAGAAAATTATGTGAATTTAACACATCAGAAAACTTTTTTATATGTAATGAAACTGATATTATGGCTTTTACAAATAAAACATCCATTTATAATTAAAATAAATAGTAATAAAGGATAAATCTAGGAAAACCAAGGCTAAATCTATATATGTACAAATCTGTAAAGATTTCTTGTCATATAAGCTGCTCATAGATACCATGGGCCCCCAGACAAATTTTTCTGTAGGGCCCGCAACTTTTTCAGCCCATGGAAATTCAATTATTAGAAAGTATACTGATTCACAATATCTAAAACTAATGTTAGTACATTTAGATGAAAGCAATAAATAGATGAAGGCAATACTGGTAAATAATAAATTAGAAGTAATTAAATAAGCATAAATATTACATACAAAATAATATAGACTGCCTCCATGGTCAAGTAATCAGCAAGCTGACTTCTCATCTGGAGGTCCCGGGTTCTATTCCTGGATGGGACAGTAGATTTTTCTCTAACCAGAATCATTCCCTATCCCCTACAGAGTCTGAAAATGTATGTGTGAGAGTGAATGTGTGTATGTTTGAAGAAAAGAAAATGATTAAAAATCCAATGTTAAATAATCTACAGTCAATGAGCTGTTTCTAAAGTAAATCCCTTGATAGATGACCATAGATGTTAAAAGGGTATATATAAATGAAACGACTTAAAAAATCTGAATGTGTTCCATTCACATGACTTTCTCTACATCTCTGCTCGTGTCATCACCACCATCACCACTACCTCCTTTATTGCTGTCACAGTTTGTCATCAATATCTATTTTAATCTTAGTTATACATAATGTCATTTATATTATCATATTGGGATAAGCACTTACCCAGAACTGGTTGCTATCATATAGCTATGAAAAATTTTCATTGCTGTTGTATAATCAGAGGCAATTGAACACTGGAACTCTGAATTGCTTGTCAAGAATTACCCATTCCCCAGGCTACCTTCAATACTTTTTTTACTTTCTCTATGCGTGCTATGTACATAGTGTATAAAGAAGATATTGTAATGCACCCAAAAATTTGATATCGAGATTTCACTGGAAATACATGTTATGAGACCTCCTGAATAAAAAAAAAAAAAAAAAAATTTAGAGAAATGTCCGTGTGTGTGTGCGTGTGCGTGCGCGCGCATGCGCGTGCACATGCACGTGTGTTACTCCAAAATGAAAAGTCCGTTAAAAACCAAACATGGTATTTAGGTTTGGTATCTTCCAAGGATGCGACACAAAGATTTTCAAGAAAATCCTCCCCTCTCCCAACTACCCTTTACATGGAACTTTTTTCGAAAATTTTGATTTTCTAAAAAATGGCTCTAATGATTTTGATTAAAATATCGTATATTAAAGATATTTTCCTGACAAATAAAGTGTATATCTTGAATTTTCTGGGAATAGACTCTGAAGACTATTTTATTCTGAATGAATTTTGCATAACTACTAAACTTTAAGAGATGGACGAAAAATTAACACACAAAAAATGTAGAGCACGTTAAAACACACAATTTATTTTATATACTTTTTTTTTTCGTGGAGTTGATCATGAAGATATTTCCTGTTTTTGGTTTCAGCTTTGAAAAACTTATACTTTTCTCATACAGGAATTTACCAACTCGTGTCCATACAAACAAACAAACTTCAGTCACATAACAACCAGCTTTTGGCTTTCACTTTAACCTATGATATTCCCTTATTTCGCTTCTACTTACAATAAAGCAAGAAATATGACTATTTCTGCTAATTTTTCTCGATTAGCATGAAATAAATAGAAGAATAAGCTTATTAACAATTATTTGTTACAGAGATCTAGAGAAAGTCATGTGAATGGAACACATCAGATTTTTAAATCCATGGACTATTATTACTTTTGTTACCATAATCAACAATCTTTTGAAATAAGGACTGATTTTTTCATGTTTGCGTAAATCATGTTACCTGCAATAATGTACATAGATATTTTTCTGCATTAGGTCAATGCTACAAGAACTTCAGTCAATGCTGGATCCTCAAAAGAGAAATTCTGAAGTAACAAAAGAAAGTTTACGACCTGTCATACAAATTTGGACACAGCAAATGATGGACAATATCCCAATGTAAGTTAATGAGTAATAAATGTCATTATCATTTTAGTTTGCAGCTTTTACAATCAGAGTCCATTGACAGTCCAAGCAAGAAACTACATGTTTGAGCTTCAAAATAGTTGACTCATTTCGAAAAGTAGTTTTTTCTTTTTTGTAGTTTAACGTCCTTTAACCTGGTTGGTCATGTCGGATGATGAATGAAATTGGTGAAATGATGCTCAAATGGTCTTAGGGTACATAGAGCTTAAAGTTACTTGACATTCGTGTTCTCAGGATAAGGGAAAACCCCGAATAAAAAACCTTATCCAGGTAACTCACCCTAAGCGAGATTCGAACTCACGACCTGTTGAATGTGAGGCAGACAAGTTATCACCACACTACCCAGGCAGGCTAAAGAAGTAGTATATTGTCAGAAAACATGTAAAAAACTGCTAATTTTACAGCAGGTAAAGAAAATTATGTATTTTTTCTCATAAAAATTATTAACATTTGTATTTTATTAAATTATGTGCTTTGTTTATTTAAATACACTTTTATCATTGCAAAACACAGTATTTCCTATTAGTCCAATTTATTCCACCAGTATCAATAAATAGGTATATTAAGAAACCTGCGATTTAGAATATACATTCTGTTTGTTAATTCCTGAACCACCCCATTTAGAATTTAGTTCTATAAATAAAATGTTTAAAAATATTTGCATTCAGGTAAATTTAAACAAACAGAGTTCTGGAATCTGAATTTCCAAAAGCTATATTATTGTAGCAGGAAACCCTTTGTCAAGGTTGATCTTTGAATGGAAATAATAGTTTTGGTGAAACATTGTAAGTCCTGGAGAGAGGAAGGGGTGGGGAAACAGATGTATTTTGAAGAGAGAATCACTTAACAAATGAGTAAAGCAAGAATAAAAAAAATTCTGATGTGTTCCATTTACATAACTTTCTCTAGCTGTTCCATATACAATATTCAAATATTCCTGCAAAAGATAATTATTTTATCTACTTCATGCTAATCGAGATAAACATTAACATAATTAGTCTTTATTGCTTCCTTGTAAGTGGAAAGGAGACAAGCGAATACATTAAGCTAAAGCGATAGTCAAATCTTTTTAAAAGCTCATTGTTATATGAAACAATTAAGGCTTGGTTCACTTTGCATGATCCCATTTGAGAAAAGTTGGGTATTTTAAAATTGAAACCAATAAAAACGAATGTATCATTCGGTCAACTCTACCAAAAAAAAAAAAAAATATATATATATATATATATATATATATATATATATATATATGACAGAAAATGTGTGTTTTCACATTTTTTGTGTGGTAAGTTTTCGTCTTTAACAATGGCATAACTGTCATGTAAAACTCATCCAGGATAAAACGGTCTTCAGAGGCTAATCAAAATATACATTTTATTTATGATATAAATATCTTTAACATACAGTATTTTACCTAATCAAAATTGTTAGAATCATTTTGGAGAAAAACAAACATTTCAAAAAATTTTCCATGTACACAATCCCAAGTATTTAACAGTCTTCTCATTTTGAGCTATGCTGCCCCCCCCCCACACACATGCCTGCCCCCACACACACACACACACACACATGCACGCACGCACGCACACACACACTTTTCTAAAATGCCTTTGGACCATAAAATGTGTATTTTTGGCGAAATCTCAGTATCACATTTTTGAGTGGAGTGCAATACCTTCATTGTACCATGTACTTTGTAGAGAAAGTAATAAATATCATTTCTTCTTCACTTGTAATTACTTATCAGTATGTGATTTTGCAAGTTTACTAATACATTAAATGCTGCAGAGATGT
This sequence comes from Hymenopus coronatus, assembly GCA_030762935.1. Taxonomy (NCBI): domain Eukaryota; kingdom Metazoa; phylum Arthropoda; class Insecta; order Mantodea; family Hymenopodidae; genus Hymenopus; species Hymenopus coronatus. The sequence goes on from CM060888.1 coordinate 98,525,647, forward strand.
GTTTTATGTTTTATAGCAAGTGACATTGTCATAGTAATTATAACATATTGTTCATTCCAGTTTTTTCTCTTGTGCTTTCTTTTGCTTTTTCTCTTGGTTTAGTAACACTATTAATAGTGTAACATGCTCATTATTCTGGTTTAACTTCTTTTCCAGTTTTAAATCAACTTTGGAAAACTCAAAAGATTATCATTGTGTGACAAGCTTTATCATTTACAGGAATGGTAAAGATATGGACTGTAAGCGAACTAAATCTTTACAGCAGATGCTAATCTCCTGGCAACCAGGAAGTAAGTAATAAATATTTCTCTCTAAAAATAGTTAAATAGTTACTTGAACATAAGCATATGTTGCTTGTGATAAAAAAAAGTAGGTATTAATCATGTAAATCAGAGTCAGCCAAAACAGTTCACCTGGGACTGTGATGTTTCAAGAGATTCAAGATAAGAGACATATAGGGAAAGAAAAGACAGACTTTGTATGTAGGTAGAAAGTACAATGTTCCCCATGACCTATTATTTTTTCCTAGCACTGCCTTTCCCATTAATTTTACCTATCCTACACACTTCTCAATGAGTTTTTTCAGAAAGAATACCATTGTATTCTTGGCCCAGGCTGTCCTACAAATTCTGGATTGGACAGGAATGGTGACACCAGGGAAATTCTGTATAAATACACAGTTCAAGTGTGAATGTATTTGAACAAAGCATAACACCAACACATGCTGCACTCTAATTTATAACTGCATACAGTAAATACAATTAACAAAGAGCTTCATATAAATGCTATTTCCACTACATGCTATTCCAAAAGACTAAACTGCAAATGCTATTACCCTCCATGCATATGAGCTAGGCTACTGTAGAAGAAAGTCATTCAATGCAGCACCTCCTCAGTGACTGTCAGCTGTGCTATTTAAGATAAAAACGTGGTATTAGCTAATGTTGTGAATTGTTAATGGCCACATTGTAGGCCTTTCAGCAAAAAGTTTACTTTTAAATCTGGTTGGTTATTAAATCACAGACTTATAGGTAAAAATTGTCTCCCTCAATAGAATAGCCACAATACCCAAGGTATCCATTCCTGGCAGGAGGTGATGAAATTGAGCTAAAACTCCTTAGCATGGCTCCTTTAGAAGGGAAATAAAGCTCTTGGCCCTATGTAATGCATATTTGTGTATAAAAGAACCTCATTAGGTACTTTTAAAGAGAAGGTCCATGGGAAAAATTTTGCCATTTCATGTCTGCAAAGTCATGATTGCAACCTATGATGCCATCTGTAGTTAACAAACTGATTGCTCATCACCATGGGTACTTAGTGATGCACCTGATCTGAGAAAATACCACTAGGTGTCTCAAAGTATGCCAAAATGGCATGATGGAACTTGAACTTGGTAGGTAAAAATTCCCCTTACATATTGTACAAATAATAAGTTGTTCTATGTTCATAGCTTAACTTTTATAACATTCAAGTGCTCATTTACTGAGACTACAATGAAGATATTTTCAATATTTCAGGTCCTTCAAATAGAATGGAACTGCTGTCTGAAAATGTTGAAGATAAGGATACTCCATCTGACAAGTATGTTTACAACTCTATATTTCCGGCTTTTGTGGGAATATTTCCTTTTTTTTATATATTATTATAAGAGTAGCTGCATTAGGTAACATTGACAATGGTCTCTTGTCACCCCCAGAGTCTAGAAGTATTAATGAGAGTGTGAATGTGTGTATAATCTAATGTACAAAACCAAAAGAAAATCTAGAATTCTAATTAAATTGTTTACAAGTTAACAATAATATAACTGCCAATAGGCCTTTCCAAACGTAAAAGGTTGCCTGTATGACTATTACAGTTAAAGGTGGGTTATACATGAAACAATCAAAATAGAAGAAGAAAAACGAAATAAAATGCCTAACTTGCGGCTTTATCTACACACACTTTTATGATGGATAACACTTGTATTAATTTCAACAACTATCAACACCTGCTTTAGAGCTTTCATTTTCTCTTTCAGGATTCATTTCCAGTCAAGTGTAGTGTATTTATCTAGTGCTTGACTTTTTTAGAATTTACCATGATTTTGCCAGTTATTTATTAACATCATGATTATTTAACATATTCTCTTTCAAATCATATGAGTAAACTTTGCAACAAAGAAAAAGAATTTTGCACATGATGAATATCTGGAACCAAATGAAAATATTAATTAACTGATTATTTTATTACATTGGAGAAAATTTTAAGTTAAATACAATAAGACAGCCTTGTACATAAGGCAAGTTTCAGAAATTCTTCTTGATAAAGAATTTTTGTATGTCCAGATTGGTTTATTCATGAATCATGCAGAGAGAGATGGAGACATTTGTTTTTTTTAGACTGTTCAATGGATTGAAGTTTTTGCTATTCATGTAGCTCTTCAATGCAAGGTTTTGTGTTTTCATTTACAAATTATTTTCAGTCCAGTAAGGGTAATTTGCCTTCTTTTTCAATTTCCTTGTCAATTATACTAATCTACTGTGTAAGTTTAATAGTTTGATGGAGTCTTGTAGACAGTAGAAACCTGGACATCAATTAGACATCCATGCACCTGTGCTTGCCCCCCCCCCCTCTCTCTATTTCTGTCTGTCTGTCTCTCTCTCTCTCACTCATCCCACACCCCACACCCTCACCCCCTCTCACACTCACTCACAGTGTGAGATAGTTTTAAAGTGGCTCATAAATAATTTGCACAGGAATCATGGTTAAGCCTGCAGATTGTTCATATATCATTTGTTGAAATGTGAAGTAATTTTAGTTGATGCACAGATTGGTAAGATTTAAAGGTATTCTTCAAAATATTTGTTTTGTCATGCGGCTGGTCCAGGTATTTGAATATTTAACAGAAATTGGTTAATAATTAATATATATATATATTTATTGATTATCTATTAGTTTAGTAGTAGGATTTTTATTTACATTAATGTGTTTAATAGAAATTTTCTTGGTACCAGGAGAATTACTGTTTGCCGGAGAAGTCATACATTCATAGTACCTTAAGTTCAAGCACATAGATATCTCATGTGAATTATAACTACTGTGACCACATACCTTCACCATTGAAGATGTTGAAAATGATGTCTTTGTAATGCCACACTCTGTTAGTTTTTAAGAAAATTTGCTTTACAATCATTAATTTTTCATGGTCATGTATATAAAGTCATGCTTCCTCTGTATAAAAAAAAAAAAATGTTAAAAGATAGTTCAATGGATCATTTACTAAAATTATACAACACCCAATTAAAAACTACAAATTTACTCCACTAAACATAAAGTCGCAATTTATGAACTTGGTTACCTTACAGGGTTTTCATTCTAAAAGTTCAATGGTATTCCCACCAAGGTTTTCAAATTTGTTTTAATTTTTCTCCAATATCAAGCTTTTCCTCTATAAGAATGTTGTGATTTATTTTGGTTTCTGTGAGGCATATGAACAGCAAGGAATCTGTCTACAAATCATTTTATTTTCTGTAGGAGTTTATTGTTATATACATTATATTTATAATTATTTTTTGAGAAAATATTGTATAATTTTTTTGACATTGGCGTTTTTTAATATGCTAGCTTCACTTTCCAATTAGAACTTATTGGAACATTTTTAGAGACTGTTGTGTCCATCATCAGCCTAGACTCATTGACATGCTTCTTCCTCCTTTTAGATGGTGTATGTTCTAGTAACTCCAATTAGAAATTGAAGCTAGAGTGATAAAATCTCAATTTGTGCATTTAAATCATACATGAAGTCTCTGTGCACTCAAGTGGGTGGACTCTTTGGTATAAAAGAAATACATGGGTCATAATGCTTCAACCTCTATATAAAGGTTTTATGCTAAGTAATGAGCCAGTACATGGAGAGAGGCAGAACTGGCTAGAAACAGTCAGTGCAGGGCAAGCAATTCTACTCTCTGTTTCTTCTTATGGGATGCTTCATTTTGTGTGTGAATGAGGGTGCGTGTGTGAGAGTAAGTGTGAGGTGAGCATGAGAGAGCAATTTTCTAACTATAATAATAATAATAATAATAATAATAGTAATAATCATAAAAATAATAGTAATAATCTAGTTGCTTACGATATTAGCTAGCTATTGATGAATGAGTTAACTGGATGATGCCATACTCTCACCCCTTTTATTCCAGCAATGAAATAGTATTACTGGAGTTGAAGCATACAAACAAGAAGCAGCAGGAAGAAATCCAAGAACTGCGTACTCAATTGGCTTCATATGAGGAGAATTATACAGCATTACAAGCTGAAAAAGACAGTTGTTTCAGAAAACTTACAAGGTAATAAAAATATTAGAATTTCTTACACCTTAGACATTTGGTTTTCTGATTTCATCCATAATTACAGCACCAATTTCTGCTACTTTCACTCTTACTTTAGCCAGGTGTGTAGAAAACAGATTGCTTGTTGACTAAACAGCATTCCTATCTATATTAGATTTAGATTGATTTATTTCCCCATATTTAGCTACATACACACATTCAGTTGTCTCTATACTACACCGTAAACTAATTATTAAAAAATAAGCATCCCTTGATCCTGAATGTATTGAGCCCCAATCTTACAGTTGCTATCTACTCTATTGGTCCCCAGCAAGCTCCAACACCTAGTTTTTCTTGCTATTGGGCTCACTACATTCCAAGCTCCCTGCATACTGTCTACATCTGGTGTACCTATATATCTTCCTTACATAATGTTCTCATCCAGTTTTGTTTTACTTGTCCTAAATAACTACTAAATAATTAGTTTCTTTAAAATCCAGAATCCTTCCTTCTATGGATATTTGTCTAAATTCTTCCTCCTCCTAGACCTTTCAATTTTACTATCGCTGTTCTTGCTCGTGCATTTTCTTCTTTCTCCATTCCACTTTTTAACTTCCTGTAGATATTGCTATACATTAAATTTGGGCCACTCTTACTCAGTAGGAATTAATCCTCATCCTGACTGAAACAGGAATGCATAGCATTTAAACATTGCTTGATTTTAAAACTCAATCTGAGAAATATTTTTTCCATTTTTCAAAAGTATCCTTCAATGCAGTGATGGACATTCACATCCTACCATATGCAAATGTTTAAATTGGTCAATGCCCTCATTTTATTGTTTGATTTTTCTAAAAGTTCAAAATATTTTACTAGGTAAAGGTAATCCTTCCATTCATATTGGGTACTTATATGGTTATTTAAAGAAAAATAAAACTTAAAGTAATATATAGTGATTTAATATTATATGTGTAGGAAGTTAGCAACTTATATGTGATTGAATTAGATTTCTTTTCTAAGTTGATTTTATAATACTAAAAACCTGACTAAAAGGTAAGTGCTGATGATGAAGTGAGCAAATCTTGAAACATATACAAGTAAAACTTACCTTTCAGTGATATTTTTAGTGTTAGCATTAACTGTAGATGTGTTTGTCATTAGGATCATTTTAATTAGAATTTGTACAACCTGAGATGAATAAATATTGTGAACGAATTTCTGGTGTTCTGTGCTGTAGTTGATCCTGTGGTTTGAGTTCAGTGAAACCGAGGTCAGTCAATTCATGAGGCTGTGTACTTGTTCAGATATATAGTTGGTATGTACATTGTGGAGGTTAAGTGTAGTGCAGTGATACTTTTAAGGGCAAATGAGCTACAAAAAGTGTGAGTACAAACGGTTCCATGCTGGTCAGGACAGCATGAAACATGTGCAACAACCAGGTAACACTCACACTCACTCTCCGATAAAGCACTGTTTCTATATACTGGTGCAGCTTGGCAAGACATTTCTTTGGTGTTCTTCCATGTTTAAAACAGAATTTCACATCTGTACATGGCTCTATTTCACCTTTAACACCATTACTGCACTACACCTAACTTCCACAACATATACACAAAAATTGCACATCTGAATAAGCACATTGCTTTGTGAATTATAACTGACTGATCTTGGTTTTTGCTGAACTTACCATCAACAAGATCAACTATACTTCATACCAGAAATTCATTCATTGTATTTGCTGATCACAGGTTATATTAAATTACTGCAAGTTTTACATATTACCATGGGGTGAAGCTTTCAACCTGGAAGCTAGCAACACCTTTTATATAGTTTTGAAATTATTATATATATATATATATATATACATATATATCACTCATTTAAAATTTTTTTGTGTGTTTTGTAGCATACAGACTGATCTACTGCAGCGAGCAGATGTAGAGAAAGAGTACCAGGAATTAAGAGAAGCTTTTTCTTTGCAAAAGAAGACTTTTGACACTCTTCAGATGAAACTGGAGCGAATGGAGAAAAATACTGTGGAATTAAATGATAGGATATCAAATTTAGAAAATGAGGTAAGATAATGTACACTTGCTACTGGATAGCACAGCACATATACCTATTCACAATGAGAGTGACAGGAGTAGTAGTAGTGGTGTTGGTGGTGTAGGGATAATTTTTTTCTCCTAAAGGATAGCCCTTCCCATAAAGCAAATATTCTGTATTCTTCATTTCCATCTCACACGTGAAGAAGTAATACTATGTATCATCTGGTATCAACTTTGGCCCTGAGCATTTTCTTTACCTTTATTGCATTTTAAAACTTCAGATATATTTTATACAGTAATTTCTGAGGTAAGGTATGAATTGCTGTAATTAGCTTATTTGCAATTATTCCAAAAAGAATTTTACTACAAAGGAATAGTTGAACTTCTCTCTTTATAAAAGAATTGCAAATGAACAAAAACAAGTTCAGATCAGAATTAAAAAGGCACCTTCTATACAGAGGAGGATTTCATTCACTCAAAAAAATACTAGTATTAATGTAACATTATAAATATAATTAACATGGATATTCTAAGAATACATGTGTACAAATAAGTTTTTGGAAACATACAGTAATTGAAAATTATGCAAAACTGACACCTCTGAAAATTCATTGTCAGATTTATTATAATATATTAATAAATATATTAATGAGTAGGAATAAATGTAGTTCTTGACATGATTTACATCCTAAAGTTTGGGCATAGAGTCTAATCTCTTAATAGGATCTATAGATTGCAATGTTATGCAGGTAAGTATGTAGTTATACTTTTAATGTATTCTGGCAATTTGTTGTATGATAATACTGTGTTATATTCACAACTATGTGTAAATAAGGTTGTATTGTGGTTTACAATACGTAGATCTACTTTACCTGTTCTTTTTAAAACAGCTGTTCTTTCTCTATCTTGGCCATTGTTTAGTGGTGGTGTGTATATTTTAGTTGATTAATTATTTGCTGTCTAAAAGCACACAAATCAGCAACTTTAGTAAGGTGAAATTGAAATATGTTTTAGGCGCTTTGAACACTAATATGCTTTTTTCAGTTTTCAATATTGAAAAAGTTGAAGAAGCAAAAACTATGTTATCTGCAAGTTATCCAGAAGAACAATAAATAATGAATTTCAGGAGTGGTAATAGCTTATTTTGGAACCTGTAAATATTTGAAATAATTCACTAACATAAAAACTGGAAGTGAATACAAAATGTATATAATTTAATTAAACCACATTTTAAATGAAACAATTAACTGTCTATGTTTTAAATGACTTTTATTATTCTAAATTTCTCTTTTAGTATGGCATATTTAGTCATTACTAAAAGTACAAAAATAAAGCCAGCTACAAATATGGTTCTACATAATATTTATGAGTTCTACTTGATTTGGATAGTTATAGATTTTATCCATCTTCAGGAACAAAGATCATAATGAGATGATATGAGACTGAATATTCAAATGTTACAGAAGTTTGAATTGATATCTCAGTTGGAAGTGGATCGACGAATAATGCTGGAGTTGCAAATGACAGTAAACCAACAAAGTTCTGAATTAGAGGAAGCTCGAACACAAGTGCTTAGGCAGAAAGAAGCAGTGGACATTTTGACTTCTCAGCTAAATGAAGAGAAAGCAATAAATGGAGATCTTCAAATTAGAATAGCTGTAAGTAACACTTAGATTCTATTGCTCCATATCCATATTAACTTCTATATATGCTTATGTTTATTAATATTTCAAAATAAATTACTCATTGAATTAATGAGAGAAATATATAACACATGCATTCAGTATTTTTCACATATTGAAAACACCTATTTTATCAGTGCTGCATATACCAAATAAGATGATCTTTATAATTATATAGTCAGTGAGATATAGTAATGCAAGAATTTTTCTTTTTCTTATCAAGGATGGTTTATTCTAACACAGGTATGTATGTGAACTATGCTATATTATGGCTGAAATATAGCTTAATTATAACTTATTTATTCTGCTTAGTAGAGATGAGATGCTTTTCTTCGACACTCTCTCTTCCTCATTTACCATATCTCATGCTCTCTTGCTCTCTCTTATATCTGTAGACATTTAGTTTAAAAATGAGATAAATAAATTTTTTTTTTTTTTTTTTTGGGTACCTAGTAGAAATGATACTATATACAATCAATAGAATGAAACAAGAAAGAGAAAAGCAAATAAAGAGTATCTTGAAATAAAGAAGGAGTGATGTAACAAATCATATTTATTGAAAATGAGATTGGCATTCCAAATTTTTAGTTATTTATTCTAATGGTACAGACCTTTCATTCAATGTTGACCTTTGTCATTATGAACTGAATTGTACTACCAGCTTGTGTTTCCTTCTACATGTATGGATAGAATAGTTCTGTCGACTGCAATTGCATGTTGCTGCTGGGGACTGCAATTGCATGTTGTAATCTTCTTTATTTGGTTATTCTTAATTATATATCTAATGGAATACGTACAGTATGTTAACCGTAAGTTACACCTATTTTAGACTCATTACTATATGTATTCTTACTGTTCATTTTTATATTAAAGCTTTTTATTATTTTTTATAATATTGACCCATTTGCATTGATTTTCTAAAACTAAAGTGTTACTTTTTGCTAAATGACTTAAATGTGGTTATTATAGACCATGATAAGTTGTATACCATGCTATCAACCACAGCTTATGGTTAAGACTTATTCAGACATCAAGATAAAAAATAAAATTATAAGTACCTATGTACAGAAGTGAAATTTATTACTTCCTTTACTTATTCATTTGGTTATTACTGACATTAGGAATTGCCATTTCATGATCCAAAGGTTTATATTATTACATCTTGCTCTGAAACCAAAGAAAGATGATGAGATGCTTAAGCTTCCAGTCTTGTAACACTGCATTGTCATGAGTCACAACTATCCGAGCATGTTTTTTTATATTATACACATAATATAATGGCAACTCACCTGTTTCTCTACTAATGTTATGCTAAATTATGCTATTCCAAAAAGAAAGTAGACTTAAAAATGAAGTAGTAACCTATTTTTATGCTGTATAAGTTCTCTTGCAGTCTATATTTTTGGTATTATTCAGTCTTTACTTCTCTCAAGTATATTGAAAAATAATTGTGTAACTATTGTTCTTTTCCATTTTCATAAACACAATTACTGAATGTGATTTAAACCAGTATTGGCTGATGCATTGTGGTAAAATGGGCATTTAGCACAAAACTTACCTAGTAGCTTGTGAAGAAAACTTGGTTACATTGGTAACACTAATAATAAAATTAACATTGAGTTGATTTCTCACTTAATGTTAACAAAAACATCTTTCAAAAGCTCTCATTTTCATCATCAGCTTTGTCAACTGATAGTGTTGCTCAAAGTGGACAGAATTCTCTCCGATGAAGGATGAATAAATCATCTTTGTAGGATGTCATCATTTCAAAGTACATCATTTTGTCTTTGTTCTTCCGGATGTGAATTTTTTCCCATTGTTCTGTTCTGTTGCAGGTATCATAAGTTTTAACAGCTTTAGATTTTCTTACTGTAGTGGTAGTTCCTATGAAAAATGATGTGCTAGATTTGTCTTCATGATTCATTCTATTGTTATGGAGTGTTTCCTTGTTCTGGTTTGTAAGGCTTATTTTTGTCTTTAAATCTTGTTACAGCCAATTTGCTACTCCTGATCTGTTAACTGGTGCAAATTTCATCTTGTACTTTGAGTTTATTAGGTTTACTTACCTTATATGGTAGAAAACGTTCAGCATTCCACTAGACTTTTAAATGGAAATTTCACTGGAAATACACATTTTAAAGTTTCTGAATCCTAAAAAAGCATTTTTAGAAAAAAATGTGTACGTGTGAACAGCATAATTCAAAAGCTTAAATTCATACTTAATATTTAATCCACCAAGGATTATATAAAGATTTTAAACAAAAACTCCCCTCCCCAGACTAACCTTTATATGTACTTTTTTTTTTGAAAACTTACTTTCTTATAATCAGCTCTAACAATTATTATCAAAATTCCATTATTTAAGAATATTTTCAAAACTGAAATGTACATTTTTTCTTTTCTGGAATACTCTCTAAAATCCTGTTTGTTCTGAATGACTTCTATGTAACTGGTAAACCATAAGTGAAAGAAAAAATCTTTACTTTACAAAAGTTGTAGAACTCGTTGAAGCACACAATTTACGTAGTCAAATATTTTATATTTGAGTGTATGATTTCTGAGATATCCCTTGTTATGTATTGCAGTTTGAATTTTGAAATACTAGTTTCATGTCCTCTCATGAAGGGGTTTGCCAAGAATGATGATGGAAGATTTCCATTGTTAGGCCTGTAGGTAGAATTTTCTTGAAACTAAAAAGTTTTGTCCATAATTATAGAAAAAAATGAGACTTTAAAAATATTCACATTCAAAAGACAAATTCCACAATATGCCATTTTGGTAGAAGCGCCACAACAAGCAAAAATTCAAAACTATTAAAACATAAAATATGTGAACATGAGAAAGTACACAATTTGGAAGAACAAGGCAAAATTATGAGCTTCAAAATCCACTTGGTGATGTCTTACTAAGATGATTTGTCCATCCACTACCAGGGAGAAGTACTTTCACTTCAAGTAATGTCAATAACTCCATGGCACGACAGCTCACGGGGAACCTTGGCCTACCGCCCGGCCGCTGCGTCCCCCATCTCGGTCCACTACAGACGTCATGGATGGGGTGCAGTATTGGAGGGTGAGATGTGGTCAGTGCCTCGAGCCCCCCGGCCAGTTAATGCGGTCCTCATGACCTGGAGCCGCTACTTCTCCATCAAGTAGCTCCTCAATTGGCCCCCCAGGGACCTTACGAGGCTGAGTGCACCCCGGGCCAGGTCTCCCAGCAGGGGAAAAATCCCCACGCTGGTACTGGGGATCAAACCCAGGTCTCCCGCTTGGTAAGCAGCTGTGCTACCACCGCGCTAAGGAAAGTAATGTCAACAGTTGACAAAAATGTTATGATGAAAATGAAAAATATGTTCTGAATGAATGTTGTTAATTAAGTGATGTGTCCCAACTTGACAAATGTTGATTTCATTATAAAAGAAAAATACTTTTTCATTCAGAACAATATCATTTTCTATAGTGACCATGATGTATATTATAAAGTCTTATAGATGAGGGCAAAATCCTTAATAATAAAAAGCTTAACTTATTAAATCATATTCTAATATAACTAAACTTGTAAGAAAAACTATGCTTTAAAACTTCTGTTAAAATAAGTAAGATAAGAAAGAAAGATAAGGGTTTCACTGGAACTTTTATAATTTTTTATATCCATCTGAACGAAAAAAATACTTTTTTTTTAAAACAAAATCTTGCCATCACATCTAGCTATGTATATCAAGTTCATCCATGACACACAATAGCCACGTATCCCAAACTAAACTTGAGACTGACAAATGTTAATTATTTTCTCAAAAACAGAACTAATGAGTTTGATTAAACGTAACTTATTTGAGAGATATTGACAAGAAGAATGTAACCATTGTTTTTAATAGCCTCTAATTCCAGAATGAACCTACCATTCTGATTTGAGTTTTATATAATTTTGCAAAACTGGGGAAACTGTAATAGCTGAGCAAACACTTACTGGAAAAAATGCAGATCTTATGTAAAACTTATTCATACATCAAGAAAGATAATCATTGGCATTGTTTTAAACTTTTGTACTTGTCACATTTTTTGTGACTTTTGACTTTTTTGTCATGATGTTATGCAAACAGTATAGAACTTCAAAGTAAACGTCTCATTTTTTGAAGAGCTATATAATGAAAACATTTCTGCCAATGTTTGCCTCAATTGGGATGAAGAATATGCTTTTAAAAGAATAGTTTATGGAAATAATACGGGCAGAGAAAGTCACATTAATGTAAACATCAGATTTTTAATTGCTGTGTTGCAGGCCCCTCTTCCTTTGGGGAAAGTAATAATAATATAAAAGTAATATATAGGTAACTAATTTAATGAGAGACAGCTGACTAAGAAAGTAACTGACCCTTATGTCACTAAAGCTTACATAAATCATTAAAAAATTACATAAGGAGTCAACTTAAACACTTTTTCTTGCCTCACCAACTTTTCTAGGACATATTTGACATGAATTTGCCCTCCTTATCTGCTACTTGTCAATTCTTATGTGCTTATAAACAAAATGTATAAAAATATAATTTTTGACTTCATGGTAGTCCATTATACATGTTTACATCAGTTATTTATCCAAAATTGAATATTGCTATAAACTTTTAGGTTGCTAGAATATTTCTGAGTTGGGAGTTTGTAACACTTAAGTATCACTTATGTATAGTTTTTCCAGACGAGTTTCGAAGCCATGTGGGCTTCATTGTCGATGATTTCCAACTGTTGAAGGAGTTGGAAAGCATCGACAATGATGCCCAACTCAGAAATATTCTATTCATACCTATCACTATTCCAAATCATCCTTTTATTAAAATTGTTATTATTTTAAGTTGCTATTTTATTTCAAATAACATGGAAGAACTTTTCTCTAGAACAAAAATATATGTGAAGCAGATAATAAAGATTTCCTTTTATATGGAAATAGCATGTGAAGAAATAACAAAAGCATTTATAGCATTGTGTAATGAAGAAGCATTTTAATATTAACTAGAGATATCTCTTATTTATCTTAGGCACCTACTTTGCACCAGTAAGTACAAGAATGCAATTTTCCCTAATGATTTCTTATTCACAAACAGATAAAATATATTTTTATTAATGCAATGTGAAATTCTTTGGAGTGAGATTCAAATATCTGATCAAATACACTGCATATTGTTCTTTATTTGTAGTTTTGTCAGGCTCTTATTTTCAGTGAAAGTTGATGGAATAACTATTGCCTGGAGTGACAACTTCCAGTCTTGCATGCCATGAGCACTTGGTAGAAATTGGACATAATAGTTTAAAGAACATTATGTATTACTTGTGTGAAAAGATTTTAAATAAGATTCTTATTTCTTAAAAGTGTTTTTAACATGTACAAATGCTCACTTTGTGAATATAAAACCACACTGTAGTAAGAACACATGCAAATACATACATTCACTCCAAGGTCTAATCTCACAGTGAGATTGACTTGTGTGTTTGACTTGTAGCAGAGGAAGCCAGACGTGAAGTTAGAAATGCATGATTTGTACCAAGCGCTTGCAACATGTAAGGCTGAGAATTGTTGCGTCAGACCCACAGACCAGCAGGTAACAGTTATCCTGTCAGGGTTCACCAAGATATACTGTATTCAGCTTTTAGAAAACTCCTATTGAACCATATAAAGGTCATGTAGAAATTATTGGTATGTTCAGCTGATTCCTTCTGTATAAAAATTGGCATAAGCCTCAACATAAAATTTGGACAATTCTGTTCTTATCAGTGGAAAGGTACAACTTCGTTTGAAACAAAAATGTTGTTAAGCTATCTTTTTATCATAAGAAAATAATAAAAGATTTGTTTTTTGTGCTGCTCATCATATGCATAATATGTATTCACTGTTTTTTATCTTAATAAGAGATTTATCTAATTGCAGTCTTTGAAAGAAGAAAACCAGAAGCTGCATTTTCGTGTGATTTCTGCTGAAGATGAGTTGTTATCTTTTCATAGTGCATCATCTGGAGCAATGGTAAGGGTAAGAAAATAACATTCAAATCATTACGTTGCACTTAAAATGACATGATAACCCTCTATGTTATGGGACCTAATAAAAAATCCACAGAAAATTGGCTACTTGACCATGGACTTGTTTATTTTTGTCCCATCATGGTGCAGTGTGTTTCAAATATAAAAAGAGATGAAATAAAACTTCTATTTAACATTATTTGGAGGCTAAAACTAGTTTTAAACTAGTGTTAAGAAAATTGAATATTTTGTTTTTGTTTATTTGTTTGTATTAAGCTTTTTACAGCATTTATATGATCTGCAGCTAACTCAGCATTTTACCTTAGACCATGTTAAAATAATAAATAACATACTTTCTAAAACTTTTTTTTCTTTGGGTTAAATTAACATCCTTTACACATTGGTTATAAAATGTGTCGAATTTACGCTTGAATTGCTTCACTAAGTAATAAATTACCTGAACATGTTTTGCAGGCTTATGTTGCCTACATCATCAACAGATTTCGACTGGCCGGCCTGTGGTTGGTATTTTCTGAGGACTCCTCTCCTTTCTCTGGTGGCTGATAAATGAATTTGTAGAGTGGGTTGTCATCAGCAGGGATTCCAAAATTCATATGGCTAGGTTTCTGCTTTAAAATAAGGATATTTTCCCATATGTTTAATTCTAGGGGTTGCTGTACTGATTTTAACTTCAAGTGTAAATTTGACTCATTTTATAACCAATGTGTAATTATGCTTCACTGTGTACCACTCCAGTATTTTGATTCTTTTGATAACATCCTTTAACTGAATAGATCTTGTTGACAAATGAATGAAAAGGGTGAAATGCTGATCAAATGCTGACATTAATCTATTCAGGATAAGGGAAAACCCCAGAAGAAACTCACCCTAGCTAGGTAACTCACCCTAACAAAGATTTGAATTTGGGACCTGTTGAATGTGAGGTAGACATGCTACTCCGAAATCACTGAGGTGGGTCTTCTAATGATGGCTCATTAATTGCTGTTACCAAACTATACTTTATAATTTTACAAAGTAATATGCACTGCATATTCAGTTTAAGATATCCTTTTGTTAATTAAATAAGAACTCTCTTATATTAATAATATCAGATTGATTACAAAACATATTTTGATATAATTTTTTGATAATTGGAAGTGGTATACTGTGAAGCTAGCAATTAGTTTTAATTTTAATTGGAGTCGAGTATACACACATGTTAAAATTTAGTTGAGTCGATTTTGTAACACTACATCACTTACTTTTTTATTTCGGAAAACATGTTTCAGAAGCCATGTGCTTCCATTGTCAATTCCTTTGGTCGACTGCCGGCATTGCTTGCTGTGGTGGTTGTCTCTGTCCCTGGTGGTGGTTTGATGAACCTCTGAATGAGTAGATCGCCTGGCGGGATTTCAAAATTGAAAACCCAGTTCTTGTTTTTCCAAATATATATGTTTTCCCAAACTTTTAATTCTGTCTTCCTTGTGATGTTTTTGAGGATTTTTGGGGGACAGAATTAAAAGTTTGGGAAAACATATATATTTGGAAAAACAAGAACCGGGTTTTCAATTTTGAAATCCCGCCAGGCAAGCTACTCATTCAGAGGTTCATCAAACCACCACCAGGGACAGAGACAAGCACCACACCAAGCAATGCCGGCAGTCGACCAAAGGAATTGACAATGGAAGCACATGGCTTCTGAAACATGTTTTCCGAAATAAAAAAGTAAGTGATGTAGTGTTACAAAATCGACTCAACTAAATTTTAATTGTTAACACACATCACTGTCTCAAAGTCCACCATATATCAGGATAATACACACATGTGCTTCACAAAAACTTACTTATGCAGAACAAGTTTCGCATGTGTATTGCATGCATTGTCTACTACTTTCGACTAAGTGTATACTTGACTCCAATTACAATTAAAACTATATTTTGGTATACTATTATTTTCAAACATTTATTTTGAATAAATTCTTTCCTCCAGATATCTTTGTTTTTACATTTTAATAAATTGTGGGTTGCGTGTTCTCTATAGTGTAGGTTCTTTCTTCCATTCTCTGTAACCTTTTAAACTTCATACTCCAGTTTAATCCATGTAATATCCTCTCCTTGATCTCTATTATAATTCTCAATATGCATCTCTTTCCCATCATTATTTCCAAAATCCTTATCAAAGTTTACAGAGATTTTTGCTCAATATTACCCATAAATTATGTGCATATCTTCCAACTGATATTAACTCCCAAAATCCAGTCAACATACTGTGACTACAGCCCACGTACATGTCACTATACCTTTACACCCTGAATTATTGTATGTGCATGGTAATTTGTTTCCATAGCTCCATGCATTATCACTAGTGTACATAAAACTTAATATTGAGCAGTGGGCAGTTCACATCAAAGCCGTGCATTGTCACACATTGTGAGTAACATGTCACACCTACATGTAATGTAGGCTTCTTGAAGTTTCTTCTACTAAATTGGAAGGCAAAAAGGACAGCTGCCAGGCCCACAGAGTTACTTATCAACAGAGAGTTCTAAGAGGCAGTTGAATCAGAGAGAGCATTCATCAGCTGAGTATGAGTGAAGAGACATAAAATTGTACATGGCAAAGATGAAAGAGAAACTGAAATTCAGAATGGAGAAGATGCAGACATTGACCAAAATCGACAAACAACTGGTCAGTATGAAGAAGCATGTAGAAGATCTTGGCCAATGCCTTGACTCATTGGAGGATGATGGTGAATGGCTTAATGCCCTGGAAGACCCTGCTCAGGGAGTACATTAGTATCCTGGAAGGAAGAACGAACAGCAGTGTCAAGTAACTGAATGCCATGATGAAAAGATGCTCGATGAAAGGCTGAAAGGCTTAAAAGGTTGAGGTGCCAGCATGCACACCACATCTGCACATGTCAAGCCACCAAAGTATGATGGGACATCAGGAGACTTCATCCTTTGAAATGCTCTGTTCTGTACTTTAGTGTTGTTGCCGCAACCCACAACAGGTGGTCAGGAGGAAGTCACACAGCCGATAACTATCCTCCAAACAGGCAGCAGAAGTACTAAATGAGATTTCAATGTCAGAAGTGTCTGGAGACATTGGTAGGCCTGCCAGAACTGGTTCGAAATCATCACTTGTCTACAGCATGCTGCAGTCAACCTAAGGCTGGCACAGTAGTGGAAGCAGAGAGTATGTTGCAGTTGCTTAAGTCAGCATTCTGCAGTGTGCCTGTCTTAAACTTTCCACACACTGAGGCCAGTGATATCAGTACTGGAGGCATTATATCCCAGGCCCAGAATGGCCAGGGCAGATAATGGCCTACCATAGCAAGATGCTTTCCAAGACAGAAAAGAACCACTAACTTACTTGGTGAGAGCTCCTGGCAGTAGTAAAGGCACTGGAGAACTTACACTTATACTTGTAGAGTCAGCCATTCCACCTGAGGACTGACCACTCTCTCCTCACCTCCTATAGAGCCAGACAGTCTCTTGGGACCAGAGGCTCCAAGAATATAACTTCACAAGAACATTGGAGAGGAAGGAGTCACTCCAATGTGAATGTCATGTTAAGAGAACCCATCACTGCTCTCCAAGCTGTCTTGATACACTGTTTTAAGAGAAGGAAAATGCCAATGTAATTTTGGCAGTGCCTACAGATGGATGGGTTAGCACAAACCTGAAGGGAGGGAGGGAGTTGTGGATGCTGATTTGGGGGAAATAGAGGCAGGGACTAGACCTACCTGGGAAGTGTAACACCCATGAGTAATGTGGAGAAGTCCTGTGGGCCTAATGGGACTCTCTGAAGACAAAGGAAGTTTTACTATTAACAGTTATGGTGTCACCTGATGGGAATACCCAGAGAGCAAGGTGATGGAAGTCCTGGAGGAAGTACATACAGACACTTTTGGAGATCATTTAGGATCCACCCAAATAAGCAACAATCTTCGACAATTGTTATTGGCTAAGGCTGTGGACAGACACTGATCAGCAGTTCTGCCACTGTTATATGTGTGCAGGAAGTCACAGCTTACAAGCCAGGAGCCAGTGTCACATATAGTAGAATAACGTGACAGTAAACTTTGAATGCATAGCCATTGATATATGGACCATTCCCTGTGTCAGACAGGGGTAACAAGTATTTTTGGTGGTATGTATTACTTCAAGTGGCTGGAAAGGTATACCATTGCTAACCAGGAGGCCAAGGCCATTTTGAAGTGCCTCACAGAAGAATTATTTCTGTTGCTTTAAGGTACTGTTGCAGCTACACAGTGATTAAGGTACCAACTTTGAGTTAAACCTTATGAGGGAAATACTGAAGCAACTTGGAGTGCACAAGGCATGCACAATACTTCTTCACCCAGAGTCAGAGGCATGGTTGAGCAATGTATCACTCTAGAAGAATATTTGAGAAGGTTGTGGCAATCAACAGACTGAGATGTCAAGTGTGACTGTTTTGCTGGCATACCAATCTTCACATCACCAGGTTGACATCAGCCGAATTGGTCTTTGGCAGGGAGCTGTATCTACCGTGCAGCATAATATTTGGGAGTTGCCCTAGGCCAGAATAGCAGTAGTCAGCTGCAGCGAATATTGTAGACGACCTTCAGGACATGCATAAGATGGCATGACAGGTAGCAAACACTGGATGAAGACCTGTTACGACTGGCAGAACAACAGCTAAGATTTCCAATAGGGTTATCTGGTGAGGCTATATTGCCCTATCCAGACCAAGAGATGCTGCCCCAAAATTAATAATGTCATACTTTGTGGTGAACAGAATTAATGATTTTGTTTACCATATCCAAAGGCTGCCCTGGGGAAAGAGGCTACAGCCTGCTACAATGATGCTGGTCAGGATGATCAGCCCTGAGGAGGAAACAGTGTGCCAAACCATTCATCCAAGTGCATTTTCACTCTGAATTGTTGCCCAAATGCAATAGCATGATTTCCAAAGCTCCATGTATTGTCAGAAGTGTTAATAAAAATTTAACATAGTGCGAGCAGGCAGTTTGCTTAAAGCCTTGCATTTCACACCTGCATGCAATTAGAAAGAGCAGTCCTCAACTGTCAAAACAATGAGAGATAAAATATGCTATAGCATTGAACTAACATTGTAATCAATAGAAATTGCAATAAAAGTATTTTGTTAGAATATCATTACTGCCCTAGACATTTAAGGACATGGAGGTCAAGTTTGTATAACATCTCATCAATATCTTGACAGGAAACTCTCACTTTGTATCTTATGGACTGCCATAAAGAGGTGTCTCATCATCATTGTGTCGTTATCATTATCTGAGCTTATTAAGCATCAGTGTTCATATGCTTGCTACATGGTGACAGCTCAGTTTAAACTCCTGTTACAGAAAATGTTCAGTTCCAAAAATCATCTTGGTTTGCTTCAATAGTGCTCTTCTAAATGCATTTTTATGAGTTAATGAGGATTCTGCACCAACTATCACAGTGGATATAGTGTTCATATGGTTACCAGTTACTCTCATATGTTGTAACGGGGAACTACTGCAAGGCTAATTTCAAGAGAAACACCAAGGGGAGCTTTGAAGAGAAGCTGAATAGATTATCATCAAGGTTGATATGTTATTGAATGATTTGCTGCTTTTAATTACTGCTGATTGGAAACAATTTCTAATTTTTCTCGAACGTATTCTACTGTATGTCTTAACATACTTCTTTCCTATTTCTTCATAATATCTTTGAAAATTTTTTGTTTAATGCCAGTCATATTTGTAATCAGTTTGCTTCTACAACTTTTCCTGTTTTATGAAATCCATGTTTAAAGGTTTATCTACAATTATTTTCTCCTTTTAGATGAGCATGAACCATGATGACAATGAGGGAATGTTAGAAGAAAGTATTGTGTTACGTTGTACACATTCACCAAAATATCATGCTACTGGCCATATGAGCAGCATTCAAGCTGAAATGCAAGCTACAGAAATTAATCACCAGGTAAGTTGATTTGCATTTTTATTTAATGTAATTTACAAGAGCATATTTTGGCATTTTATTAGATATTCCTTAAAAGATTACAAAACCAAATTTTAGAACTTTGTAAACATTTTGCTAAATGAATATTAATTACGTGATGAGAACTTTGTTTTATGAAAAGATTTTATGAAATTCAAAGCCTATGTGTAGGGAATAATGTAAGAGAAAATGCAAATTCTAATAATTCAAACTAACACCAGAAGTTTAGATTTTGTAAAAAGATTGTCCCTCAGTTAGATATGTGGAGTCTTACACACAGTTTGTGTGGAAAAAAACAGTTAAACACATTGCTCTCAGCATTTGGAATTTGTTAATAATGAATAAATGCCATACCTGTCAGTTTACGTATCCTCATTTTACAATAAATTTTAAATTCAATATCACTGAATAGTATAATGAATTTATAGTGTTTCAAATACAAAGAAATTTGAGGTCTCTTTTCAATAACCTAATCTAAATTAGTAATGAATAGTGTAACCATTTATCCTGATCAAGCCTCAGAAGTTCATCTTCAGAGCTAAATGAAGTAACCTGAGATTGCTCTAATCAGAATCCTAGATATTAAACTTATTCTAGTATGTACCACCCATTGCAGCTAGGTCTTTCTACACTTTTATATGATTTATCCCTTTCTAAGTTTCACAGCACTCCATGAAGTTTCAGGCCATTCACAAACTTGCAAAATGCTAGACCATTCCCTTCTTCCAACATTATTTTTTAACCATAGCTTGCCAACAGATTTAAGAAGGTCTGCAGCACAATAAAACATTTAAAATTCCAAAATTCTTTACAGTTTGAAAGTTAAAACCTACACTGCTCTAAACACCCATAAAAGCAGATGTGCCTCTACATAATGTTCTTGTCCACCATATAAAAACAAGAGGGAAAAAATAATTAGAACAAAATAGATTTTCAAAACTGAGAAGTATTACCCTGCTCTTCAAAGCTATTTTCAATGAAAACAGTACATCCTATATGCCAGAAAATGTGGTACTTTAGTAATGTAAATGTTCACAAGTAAAATGTTTTGCAGACTTAAGAAATAAGGTATAAGATTGTTCATTTAGAGTGGGTGGTTCAAGGTCATATTCCCCTCTCAGATGGTGCACTTGCATACTTTCTTGTTTATGCCTTGGAGAGCGAGAGAGAGCGCGAAAGAGTGAGAGAGAGAGAGAGAGAGAGAGAGAGAGAGAAGGAGCAAGAGAGAGAGAGCGCAAGAGAGACCTTGAACTGCCCATTCTAAATGAAAATACTATAATTGCCGTGTATTACATTTCAGATAAAATCACCATCAGTTTCAAAACGGAATAAAGCTGTACAAAGTTTGGAGAGTATATTCCAAGATCAAATACATCAAAATGGTGCCAGGTAATAATTTAGGACTGTTATTAAACATTTTATGTCTTAATATATCCTTGAATTGAAACTAAAAGGATATGGATGATATTTGCGGTTGCTATATAGGTATAAAATAAAAAATAAATGTGTGTGTGTTTTTTTAGTAAATATGAAACAGGTTTTAAGGTACTAGTAATAAAATCCGTAAAGTGACTGTTATGGCCAACTTTTGAAGTTGAAGTTCCAAAATATCAAACTTAGGAGTATATATGTATATAAAAAGTTAATAAAGAGCAGTTAAAGAATTTTTCAAACTTTGGAACTCTTGGGTAACAAAAGGAATAGAAATATTCAAAGAATAGCATTTTTAAATGAGTTGAGGGAGCTTGAATTGGGGTAAGAAATGTTCAAATAGGTGCAAAATAAATAATTCAAAAAATAAAATTAAAACTTGAAAACTCAATACAGAAACATACAACCGGAAACATGATGGAAAACATTATTTTAGAAAACAGTAATATAAATTGAAAAAGCCAGAAAAAAATGTTGATATATTTGTTGTGTACTATGTAAACATTGTTGAATGTTTAAATATAAGAGCTAATCGAACATATTAAAGATAGTGTAAAAACAAATCTACAATTCAATGGTACTAGTAAAAATGATTGTAGATGAGAAACTTACATAGTGAAATAAATTAATTAAAATGAACTTCAACCAGTCTAATACTTTAGTAATCAAATGAAATAATTTTGCAAAAATGAAATTACAGCACCATTACCAGATATTATAAATCACAGTTGTACCTGGAATATTTTCAAATGTGTTGAAGGTAATTTATGAGATCCATATATAAACATAAAAGGGTCCAGGCTAAATGTAAAGAATTACAGACCAATACCACTGTAATAGAAGGCATATGTTTAAAACAACTACAGATTTATGCTATAAATGTAATATGCTATCTCAATAATAATATGGCTTCTAAAGAAATGAGTCCACTATAGATGCCATTGAAAATGTAAAAATGACTGCAATGGATAAAAACAAAGTCATAATAGCAGCTTTTTGGACCTCTCCAAAGCATTTAATTGCATAAATCCAGATATTTTTTTTAGGAAAATCTCAATGTATGCAGTAGTGGAGTATCAGAAAAAGTGGTTAAGGTTGTATTTGACAAATAGGGAACAATATGTTGAAATTAAACATTAACATGAGAATAAATAAGTCTCAAATATGATATTATTTCAAAAAATTAAACATGGCATTTTGCAAGATCTGTTTCCCTTACGATAATATTGCCTTGTATGTGTATAAGGAGTAGAGCATAAGTACATTATTATTTATGAAAACATTTCTACATGATTCAGTGGTTAGCATATTATTTGTAACTCTAATACATCTCTTTTGTAGAATGAATAGTCTATCCATATACACCTTTGCTGCTAATCCCCATATCTTAATACCATACAATACATTTGTATAAATAGTACCCTAGTACATCAACCAAAGAATATGCAGGTTAGTAAATGCCTTATGAGTTATTATTAACTTACTAATTTTGTGAGCTGTTATACATTGAAAGGTGATTCTTATATTTTAGTACTGCTGATTTGAAAACTGACTTTCGTTTTTCTCCATCACATCAGGTTTTTTTACAAATAAAAAATAAAGTAAAATGTGAATGTATAATGAGCTGTATAAGAGCTACAAATGACTTTGTGAAGTTTTTTGTTGCCAATATTACATTTAAATTCATTTTATAAACAGCAGGTCAATAAAATCTTGTTTGTTTGGTGTGGAATGTTTGTCTCTTGGATTTTCTCTCGTGTGTTCCTGTGGAATCCCTACACAGCATCCAGCAGTAATCTGCAATCATTGAAGTATCTCCTCTCCATTTGTCGAATATCCTGATGGAACCTCTCCCTTTGTTCCTCTCCCTTTGTCCCCAGGTTGTCAGAAAGTTCATCCAAATGTGAAAACAGAAAGTGTAATTTGGGACTCTTGTTGCATCCTAGCGATTTGAACTTCTGTAGCATGTTCACAATTTTAAGGTAGTCAGGATGTTTATTATTTCCTAAAAAGTTTTCTGTAAGTTCTTTAAATGCATTCCAAGCATTTTTCTCTTTAGTAGCTTCAAATTGCCTGTCTTTAAATAGAGCTCTGATTTGAGGACCTACAAAGATTCCTTCTTTTATTTTTGCCTCAGAAAGAGCAGGAAATTTGACACTGAGATATTTGAAACATTCTCTATTTTGATCAAGTGCTTTTATGAACTGTTTCATTACACCAAGAGAGGTGGTAAAATGATTTTCTTATGATCCACTAGGCTACCCCTTATTATGTTCTTATTACCTGGCATTAAACTTTCTCTTTTGGGCCTCTGTCTTTGTTTCCAATGTTTGTCTTTTGCCCTTCTATCCCACTTGCATAAATAGCATGGAAATTTTGTGAATCCCTGTTGTTGGCCTGATATCATACAGATTACTCTCAAATCTCCACGCATCAACCACTGATGTTCAACATATTTAATTCTCTCCAAAACATACTTCAAACTTTCATAAAACTCCTTCAGCTGCACTGAATGCGCTACAGGAACTGAATGCGCAAGAAAGAGTATTCCCATTGTGAAGCAGCACAGCCTTAAGACTTCTTTTACTAGAATCAATAAATAGCCTCCATTCATGTGGATCACATTTATCACAACCCAGTTTTTTTTATTAAATCTGGAATGTTATTACAGTAAACTAAATGTTCTTCTTCGCTGAAATATTGCAAAAAATCTGTTTCTCTGTTCCTGTAGAAAGTCACTGATGTATCAGCTGCAAGTAAGTTGTTTTCCTGTAGTCTGGAACCTAACACTTCAGCTGCATCCTTGGGAAGATTTAAATCCCTTACAATATCATTTAGCTTAGCTTGTGATAATAGTTGGGGCGCATTTGATGTTTCAGGAACGAACTCCTCAGACACAAGTGATGATGGTGAAAAATCTGTATCTGAAAAAAGTTCACTACTGTCTGTAGATGGCTTAGGTACAGGAATGCCAGGACAGTGAGCCACTGGTCTCATAGCAGATGGCAAGTTTGGGTATATAATTGCTGCTTTGTTCTTTGCATTAAAACCCTTCACATTGCTTGTACAAAAGTAACAGTCAGTACTGTGATTGTGAGGTTCTGACCACACCATTGGTATTCCAAAATATAGTGATTGTTTCTTTTCCCTTGTCCGATTTCATAAGTCTTCAACACAAACACTGCACACATTATGAGGAGCCCAAGACCTGGCTTGATCTCCTATTTAAATTCCGAAGTAAGCCTTGTACGCTTTCCTTATAAATGAGGTTATGTTTTTCCTCTGCTTCTTCACAATAAAACTGCCACAAATATAACAAAAAGAATTTGGATTATTTACACAACACCTTCTTTCCATTATGCTGTATGAGTTACATAGGATAAAGATAGCAAAATTGTACTATTTAAATACTATTTTCTTGCTTTATACAACCACTAAGCTCTCTGACAGATGAATTCTCAATACAAAATAGTGTAAGCAACTTAGAATGTGCTGCCATCTGCCATAAAACACACAACTAATTCCTTTTGGTAGCTTTAATCCAATAGATGGCATTGTTGTAGTAATGCAATGGTTAATGATCACATAAATACACAAATAAATAAAAATGGAAGATATGAATTTTGAAAAAAATGGTATGTGATACGACAATATGGAGTTCATTTTTGGAATCAGGACATGGAAATTACTATCAAAGGACCTGAATATCTAAAACAGCAAAATCAGTGTTGACCTGTGTAATTAATATGTTCCCTCCAATTTAAGTCTTCATCCACTATTATGCCTAAGAATTTATGTTGATTCACATTTACTAATTCTTCATCATTAATAATTAGGTTGATTTCATTTACTATTTCCATAGTGCGTAATTCCAAAATCGTATAGTTTGTCTTTTTCATGAAACAGAGAAGATTATTTGATTCAAAATATTTTAGTAGGTAGCTTAGTGCATTTAACAGGTGAAATATAATCAGCACCCCAACAGCTTACAGTTGTATCATCAGCAAATGAAAGAATACTAGAATTTGTTGGTATAGTAATATCATTGACATAAAGAATAAATAACAGGGGACCTAGAACAGATCCTTGGGGAACACCATATTCTGTTACGTCATAGTCTGATTATATTATATTTATTAATCTGTCTGTCTCTTATGAATAATTTGTACTGCTTGTTTCCTTCTTAATTGTGATTCTATTGGATTAATAGCATGTCTCCTTATACCATATAGTTCAATTTTATTTATTAATATTTCATGCTTTACAGAATCAAAAGCTTTAGTTAAATCAAGAAAGATAGTACCACTTTCTCACCCTTATCTATTTTACCAAAAACTTTGTATATGAAATCGGTAATTGCTGTTTTGGTCAAGAGCCCTTTTTTAAATCCATATTTTCCTGGAGTATAGCCATCAGTGGACTGTCGTTTTCACTTCTGCATTAGCAGAGCGTTGGCCAGCCAGAAATTACTTCATGGGACCAAACAGATGAAAATCTGATGGTGTAAGGTCCGGAATGTATGGTGGATGCTGGAGCACTTCCAAACCAAATTTGGTGATTTTCTGACGAACAGCATCTGCAACATGGGGCGAGCATTGTCATGAAGAAGTTTGACATTGTCAGGATTAATGTTGTGACGTTTGTCACAAAGGGCATGATGCAACTTCACCAAAGTTTTATTGTAGGCTGCAGCATTCAAGGGTCCTGTGTTAAGCAAAGTCCACCAATAAAATATCATGCATATTCCAGAACACTGTCCAAGCACTTTCCTAGTAGATAGTCACTTTGAATTTTTTCTTTACTGGGGAACCAGCATGTTTCTACTCCGTATTTGCCTACTTTGTCTTCAGATGTGTAGTGGTATGCCTATGACTCATCATCAGCGATGATTGCTTTCAGAAAATCTGTAGTGTACCGCATTAAGTGATCCAAGCTTGTCACCATTCACTGGCCTTGTGGTTGTCTGTCAGATTCTTAGGTACCCAGCAAGCACTAACTTTATGAAATTTCAACATGTCATGAATAATATCTTACACTGCACCATAGGAGATGTTGAACTGTTGCAATAAGGTTCGCAGTTGCACAAGTCAGTCGTTCAAAATTGCTGCCTAAATGCCTCAGGATATTCTGCAGGGTTACAGCTGTTACTAGCCTCCTGGAGCATGGCGAATCACTAAAGTTCACATGGCCCTCTTGGAAGAATGCACAGCACCTGGAGGCATTGCTATTGTTCATACATGCCATGCAGGTCCCTGTGAATTTCACTTGGTTTATGCCATTTGCCCACTATTATCAAACCACACCTGTCTGCTCTTCACATGTGGACAACAGTATCATGCACATCATCTTTGTTGCATAGTTTATGCTTCTCTTGCTAAAGCTGCACATGAAACAAAAATATACCCTCTGTAGTGAAAATTTCAAGCTCTTTTATCGGTGTGAAATTGCAGATTCCAGCTGCAATACTAAGTCAAAAAAAATTATTGTGCATTACTTTTCGATCCATCTTTATATTTGTCTGTTCCCCCTTTTTACATATGGGCCTAACTAATCCTAATTTAGTAAATCAGGAAAAGTACCTGCCTGAATGGAGTAATGTATGAGGTATTCTAAAGGTTTTACAATCTGCCCTTTACAGTGTTTTATTATTTTAGGGCTAATTTCATCCCAACTAGATGAGTTTTTATTTGTTAACTGACTTTTTATTTCACTTATTTCTTTCTCACTCTTGGAGCAATAAATAACTATTTTTGTCTGAATACCTATGATTCAGATTTGCAGCATTAGTTTTTGCAACATCTGGAATAAACCTAGTTGCAAAGTTACATTTGAGTGCCGGTTTTTTTTTCAACCCCTGATAGGCTATAAATAAAAGACAAGTTTATAGAAAACAATTATTTTATTACTAAAAGTTTTGTACACTTATGGTTACTTTTCAACATAATCTCCGAAAAGATTGAGACATTTGTTGTAGCTGTGCACAAGCGTTGCAATACCTGCTTCAAAAAATGTTGCCACCAGTGATTTCAAATGAGCATTGATGTTGTTTTGAAGATCTTCATTGGTTTGAAAGTGCTGCCCTCCTAACCACGTCTTCAGTTCAGGGAAAAGGTGAAAGTCGCTGGGTGCCAATTCAGGACTGTATGGCGGATGATCGAAAATGTACCATTGAAATTGTTCAAGGAGCCAGTGGGTTGTGCCAGTAGTGTGTGGACGAATGTTGTCATGCAACAACACAATTCCTGAAGTCAGCATTCCTCTTTGTTTGTTTTGAATGACTCTCCACAAATGTTGTAAAGTACAAAAAAGATCTTCAAAACAATGTCAATGCTCATTTGAAATAATTGGTGGCAACATTTTTTGAAGTGGGTATTGCAAAGCTTGTGCACAGGTACAATATTTGTTTGTGTATACTAAACATTTTAGAGCACTACAGATAAGTTGACAAAGTAGACTCACTACAAATATCTTATAAATAAGATCACTGTCCTCAAACTTACAGTTAACTCATATCAGATGCTCTTGTTGTTTACTGTTATCATCTTGCATTATTTAGTGCTGATAGCACCCATACAAACATTGTTTCCACTAATTTGTATGACGCATGTATAAAGATGTGTATATAGGTAATACCTGTCAGATACCTATGCTTTAATAATAAGTAATGTTCAAAGACCAAGTTGTATGCAATTTAGATATTTTTTATCTGCATTAAACACAACCTGTATTTTTGGGGGGCAAATAGATATATAAATAAAAAATAAAGATAATTAGTTCTGCTATAGAGAATGCTACAGAACTGCTACTATATCAATTCCAACTGATATAATATGATAATCAAGGCACAGAGCAGTTAGATAGTCCTTATTAATGAAATTGTGCCTTTTTGTAGCCTTCCTTCTTTCCTCTCTTTCTTTTTTAATGATTCCCTTTCTCATTTTCCTTTAAAAAGCCTTGGTATTCAAATGTTTTTATCTAGAAACTTACCCTATAAAGCATAAGTAATGATTATGGCTATTTCTAGTTGGAGAAACAGTAAATGTTCATAATGGAAAGTAGCTTGCAGTAACACTCTAGTATAATGCCTTGTTCTGTTATTTTATCAGTTCAGTTATATTGCTTCACAGAAAAAATCCAGCTGAAAACTGCCCATTTCTTTCAGTAGATTTTAAGGCTACAAGCTTACATGTTTTACATTACTAATAAATATTATTTTCTTCTTGCTGTTGTCTTTAGATTCATAAAAATGGTTGATCAGAGTAGCCAAGTAAATGAAGAACTGAATGGCATAATTTCTCATTCTGACCCAGGTACAGTGCTACTATATAAGATCCGGTAGATTTGAAAGAATTCCATTCTTTTTCTCAAAAAATGCAAGTGTGAGTGACTTCAATTTAAACAATATTCTGAAGTAATTTTAAATGCAATATAATGTTATTAAAATATTTTATGATATCTTTTTAAATATATTCTAGAGCCTGTCAGGGATAATGAAGAGAGATATAGGTGGAGGAAATTTCACAGAAATAAAATACCAAAAGATGTAAGTATTACAGGAATTTTTTATATTTACAAATACACAGTTTGACATCATTTTAAGGAATATACTATGGTACTCTCATGTTTTACTTTATTGTATCATTTCTGCTTGGGAGGGGTATGAGTAAGAATTAGAAATAATATAGATAAAAAAGCTTTTAGAGCAGGTACCTAATACTGCTATTGGTTGTAAGTAGCACTTTATAAATAACATGATTTTGCACTATAATAAAGCTTCTGAATTTTTGGGGGGGTAACTTATTAAATACCTTCTATACTTCACACTTGCAATTAAATAGAGAAAGAGTAGTGTATTCAAACCCAAAAATATGTTTTGAGCTCCCTGAACCCAATAAAAAGATTTTTAGAAAAAAGTCCATACTTGTCTCTCAGCTGTCCTAAAAGTAAGTTAAGTATTTTGCAAACATGTGATGCAAAGATTTTTCAAGAAATTCCCTCCCCCTCATGCTATTGTTTTTACAGCATTTTTTATTCTTTTTAACTTTTTCTATTTTATTTTATTTTATTTTTTTTTTTTTATTCTCATTTTAAAATAAAATGTCGTACATTTAAGATCTTTACATGCCATGACATGAAATATTTAGCTTAAACTTCCTGGGAATAGCCTGTGAAGTTCTTTTTGTTTTGAAGAAATTTTGTATAGTTTTATATAACAGGTAAATCATAAGAAGTATACTAAAACATACTGTACAAAAAGATGTATATATCTCTTTTAAACACACACTTTTTTTTCAAATAATTTCTTCTGTCACATTAGTTACTTCCAAAATATCCATTAGTTATTGGTTTGAATTTTCAACATTGTTGTTTTCTTAAAATGCTGTCACTATTTGGTTATTTCTGGTGATGTCATAAAAAGAATGTGGAATTTCAAGCCCAACATATTTCAGCGTACGGTTATTGATTTGGTTTTCTCTATCCCCTTTGTACCATAACAAAATATGCAAGGAAACAATTTTTGCTAAATTTATTTTGATTAAATGAAGCAGGTTGAAGAAAAAGTATTCAGAAGGATAATCTGTAGAAACTATATAAAAATAAACCATAGTGGGTAGAGCAAGATGTAAATATGCTCATCAGATGTTTCTTTTTATCTGAATCTATATTCCTTAGCTGGTTTTGGATGCTTGTTAGATAAACACCTATTATAAAATGGGATAAGTTTTGTATGTGCTGAACTTAAATGTCAAATTTGGTATTTAACAAACTCTTTGGTTTTGAGTTGTGCACTCAACATGCACGCACGCATGCATGCATGGAGAGAGTTTTCTAAAATTTTTTTGTTTATTCAAATGTTCTCAAAAGATGCATTTCTAGTGAAATTTCAGTGTCAAACTTTTGGATGGAATACAATACCTTCTCTCCCTAATTTGTACATGATAGAGAAAGTAAAAATATATGAAGTTATATCACATTTTCAACATTAGCTATAAACTCAGCTAAAATGTCTGCATATAGGGATATCTTTCCCATGTGTGTGCGTGTGTGTGTGTGTAATATATGGTTCTCGTATAATGTCCTGATTTGACATAGTAGAGCATTCTCTCTGAGAATCAGTAAGATCATGAAACATTACTACAATAATAATCCATCTGGAATGATGTATTAATAGTGTTCACTGATTGAATAACTGTTATTAACTCAACCTCCTTTGTAAAAATGCAGCTTCATAAACAACTTTTTAAGTCATTTGATTTACTGTTTTCAGCTTCTACTTTATGATGCCATACGACTCAAGCCTGTGCCGTTATTGAAGATTTGGGAAGAAAAGTGTTTTCCATCATGTTCAAGGTTAGCTAATCTTTATCTGCTTTACTGTCATGTAGAAACTGCTAAATATAATTTAAGTATTACAATAGATTCAATTGCAGATTTGACAGTTATGCTGTTTTTTAGTATTCTTGCCCACAAATATCTACATGTTTTGCTGAGCAGAATATGTGAAATAGTATGTTCATCAGTTTGCAAATAGTGATGGTATGTTTATCTAGTAAGGAATATACTTGTCCCTAAATAGTCATAATCGCACAAAAACATGCTATACATTTAATATACATTTCAGCATTAAAGTAATAATCTTATTCCTTTCCATGAAAAGTTTTGCATCAAGTTATTAAGTAAGTGTGTGTGTGTGTATATATATTTATTTATTTTTTTTAACGGGAGATAAGTAAGTGTGTGTATGTATATATATCTTTTTTTATCGTTGGCAGATAATTTCTACTAAGTTTTAATAATTAAAGGATTTAAGGAAAATAATTTAAAATATCTTGGTCTCTTGTACTAAGAGGATTAGGAGGAGAAATAATCTTATTTAGTTTTCAAAAATGTACTTTTTGTATAATTTTTCTGAACCTTACAACAGCAAACATTTGAATGATCATCTCTTCACATCTTAAAAGAGTAAAATTTATAAGACCTGGAGGCATATTCATTACCTCCTTTCTTTCACGGTATTTCAAGCATGAGAATCACGTCAGATTGTTTCATGTCATGTAGCAAAAGAATACTTTCTCACGAGGATAGTGCTAGTGGCATTTTTTCACTAAACTCTTATGAGTGCATTACATACAAGGTGGCGTGGTAGCAATTTAACATACATCCTGCTAGATAAAATTGTATGCTTTCTGTTTATACTATTAATTAGTATTCTTGGTGGCTTCTGTTTACAGTATATTTTGATTGATTATAACTCCTGTTTTACTTATTTATTTCATTTAATCAAACTGCAATGACATGTAGCACACCAGATTTTTAGAAAAAATCACAAATGAATATTTGCATATACAATAAGCGCACACGTAAAATAAAATTATGTATGAGAATAATGAAAATACAACCTGCATATTCATGACATAAATTTCGGATGGTTTTGGTTATTGTTGTTATTATGATTATTATGATGGTTATTTATTATTATTATTATTATTATTATTATTATTATTATTATTATTGCTCATGCCTAAATTTATGTAATTTTCGCTTAAAAACCTTTAAAAGAATAACCTGTCTAATCAAGTGTGGCAATTTCTTCTATAGCATTATTTAAGTCATATACCTACATGTAATACTTATATTTGATAAGGGTAAAATAACAATTTTTGAATAATAGCCTACAGCTAGTTGCTGATTTATTTTTTATCCATAATATAATGAATATTTTAAATATTTTTTGCACTGTGATGAATTATAATAAACTGATACCATATAAGAAAAGGAAGTGAAAGTAAGAATAGTAAAGCATTTTTAAGTATGACTCATTTATAATATATATTATAGTTTTTATTGAAAAGAGCACTGACTTAGTTTTGTGATTTTAACGACATATATTACCAGAAATGCTTATTTTTTGAATACATTAATGGTTTATGCGACCTTAATATTTGCAGATTGAAATAGTACTGGATTGTTTTATCTTAATTGGCTATCAGTTTATTATTTTTTAACCATTCCACCTTGCTAAGTGAATTTGTAATGTTTACTTATAGATTGTTGATGCTACTACCTTGAGAAATAAATTGTCAACATATAGAATTATTGGCATTGGGCACAGGGTAAACTATGTATACAGAGAACAGAGAATTAACTAAGCCTTGGGACATTTCTGAGATCTTTATATAGAATTTCCTCTATTTGTCTTCAGATGCATAAATAGGATTCAAGCACTTTAATACAGTACCCATTATTTATATTATTTTATAAAATTGCAGCATGATTTGGCAGTCAAATAGATTGAATGCTTCGGATAAGTCCATAAACAACCCATGTCTATTTATTACCTATATCACCATATGCCTCCTTTAAAAAGTCAGTAATTATTAAAATTGTCTTCCACTGCTAAAACATGTTGTTTATCATTATTAAACCTTACTTTTTAAATATGTTTAAGAATCATTTATACATTATTTTCTCTATTAGTTTTTAAAAAATTAAAAGTAATAACATCACTCTGCAGTAATATATTCCTTGAAGCCTTTTTCTTAGAATTGGCTTGACTGTACTAATACTTTTTCATCTGGAAACTGGCAATCTTAAACAACAAATTGATAATGTGGCATTGTGGCCACAAGAGACATGCTGAAACTGTATCTTAACTCTAGGAATATGCTCATAAACTTTTTACTTTCTCTATATGTACTATGTACATAGTGTATAGAGAACGTATTGCATTGTACCCAAAAATTTGATACTGAGATTTCATCGGAAATATATGCTTTGAGACCTCCTGAATCGAAAAAAAGCATTTTTAGAAACATGTCCTGTGTCTGTGGGCAGCATAGCTCAAAAACGAAAAGACCGTTAAAAACCAAACTTGGTATTTAAGTTTAGTATCTTCCAAGGATGGGACACGAAGATTTTCAAGAAAATCCCCCCACCCCAAACTACCCTTTACATGGAACTTTTTTAGAAAATTTTGATTTTCTAAAACATGGCTCAAATGATATCCTGTATATTCCTGACATTTACATACCAAATAAAATGTATATCTTGAATTTTCGGGGAATAGCCTCTGAAGACCTCTTTATCCTGGATAAATTTTACGGAATTTTGCATAACTGCTAAACCGTAAGAGATGGACGAAAACTTAAAAGACATAAAATGTAGAGCACGTTAAAACTCACAATTTATGTTATATAAATTTTTTTTCTCGAGTTGATCGTTTTTGAGATATTCCTTGTTTATGGTTTCAGCTTTGAAAAACATACTTTTCTATACAGGAATTTGTCAACTCCTGTCCATACAAACAAAGGAACTTCAATTCACATTGCAACCAGCTTTTAACTATCACTTTAACCTATGGTACTCCCTTATTTCGGTTCTACTTACAAGGAAGCAAGTAATAAGGCTATTTCTGCTATTTTTTTCTCAATTAGATGAAGTAAACAGAACAATTTGTTGCAGAGATGTAGAGAGAGTCATGTGAATGGAACACATCAGATTTTTACTTTCTCTACACGTACTATATACATAGTGTATAGAGAAGGTATTGCACTCCACCAAAAAATTCCATATTGAGATTTCACTGGAAATATATGTTTTAGGTCCCCTGTATCCAAAAAAAAGCATTTTCAGGAAAAGGTCTGTGTGTGTGTCCGTATGTCTGTGAACACGATAACTCAAAAGCGAAAAGTCGGTAAAATACCAAACTTGGCATTTAAGTTAAGTATCTTCCAGGGATGTGACTCGAAGATTTTGAGAAAAATCCCCTCATCCCAAACTACCCTTTACATGGAACTTTTTTCGAAAATTTTGATTTACTAAAAAATGGCTGTAACAATTTTAATTAAAGTATCGTATATTAAAGATATTTACCTTACAAATAAAATGTATATTTTAAATTTTCTGGGATTAGCCTCTGAAGAGTACTTGATTCTGGGTGAATTTTGTGGAATTTTGCATAACTGCTAAACAGTAAGAGATGGGCAAAAACTTACCATACAACAAATGTAGAACACTATAAAACACACAATTTATGTTATATGTATTTTTCTCGTGGAATTGACTGTTTTTTAGATATTCCTTGTTTTTGATTTCAGCTATGAAAAACCTATACTTTTCTCGTACAGGAATTTGTCAACTCCTGTCCATACAAACAAAGGAACTTCAGTCACATGGCAACCAGCTTTTGATTATCACTTTAACCTATGGTACTTCCTTATCTTGCTCCTACTTTCAAGGAAGCAAGTCATCAGATTATTTCTTCTAGTTTTTTTTCCCTCGATTAGCATGAAGTGAATATAAGCATAAGCTTTTTAACAATAATTTTTTGCAGAGATACAAAGAAAGTCATGTGAATGGAACACATCAGATTTTTAATATTTAGTTTAATTTCATCTGTGCAGTAAGTGATAAACCAGTATGTGATATTTTACTTTGTGGATAGGTCTGGAGTTTCTGTTGAGGAAACATTTTCTCTAACCTGTATAGCAAATCCTGGTATTTGTTATATTTTTGATATTTGATTTATTTTGAAATTATCTATTTTATTAAATTTTACCTCCCCTCTTCGTACATAGTACATAGGTAGAAATGGTATTACATTCCACCCAAATTTTTCACTCATTTCAAGATTTCACTGGAAATGTACACATTGAGAGTCCCCTGAATAAAAATAAAAAAAAAAAAAAAGAAGCATTTTTAGAAAAAGACCCATACATGTGTGGGTGTGGGTGTGGGTGTGGGCGCGTGCATGTATAGACAGCATAACTCAAAAAGAAAAAGTCAGTTAAGTACCAGACTTTATATTCAAGTTTAGTATATTCCAAGAATGCAACATAAAGATTTTCAGATAAATCTGCAACTCCAAAATACCATTTACATGGAAAAAATATTGAAGATTTTGTCTTCTCAAACATGGCTCTAATAGTTTTGATTAAAATATTGTATTTTAAAAATATTTACATGAAAATTAAAAGATATTTCTTGAATTTTCTGGGACCAGCCGCTGAAGATCTCTCCATTTTGAACAACTTTTACATAACTGATAAACCATAAGAGGTAGACAAAATGTACTATATAAAAAATGTAGATCTTGTTAAAACACATAATTTATGTCATATAAATTATTTTTGAGACAGTCTTTGTTATTGGTTTTAATGTTAAACTACTCAAACTTATCCTGAATGGGAAAACATCTTTTTTTTCATCTCTCCTTTGTATTATTCCTGACCATGCAAAGAGAACCGATCTTTAATTCTTCACATAGCAACCAGCTTTTAAAAGATGTGACTCACTTTAACCAAGTGCATTCTGTTAATGCCTGTCTGCTTAGGGGGAACTAAGTAATAAGAACATTTCTGCTAATGTTTTTCTCGATTATCATGCACTTAAAAGAATACTCTTTTTTAAGAATAGGTTATTTACAGAACAGGGAGAAAAAAACATGAATGGAACACATCAGCTTGTTTTACTTTCTCCACATGTACTATGTGAGTGCATAGTAGGTAGAGAAGATATTATATTCCATGCAAAAATTCAATATCAAGATTTCACCTAAATATAATATTTTCGAGGTCCCTTGAGTCCAAAGAAGCATTTTTAGAAAAAGGTTTGCATGCAGGTGTGTGTTTATGTATGTATGTGTGTGTGTCTGTGTTTCATAATAAAAAAGAAAGCTCAGTGGCAGAGCAACCGGCTAGAGATCGGGAGATCCATGGTTCAAATCCTGGCTATGGCATTGAATTTTTCAGTCTGACTCTATCTATCCAAAAACAAAAAGTTGATTAAATACCATATTTGGTTTATAAGTTCAGTATTTTCGAAGGATATGACATGATCTTTAGGAAAATATCCCCACCCCAGACTACCCTTTACATAGATTTTAGAAGATTTTTTGAAAATTTTTATTTTTTAAAAAAAATTCTAACAATTTTGATTAAAATACCGTATATTAAAGATATTTACAAGGTAAATGCAATATGCTCGTATATCCTGAATTTCTTGGAAATAGGCCCTGAAATCCTCTTCATTCTGATGATTTCTGCGTAACTGGTAAACCATAAGAGGAGATTCCCTGCTATTGCTTTTAAGTTTTATAATATTCTCAAACGGGTAGCCCTCAACTGTTTCATGTTTCTTTTGTTTTACTTTCGACCTCTTACTTTATCTTTTTCTCCTACAACAAAACAACTACCTTTCTTCGATGCAATTCTGCTGTATAGTTTCTTTTCGACCTTTGCGCCGGCGGCTACACCACATTTCCCTTCAAACTCACTCAACTGCTGGTTATGCACTCATAGCTAAAACTGAAAACGGGGCAGAGCTTCGTTACCCTTTTATTACCTGTTGATCACGTCACCGGAAACTCTAGAAACAGTCGCAGTGCAAAACAGCAACAGTTGTCACAAACTCACGACGTCTACGTCAAAGAACCCTCCGACAGAACACGTGTCCAGTTGCGCAGGTGTAACAATCACAGCTGCGATGTCAAAAGAACTTGCCGCGCACAGTTGTTCACTAACGCAGATTTAACAATGGATGCCAACATTCGGCTATGACTTACGAAGCAAACCATCCACACATGTTCGACAATTACGGCCGTTAAGTAGTCACTCTGATCCCTCTTCATGACTGGTCGTTAGTGTCTTCCCTTGGGGCAGCCTCTGGATGCGATAGACGACATCATTTATCTTCTTCGCCGCAAGGTTCTGTTGTTGAAGCTTGAGGCAGTGTCCCTTAGTCCGGGTAGGGCGATATAGCCACACCAAATCACTCTGCTGGAAACCTTGCTGTTGGTCTGGTGTTCATCCGTCGTTCGCTATCTGAATGTGTTGATACGCTATCTCGTGCATTTCGTGAAACTAGTCTATGAGATTCTCCAAGTAGTCGACTGCTGGTTGTTCTGCTCTAGGAGGATTTCCAAACATCAGGTCGCATGGCAGATGCAGCTCCCTGTCAAATACTAAACTGACTGTTGTTAACCCGGTGGTGTCGTAGGTTGAAGAGCGGTAAGCCAGCAAGAATGGTGGCGACCCCACATTCCAATCCCTCTGGTTATTGTCCACAACCTTCCTCAAATCTTTTTCTAGAGTCTTGATGTTCCGCTCAACGTCTGACTGTGGTTGGAGAGGTGTTGTGCGCGTCTTATGCACTCCAAGGCGTTCCAGTGTCTCATCACATTAGACTCAAAGTTGGTGCTTTGATCACTGTGCAGCTCCAAAGGTACCCCATAGCGACAAACCAGTTATCCAATTATCCTGGTTAGGGATAATGGGTGGAGTTTACGGGCGCTCGTTAGCGCCCATATGCAAAAATCATGGCTAAACACAGCGATAATCATACAACTCTATACACAAATAAATAGAGCCAAAATTACAGATAAAACCCACCGGAGATATCTATTTCTTACAGTTAACCAGTTACACAAGTTTAAGCAAAATTCATTCAGAATGAATAGGTCTTCAGAAGCTAATCCCAGAAAAGTCAAAATATACATTTTATTTATGATGTAAATGTATACTTAATATACAGTATTTTATTCAAAATCGTTAGACATTTTTGAGAGAAACAAACTTTTCAAAAAAATGTTTTCTTGTAAAGGGTAGTTTGCAACGATGATTATTCTCAACAAATCGTAAAGATATCGGAACATTATATTTTATCGTTGGTGCATGAGCAGGTATATTAGAAATACCCTTAAGAATTTTAATTCGAACCGGGGTGGGGAATGCTCTTAAAAATCTTCGTGTGGCATTCTTGAAAGATACTAAACTTAAATATGAAGTTGGGTATTTTACGGCCTTTTAGTTTTTGAGCTATGTGGTCCAAGACCCACACGCGCAGCGGCTGTTTTCTAAAAGTGTTTTTGTCGGACTAAGTTTGTTATCTTCTAAGGATGCGACACTAAGATTTTCAAGAAAATCCCCCCACTTTTAACTACCCTTTACATGGGAAAAATTTCGAAAATTTTTATTTTCTCAAAAATGGCTCTAATGATTTTGATTAAAATCTCTTATATTTAAAATGTATATCTGGAGTTTTCTGGGAACATTCTCTAAAGACGTTTATACTGGATGAATTTTGCGGAATTTTGCATAACTGGTAAACCGTAAGAGCTAGACAAATGCTTACTACACAAAAAATATAGAGTTCGTTAATACATACAATTTATGTTAAATACATTTTTTTTTCGCGAGGCTGACCGTTTTTGAGATATTCCTTGTTATTAGCTTCAGCTGTAAAATACTTTATAACTTTTCTCATACGGGAATTTGTCAACTCCTATCCATACAACTAAAGGAACTTCAATCACATAGAAACCAGCTTTTAACGATTTTACTATCGCTTCAGCCTAGTGTATTTTCTTATTTCCCTTCTACTTATAAGGAAGCAAGTAATAAGACCATTTCTGATACTTTTTTCTCGATTAGCATTAAGTAAATAGAAGATAAGCTTTAACTATTATTTGTTGCAGAGATGTAGAGAAAGTCATGTGAATGGAACACATCAGATTTTTTCAAATGGAACAATCTCATAGTTGGCACATTTATTTTTTTGACAACTTTGGATAGCATAAATGCAATAGCAATAATAAAATAGCCTTTTATTGAAGGACATGTTATAAAGCATCATATAACTTTTATATTTTTACATGATTCTTTCTTCAGAACGGGCAGATATCAATTACTGCAGTAGTGTAATTGGGCCAATGTACTCGTATCAAGAAACTCCTAAAAATCGACATTTCTGCAAACCATCTGACGTAGAAAAGTGTTAAACGTTTAGCAAAGACCAATACATGTGCATCTTAATAATTTTGCAGAATACTTATCCAAAAATATTCCATAAAATATGTCTTACAATCACATGGCTTTCTCTACATATTCTGTAACATACTATTTTTACAGAAGGTTCTACTTCAATTAATCCAGATCAATATTAGCATTCTAATTACTTATTTCCTTGTAGTCGCAAGAGGAATAAGGCAATACACTAGGCTAAAGTGAAGTCATTAACATACTTATCTTTGTATTGCCAAGAGTAAAAGAAAGAAAAGCAATAACGACTTTCCATTTAAGAAAATAGGAAAACTGTTAAATATTGAAACATTTAAACCAATAACAAGAAATATCTCGGAAACGGTTAACTCCATAAAAGATGTATTTTATGTAAATTCTGTACTTTAAACGAGATGTACATTTTTAGCATCAAGATGTTATCTGTTTCTTACAGTTACCTGTTATGCAAAAGTCATCCAGAATGAATATTATCTCAAAGTTCGAGATATATATTTCATTTTTCATGAATGTCAAACTCATAGCATGTTAATCAAAGTGCTTTGAGACATTTTTAAGAAAATCACGTTTAAAAAAAAAAAAAAACCCCGTTTCATTTAAAGAATAGTTTTAGCTGGCAGAAATTTTTTTAAAAATTTTCAAGTCACATCCTTGGAAGATTTTGAACTTAAATATCAAGTGTGGTATTTGAAAGGACTTTTAGTATTTGAGTTATGCTGCTCACACACGGACACAGGCACACGTGAATCTTTTTCTAAATCTGTTTTTTTTTTATTCAGAGGACCTTAAACACATATTTCCGGTGAAATCTCTGAAATGGTTTGCTCTACTACAAAAAAATGTATAAGACAAATTTTGTGTTTAAACGAGATTACATTTTTTGAGCAGTACGGTTAATCATGTATGCAAAATTCATTCAGAATGAAGAGCAATGATACTTACGTACTAAGTTTGGTATTGTACAGACTTTTCGTTTTTGCTACCCCATTCCGCCCCCCCACACACACTGGCGTTTTTCTAAAAATGTTTTTTTTATTCAGGGGTCCTCAATGCATGTAACTCGGGTGAAATCTCTGTATCAAATTTTTGAGTGGAATACTATTTTCTCTGCCTGCTATGCACATTGTACGTACGTGACAGAGAAAGTGACAGCTTTATGCAGATGAGGTGCACTGAGAGCATGTCAACTCCCTTTTAACAATTCCAGAACTGTATTCTCCCTTTTTACTTTCTCTACACGTACTGTGTATCTACTATATATAGAGGAGGTATTGCACTTCCCCCAAAAATTCCATGCCGAGATTTCTTCGGAAATACACGTTTTAAGGTCCCCTGTATAAAACAAGCATTTTTAGAAAAAGGTCCGTGTGAATAACTCAAAACGAGAAGTCGGTAAAATACCAAACTTGGTATCTTCCAGGGATGCAACACGAAGATTTTGAGAAAAATCCCCCACCCCAAACTACCCTTTACATGGGAAAAATTTCGAAAATTTTAATTTTCTCAAATATCTCTAACGATTTTGATTAAAATACCGCATATTAAAGATATTAATATTGCAAATAAAATGTATATCTTGAATTTTCTGGGAATAGCCTCTAAAGATCTCTTTATTCCGAATGAATTTTGCTGAATTTTATGTAACTGTAAGAGATAGACAAAAGCTTACTGCACAAAAAATGTAGATCATGTTAAACACACATTTTATGTCATAAATTTTTTCGTGGTTGAACATTTCTTAGATATTACTTTTTATTTGTTATTAAAATACACAAACTTTTGTCACACGGAAGGTTGTAAACCCTGCTTACTAACTGATTTCAACCACATGGCAAACTGTTTTTAAAAAATTTGACTATCGTTTTAGCCTAGTGTATTCCCTTATCTTCCTTCTACTTACAAGGAAGCAAATAATTAAGACAATTTCTGCTAATGTTTATCTCGATTATCATAAAGTAGTTAGAAGATTAAGCTTTTTAACAATAATTAGTTACAGATGTAGAGAAAGTTATGTGAATGGAACACATCAGAGTTTTGGTCTGTACTTTATTTTTCATCGCTTCAAGGCCTGGAAATAAGTATAGAAAGCGATGACTGTTAAGAGAATATTAAGTATGGTTATTCTTGAATAACATACTCTTGCATTTAGGTTATTCATTATTTTAATTTTTGAAAGTTATCGTTTTTACCGTAATCTTGAGAGCAAGCCATCTCGATTGATGCATATCACAATGGCTAGCAAATTAGTTTCAATGCAGCCCTTCAAAGAACTGCATAATAAATATTAATGTAGACTCAGAATAAATGAAGGCCTATTTGTTATATGTTTGACAGTGGAGGTTAAGCTTGTTTTGTCATCGTTTACACCACTGGCGCACAATGTTTTGGTTGAGAGGGGAACGTCTGTTAGATAATGCTGTTACGTGGAGGTAGGCTAAATAGTAATCACTAACATGCTGTTTACCAGACTTGTAGGTCACAGGGGTTAAGCTCACACATCATGCGCAGTACTGTAATGCATCAATAATGAAGTTATTGCGAAGGAAACACAACTGTCTTGTCTTTGAAATGCCAAGAATAAAAGCAACACGTTTATACAAGTATAATGGCGGATTCTGGACCTAGACACTAAACAGGTTATGCAGGCATTTACTTTCAGAATTTTATGATCGTCTACGCTTTACATTCTAAGACGAGAGACGATTTAAGATAAAAGCATTTCTACTTCGTATAGAAAATGCCAAAAGAGATACAACATTGTATCG
The DNA here is from genome assembly GCA_030762935.1 of Hymenopus coronatus. NCBI lineage: Eukaryota > Metazoa > Arthropoda > Insecta > Mantodea > Hymenopodidae > Hymenopus > Hymenopus coronatus. The sequence continues at coordinate 98,567,669 of CM060888.1, forward strand.
CGGTGATAATCGGCGAACATTACGATAATAAAAGAATATATGTGGATCTGTAAAAGCATTTGATAAAGTAGACTGCAAAAAACTCAAGATTCTGCAGAAAGGTGTGTGTTGGCAAAAGATAATACTGCCGAATAATTTGCGTATGCATCAACTAAAATAATAAAAGAAGAGGCATCAGAAGGAAAAAGTGTAAGGACTAGAGAGTACAGAAAGTTTAAGGTATTTCAGCCATGTTCTTTTAGACGCTGGGAGGAAACAAGGCACTTAATCGAGAAGTTAAATCGGTGCTTCTCATAGGTCGACTTGCCTGCTGTATAGTGGCTCTAGTTATAAGGAAAATATGATTAAAACATATTCCCTTACATAAAATCTGTAAGATAAAAAGATGATATATCAGTAATGTTATAAACCTAGAAAAAAAATAAAAATCCTGAGCGACATAATCGAATTTGAAACTAAATTTTCCTCATAAGGAGTACTACCATATCACTTTATAACAAGAAATGTGTAACAATGTATTGGTTTACAAATTCACAACTGTTTCTATCCATTGCTATTTAACACAAATTCTTTATCATATTATCCTCATAAAGTGCGATCTTTCCCTTCACTTTACCTTAACCTGATAAGACATTATTTCAACTTACATAAATGATTTAGTAACATACTTTTCATTACTTACGTGCAGGATGCAGAACGATGCATAGCCTGTCTATTTGTTGGAGTTCATGTGAAAACACTGATGTGTTCCTTTCACATAATTTTTATCAACATTAAATTATTGTTAGTAAGCTTATTCTTTTATTTACTTCATGTTAATCGAGATAAACACTAATAGAAACGGTCTTATTACTTAGTTCCTTATAAGTAGGAGGGAAATAAGGGGATACACTAGGCAGCCGGTCCCCATGGCCACGCTCGCTAAAGCGTCTCGCTTTGGTGCTTCGTGAGCAGGGGATCGTGGGTTCGAGTCCCGCCTTGGGCATGGATGTTATATGTTTGTGCAATGTGTATATGTTTGTAAAAGAAACAGTAAAACCAGTAATCAGTAAAACCTACGGGGGGAAATGTAAATAGGGATACAGTACCGGAGTCCTGATCAGACTCCGTTACTGTTTTATAAAAAAAAAAAAAAAAAAAAAAAAAAAAAAAAAAAAAAAAAAAAAATGCTAAACTGACAGTCACATGTTTTAAAATGTGGTTGCTATGATAGTGAAATCCGTTTCTTTGCGTGGCCAGGCGTTGTTGTTGTTATTATTATTATAATGATGATTATTATTATTTTATTTTTTTTACAGAATAGCTTAAGCTTTATATATTTATTCTATATAAACATTTCAAAACTACAATTTAAAAATAACTCGTGATTGAATGTCTCAGCTCAAACTGTTCCAACTCCACTCGCCTGAGCCGTCTGTATTCAAAACCAAACTGGCAAAGGGGAAGATGATAGGCAATGTGCCATGGGAATAAAGGTCATTGCACAAAGCATGTGCGCTTGCGTTCTAACACTTGATTTAGCCGTGGGATAAGTCTTGCATACTGCAAGCATACCCCTGTGAGTAAGTCGCTGCGCTTTGGCACGCAGTTAAGCCAGGGCATCCTGCCACAGTTGATTGAAAACTTTATATTTTGCGCTCAACATTGATCTTTGTTTGCGGACATAAATTGATACCCAAAATTAGAAGTAAACCTCTTCTTCAGGCCACTTTTATACGAATTAGCCCATAGTATTAAGCCTATAACATGGTTGTTATTATTATTATTATTATTATTATTATTATTATTATTATTATTATTATTATTTACACGAACACTTAGGTAAGAATAATATATTATTTGTGTATACATATTTTCAAACTGTAGTTTTAACTATCGTTGAATGCCTCAGTTGGTTGAAAGCTTTATATGTTTCGTTAAATGTTGTTTGATCATGTCATCGGACTTATAAATGGCCACCCAAAATAAAAAGGAAGCGAATTCTATTAAGCACTTTTACGTGAAACAGCCCATAGAGTTATGCAGTTAACATGTTTTTATTATCATTATTTTTATTATTATTACTATTATTATTTTATGGGTATTTTCAAATTCTTATTTAAGTAAAACAAATGTTTGAATGCGTCGATTGTATGAAAATTAATATTTTATACTAAACATTGTGTAATTTTTGTTTGCGGACATACGATACCTACATACATCCAATTTATATCTCTGAAGTAATAGAATATATTATTATTATTATTATTATTATTAATGAGACAAACATTACATGCATTATCTTTCCTTAATGAAATCGCTATCAGTGATACTTGAACATCGCTAACGCTACCATAAAATGCGCAGCATTGTTTAAACGTCCAGAAAGAATGTGCTCATTTCTTTCCTTTGGGTAGCAATGAAGTATAGAAAAATACTTAGTTTCTACCTTCCTCGACAGAAGCTTTAGCGGGCACCCCACGTAAGAACATTGCACGCAAATAACCCACGAGATTACACATATGACCCTGGTTCTTCACCCTTTCCTTTCCATCGTAAAACATATACTCACTTCTGTACAACAGAACTGTCTGTCCTGTGTACTTTAAAGCCTGTAGCAACATTTAATCACTTGTGCAGTTAACTCATAATAGGGAAGAGGGAGTTGTACTAGAAAGTTAGTAAGCAATAAGGAAGTGTGGTTTATTTCCAATCTTTTCAGGCAGCGGGGGCAAGAAAGGGAAGGACAGGTTTGTGCAGCTAGTGGCACCTTCAAGCCCTATCCAAAAAGAATACGAATATGCTACGATGTGCACATGACAACATTGTGCTACCCCTCAAATCTTCTTTCTTTCGTTTTTGTTTCAGTTATATAGCCCACTTTAACATCTAAGGTCATATCAGGAGCTTTGCATTAGAAACAACTCGTTGTCTGTAGGTTATTTACGTTGAATTTAGATATTTTTTTCCCAAACACACACACACACACTCACTCATTCACACTCACTCACTCTTACATTCACTTCCAGACTCTGTGGGGGATAGGAAATAATTCTTGTTAAAAAGAATTCCCTGCCCCCAGCCGGGAATCGAACCCGGAACCCCCGGGTGAGAAGCCCTCAAATCTTGTTGGCAAGGGGAAAGAGGTGTTGGAGAGCCTTATTGGCTGAAATAATAGCGATAGGGAAGTTGCCATGGAAGTTCTCACAAGTTGAACCCGGAACCCCCGGGTGAGAAGCCCTCAAATCTTGTTGGCAAGGGGAAAGAGGTGTTGGAGAGCCTTATTGGCTGAAATAATAGCGATGGGGAAGTTGCCATGGAAGTTCTCACAAGTTTGACATTGTGTAATCTTTGTTTGCGGATATGTCCAAAATTTATATCCCTGAAATAATAGCCTTAGAATACATTAATATTGTTGTTGTTATTATTATTATTATTATTATTATTATTATTATTATCATCATCATTGTGTTATCATCGTTATCATTATCATTGTCATTAGTTATTATTATGCTTCTTGTTTAAATTAAACTGTAAATCAGCATTTACTAGGAGAATCCGGTTGATACTTGGAACCAACCTAACAAGATTTGCACATATGGCCCTGCGAAGAATAGAGGAAACGGTTGTTTGAAGCTTGCCAATAATCGTAGAGGCAAATGAAGCCTTAGTAAAATATATACGATACAGAATGTGCTACATTCCCATAACTCTCTAGCGCTCTTCTACGAAATATTCTTAAAAAAATATAATGTGTTTCATTCACATGACTTTCTCTGTGTGTTCTGCAAACAAATTATTCTTACAAAAGAGTATTCTTTCATCTACCTACATCTGGTCTTATTATTTATTTCTTTATAACTAGAAGGGAAGTAAGAGAATACACCTGGCTAAAGCGACTGTCAAATATTTTAAAAGCTGTTGCTGTGCGATTGTTATTCAAATTCGGTTCTCTTTCCATGGCCAAGAGTAAAACAAAAGAGAGATGAAACAGATTTTCATGAGCAAATTTTAAGTCCTATAAAATTGAAACAAATAATTGGGAATATCTCGAAAATAGTAAACTACAAAACAAAAACAGCTGTATATGACATAAATTGTGAGATATTTAATGAGATCTATATTTTTGTGTAGTATGTATTTGTCTATCTCTTACGGTTTATCAGTTATTAAAAAATCTTTCAGAATGAAGAACGCTGTGGGGCTATTCCCAAGAAATTCAGGATAAACCTACATTTTATTTGCCATATAAATATCTTTAATATACGGCAGTTTAATCAGAATTGTTAGAGCCAGTTTTTAGAAAATCGAAAATTTGGAAAAATGTTCCATGAAAAGGATAGTTTGGGTTGGGTGGGGGAATATTCCTGAAAATCTCCGGGTTGCATTCTTGAAAGATAGAATTTTAATGCTAAGTTTGGTGTTTAACCGATTTTTTGTTTAGGTGCTATCCACACACACACACACACACACATGTACGCGCTCCTGTTTCTAAAACGGTTTTTATTCAAGGATCCTCGAAATATGTATTTCCGGTGAAATCTCAGTATCGAATTTTTGGCTGGAACACTAACAACTCTACCTAGTATGTACATTGTATACTGGTGTGCACAGACACAAGGACGAGATGGATAAATCAATATATGAACTACTTGGTGGAAATGAATTATGAAATGTCGACCACGGTCAATACAGCAGCAGATGACCGCTACCCTGTGCAACAAGCAAGAAGGAATCCACCTCAAACAGCGGGTGCAATTTCAATCACACTTAACGCGTTACACTGCTAGGACACAATCCCACGCCATACAATGTTTCAGGGGCCCGAAGGCCAATACGTTGTGTTCCATTGGCAACCGCACATCAGCGGCACATTTGCGATGATCCCAAGAGCATCAGCATCGGACCAACGAGGAACGAGGTGATGTGCTCTTCTCAGATGAGAGCAGATTCAGTCTGAGTAGTGATTCTCGACGCACTCTCATCAGGCGAACTGTGGGAGCATGTAATGCACTCAGGAATATCTTTGAACACGATTGTTTTGGCATTATGGCGTGGGAAGGTGTAATGCTGCATGAGTGCACAGACCAAATCTTTGAACACTGTACGCTCACTTGTCAAAGTTATTGTGATACTGTACTCCTTCCCAGATGCGCCTCTTCAGGAGTACATTGGTGCAGAAGTAGTGCACGAGGAGAAGAGGACCATAATCCTTTTATAAAGACAAATGCCATTTGAAGTCCATCACAATGACTGGACTGGTGATGGAGCACGAAGAAGAATCCCACATCTCTCGGTTAATTTCTTTTAAAAATTCACCCCGAGAAAGATATTTTATGTGAAATTGGAATTGCGACAGATGATAGGATTCATTCACATTTTAAGGAATCACGGCTATGGAGCATAACTGTTGAATTTGCTAACTTTGTTTTATTAATATGTTTTTATTCAATTAAATTGTTTTAGTCTTTCAATATTATTGTTAGCGTTAAATTGCCTTTCATGGTATACTATCTATTGTTAAAACTTAGCTTCTTAGCTTAACAGAAAACTTCTTTGGTACCCTTTGTTTATAGCAACCTGCAGCTGTTACAGGAAGGAAATTAACCATTTATAATACAACGAGAGTAACGTCTGACGATTCTAAGCTTGTTGACCGGAGAGCGGTGTTTTTGTCCTGGCATGCCGAGTGGTCAGCTGTCCGCGGGCCGTACGCTGGGCAACCTCCTCACGCATATCTCGATGTGAAGAGGTTATGTTGGCTCGATTGCGCATTGGCCACTATTATTTTACACATAGGTATCTGTTTGAGAAGGAACCTCCACTTATCTGTTCGCTCTGTGGAGTCCTTGACAGTACGTCACGTGTTGCTGGAGTGTGTTCCTAGCGCACATTCGAACATCCCTGCAACTGCAGACAAGTCTAGCAGAGGTTTTGGCAGACGATGTCAGAGCGGTAGATAGGGTTTTCAACTTTCTAGCAAATGTAACTTTCGCACTGCGCGTTTAGTTGTTGTAATACCTTTGGAGGCCGCATTACCGCTTTGCTTTTTACTTTCTCTATACGTACTATGTACATCGTGTATAGAGAAGTTATTGTAATGCACCCAAAAATTCGATACCGAGATTTCACCGGAAATACATGTTTTGAGACCTGAATGCAAAAAAAAAAAAAAGAAAGGAAAAAAAAAAACAGTTTTAGAAACATGTCCGTGTGTGTGCGCCTGTGTGTGTGTGTGTGTGTGTGTGTGTGTGTGTGTGTGTGTGTGTGTGAATCTGTGGGCAGCATAGCTCAAAAACGAAAAGTCCATTAAAAACCAAATTTGGTATTTAGGTTTGGTATCTTCCAAGAATGCGACACGAAGATTTTCAAGAAAATCCTCCACCCTCAACTATCCTTCACATGGGACTTTTTTCGAAACTTTTTATTTTCTAAAAAATGGCTCTAAGGATTTTGATTAAAATATCGTATATTAAAGATCTTTACCTGACAAATAAAATATAGATCTTGAATTTTCTGGAAATAACCTCTGAAGACTACTTTATTCTGGATGAATTTTACTGAATTTTGCATTAACTACTAAATCGTAAGACAAAAAATGTAGAACACGTTATAACACAAAATTTATGTCATATAAATTTTTTCGTGGAATTGATTGTTTTTAGATATTTATTGTTTTTGGTTTCAGCTTTGAAAAACTTAAACTTTTCTCATACAGGAATTTGCCAACTCGTGTCCAAACGAACAAACGAACTTCAGTCACATAGCAACCAGCTTTTGGCTTTCACTTTAACCTACGGAACTTCCTTATTTCGCTTTTACTTACAATAAAGCAAGAAATAAGACTATTTCTGCTAGTTTTTCTCGATTGGCATGAAATAAATAAAAGTAAAGCTTATTAACAATAATTTGTTACAGAGATATAGAGAAAGTCATGTGAATGGAACACATCATATTTTTTTTTAATGTATCCCCTTTTATCTTTTACACTGAATGCTTCGTTTTAGCAGCCTTTTATGCCTATTTTAGCCCCATTTGGTTTTATTACTCATCTTTGGTTGTTATTTTAGTTGGCCTTTTACACTCGATTTTACGCATCGTCTTAGTTATTGTTTTACTCTGACTGGTTTTAGCTTGTTTTTAACTCTTGGTTTTTGCCACAGGCTTTAGCAGGGCATAATAGCCTTGAGGTTGGGCGCCCGAAAACCACATCTGTCATCATGAGAAGCGAGAGAGAAATATCTCTGAATTAACCCGAATACGTGAGCAAAACTGCAGACTCTGCTAGTGTTAGATAATGTTAGGAAAACGGCTCTGTGCAACCCTACCATTAAACTGGTTAATGTTACTGTATTCAACATCGTCACAAGAGCTAGAAGCATATTTCCTTAAGCAATGCCGTATTTCCATTTGTCGCATGTTACAGAGAAGGTGAATTCATTTTGTGAACTTTTTTTCTCTGAGCAACGAAGAAAGAAACCTCTGTACACTATTAAATATGGAACTATTAAAAACTGAATTTATAATTACTCGCCACGCTGTAATGATAATGAGACTAAATCACGCCCGTAACTCGCGGGTTTTAAATAAGGACGGTTTTTAATTGATTCGGGATAATTGAGTCATGTGTCCTGGCTCGATTCGTGATCTGAAGAGAGCAAAAATAATACCATTGTATATAACTTAGTGTTTATTAACTTCAAATTATAAAGTTAATATCTCGGTGATCAATCAAACGAATAAGCTTGAACTAATTTTATTATTAATTGCTTAAATTCACTTATGTATTGGCTTTTAACGCATTACATATTACCACAAGCCTTAATACCTCTCTGATGTAAGATTTAAGTACAGCCCATCCACTCAATCTGTCTTCGATGGAAGACTTGAGTTGAGTATCTAAATTCTTTTAAATAAAAACTACTTCCTAAGGATCCAATAATTTACTCAGTCAATAACAACAATAAAAATTAATTAACTTTATGAGAAATAATGTAAAATCATAACTATTCACAGTTAAGCGTACTCATAAACAATGAAACTGTAACTTTCAAATAACCTATACTGTCTACCAAGAAGGGAATGCATGCATGTGGTTGTCTTGTCAATTCGACACGCCAGGTAATAAGTATAATACAAGGGAAGTCTCATTCACGAACTTTGGAAGACGAATTTAGTGATGTCAGCTAAAGATTCTGAGTTATTAAATGATTTAGTAATGCTAAAATTAAATAAAATGTTGGAACCAACTAGTCAGCCTATCTTAATGGCAGTGTAAAAATTGTTGCACTGGCTGTCTTTCCTTCGACAAATATTCACTCTTGCTAAGTCATTCAGTTTACCATTCAAAATACAATCACGAGCTTTTACAATGACAATACATGGTGGCAATCCTTTTACTTTTGTTCGTTTGGTATAATTAGATCTTCAATAGTCTATCTAAACTGGAATTAGAAGCACTCGGGATACAATTTCTTAGACGAATATCACGATTTACTTATAACAGCATACACCCAACATACATAAACGGATGTTAAGTATATATAAATCATTATAGGAAAACAGGCAGTGCTTCAGCACATTAAAGGATGTATAATGATAGGTTTACAAAATAGAGCGACCCAGATTCCAATGAGAAAATGTCTTTGCGTCGGAACTGACTTCCTCGCCTAACCTAGGGGAAGGAAAAAAGCATTAACCGTTTATTGTCTAATTTATTATTTTGTATATAATATGAAAAGGAATGGGGAGGTTAGGAAATAACAGTGGGAATGAGTTTATAGTGAGGGACCTGCAACTATAATTAATTTGTTCTTTACTTCATGTAATTCATTGGGTTTTTGGAATCAATTCTAGAAAGTTAGAAACAATGGTCTTCAATTTCGAACACGTTCTGCAATTTCAGCGAGGGCTAGGATACTATATTAACCTTGCCAAATGGGAATGCAATTTTACTAATAGAGGGCGCATGTAGTAATGCGACATACTTTCTTCATACCAAGTGTCGAGCTGAAAGCTTCTGTCTGGGTAGATGCTTCTTAATGACATGAACGGAAGTTACGATAAGTGCATCTGCTCTTATAGAGTGCAGAGTGGCACCGGAGATGGCATGTAGTAGCAACTTGAAGTTTTCGATTTCTTAGCTGAAATGAGGATACAAACAAGAAACTGTAAATTTGTGATTATCTTTTAGATATTAGCGTCCACATTTAGCCCCAACAAACTATAATTTCGGAAGTAAATAATGTCAAAATACATGGTTATTCAAAAATTAGTGGCAACACTGCCTGGTCAGTCGTCATCAGCGGTAAATGATGTAAGCTGATGATGAAACAGAAGAGCATCTAATGTTTGTTAGCTCTGAGTTTGAAGATAATAATTTTATTTATAAGACATTTTTAGTAAGATAGGTAGAGTCAGACTGAAAAATTCAATGCCATAGGCGGGATTTGAACCACTGATTTCCCGATCTCTAGCTGGTTGCTCTGCCACTGAGCTACCATAGCAACATGCCGGCATAGCATTGAATTTCCTAACTGACTTGCATATTTCCCGGTAAACCACAAGGTGATCTCAAATTATTTTGAGATGACAACCCCAATGGCGACTTACAATGCAAAAGAACAACAGTTCAGGTCCATCGTATACCGATTCCCCTTTTTAAAATCTGACTATCGTTTTATTTTCCTGTATCTTTCTTGTACCTACAACGAAGAAATATGTAATGCTTCATCAAATATTATAAACACCAAACTGCAACTGTTACTTGTTTCGACCGAGAGGTTAACTTCTTTGGGGAGGCTTGGGGGGCTGTGTAATTAGGGACCTTTAAGGGTCCGAGAGGCTTCAGGGCTATTTTTCTGACCGCGGGAGGTTTCGGTACCACATTCTTTTTGTCTGGGCGGCGTCTTGGTCGAGTGGTTAGACCACTAAATTCTTTTGTAAGAATAATTTGTGAAATTTTGTAAAGTCTTAGCACTTCATGTTTCATTTATTTAAAGATTCTTGAGATAGATAGCAGATGTGGAAATTAAAAAATTCTTAAGGCTCCATGCAGGTTATATTCTAATGGGCATACAGAGAAGTGAAGATATCAGAGAACAACTGGGAATATTTAGACTAACGGACAAAATACAGATTACAGGAAACATTCGTACAACCATATCCGCAGAATGGAATATGATAGGATTTTCCAAAAATCAAAATTTATAAACCGAGAGGATAAAGAAATCCGGAAAAAAAAACCCTGCTAGAAGATGGATGGAGGAGCTTAAGTTTGGAGTAGGAGCACAGCACATAGTTTCTAGAAGAATAGGCAGAGAAAGTGATCTGAATACGACACATGGAATGGAAGAGAAAGTCTCTGCCAAATACAAAGTACAGTCTGGTATTCACTGATGCATTTCACATAAGGAATATGTAAAGCCATCATTAAAGCTAGACCTTTTATTGATGGATTATAGTTACTTATCAAAACATTAAAACTACTGATCAAAAAATGAAAAGTGTTATTTATGGACGCTCTTTAACTGCTATGGTTCTCAGCATCCCATTCTATATTGCGCGTGAAAGACTACTTGAGTTTGCTCAGAGGCCTCTTTATCACGGTTTAAGTTCTATTGCGTGGCTAAACATACGACAAGGGATCAAAAACCCTTCCGAAGGAAGCGATGCTAAGCTTTTTTATGCCCGAAAAAATACTTCGCCATCCGTCGAGTTTGAACCCGCTACCTAGGGAACCAGAGGCTAACATGTTACCCCAGACCACAAAGGACGAGGCTACTGATTAAGATCAACAAGAAGCTACAAAGACATTGCAAAGCGTTTGCGTTATATGCTTGAAGACTACATATAGTTTCCATTGTTGTCCATTTATATGTCTCCTTTTAACTTCTATGGTCATATCGGGGTATTTGCTTTAGAGACAACTGCTGAACTTTAGGGTTTATTAACATCAGTTTTTTCAGTATTATACCATTAAACATGCATTCTTCCAAACTCTGTGGGGGATAGGGAATCATTCTAGTTGAAGGGTTCTCCGCCTTAGCCGGGAACCGAAACAGAACGTTGACAACTCGACCGCAAAGCCTGTCTGAGTGGAATGACCTAATTGTGATAATGTGAATTATGGAGAAGATAAGTATGGCATTGCCCGCCTGGGTAGTGTGGTGGTAGCGTGTCTGTTTCACATTCAAAAGGTCGTGAGTTCGAATCTCGCCTAGGGTAAGTTGCCCGGATAAGGTTTTTTTCAGGGTTTTCCCTTATCCTGAAAAGACGAATGTGGAGTAACTTTAAGCTCCATGGACCCTGAGATCATTTAAGCATCATTTCACCAATTTTATTCATCGTCCGATATGACCAACCAGGTTAAAGGACGTTAAACTATATAAAAAAAAAAAAAAAAAAAAAAAAAAAAAAAAAAAAAAAAAGTATGACATTGAATAGACAGAAACATGAAATAGGAAAACACATTTTAATTTAATTAAAGCAATTCTTTTAGAAATCTCATTTAAAGAAATGAAAATGTAATAACAAAAAATTAAATATGGTTTTAAAACAAACGTAAGAGGTTTCACCAGGTTTTTCTTTCTCTTTCTGGAGTAAATTAAAAATTCTAAACCCGGAGTATTTTGAATAAATTGCAGTTCCCCTACTTAAATGATACATAAAGTATAAAGTAATTGGCGTGAATATTTGCTTATCGGAAGAGTACTTATGCATATTATTATTATTATTATTATTATTATTATTATTGTTATTACATCTCCAAAGTCTTAATACCATCCTATCGTATAGAGCATTCAAGATAGCTCCTCATTTTGCACGCGTCCGGTGTAAATGTGGACTACGCTTGAATTCCTGGTCACGTTGAATTGTCGGGGAATGAACTGGAGGATTTGACGGCAAAAAACGGCGGCCGCGGAACCAAATGCTGCAATTCATTGTCAAGTCGGGAAGATCCATAGTGATCCCTGACAATCGGCGCAGTCTCAGCTGATAAGAAGTGTGTCTGCCTCTCTGCCAATATATGTAATGTAAGTAATGCTACATATGTAAGTAATGTCATCGTTGTTGCAATATGTAACAACATTCCTCAATGCAGTTTCAAGCATCCGCTTGTACTCCGCTATTTTGTGCTTTGCTACAGATTATGTGTGGTTAGTGTACGGTGTGCTGTGCGCATTGGTTTTAGTTTGTATTTGAAAATGGTTTATTGTCCTGCTAAAGCCAAAAGTGATACAGGTACAGGAAGAAGTATCCAAAGTAGGCCCAGGAAATGTAAGGGATCATTTTGAATAAGAAAACAAATGGTGGAACTATTAGTCTGGTAAAAAAAAAAGGGTAGTTGAGAGAACCTCTGCATACATATCTACAAGTACATGTACAGTGAAAGTAGTAAGCAAAAAAACGTTTGAAATACAGGAATAATGGGCTCATCACAAGTTCTTACAACTCTGGGAAAAAATGAAAAGTCGTTTAACTGATGTCATTGACGGCACGTGCATGACTATTATAAAGGAAAAGAGTATCAACAATTAAAAGTTGTTACACATGAAAACTGGACACATAAGAAACCATGGGACGACGAAAACATAATCGAGGAAGCAATTCCTAGTGTAATTGTAAATATAATGAGTGACAATGACTTTGACTTTAGAAACAACGATGAAGAAGAAGGTAATTTAAGAGTGGAGCCCCTAACCAGCGACTGAGAGGTTTGGTGCTGCAGCCGTGGACGGAACGAAGATGCAACAATGTAACGAGCGGCCACAAGGTAAGTCAACTGTCAGGGATTAGTATGGATATCTCCGACTTCAACATATGTAAGACTTTAGGCTTGTTGTGCGGAGAGCAGTGCTTTCATGCTGGCATGCAGAGTGGCAACAAGGTTGGGGAAGTGAAGGAGCTCCCTGTAAACTGGATAACCTCCTTTCGTTTATCTCGCCGAGACGAGGTGATATTGCCTCGCTTACGAATTATCCACTGTAATTTTACCCACACTTCCTATCTGTGCGTTCTGTGCAGCAACATTGTAGGTCCGACTTGTGTTGATAGAGTGCGTTCCTCTTACCAACGTCTTGGTAGATGATACTGGAGCGGTATGCAAGGTTTTTAAATTTTTGTCCCAACTTCATTTTTTATTCAGGATATAGTTTTATTTTGATTTTATGAATACTGGCAGATGTTCATAGAACGGTAGATAAGATTTTTACTTTTGTTACAGATGACCTTAGCTCTGCCAATTTTGTTTTAGTTCCCGTGACTCCAATTTCATTCCGTGGATAGTTTTAGTTTTCTTTTTATACTGGATTTTATTCTTGTTTTAATTATGATTATTTTTAGATTGTTTTTATCATTACTTTTATCTCTTGTCTTTTGCCTCAAATGTTTTATTTTAAGGACGCTAGTAATTTAGTAGTTGATCGCCCTTAAACCCTTAGCATTAATTCCTAGAAGGGCACGTTAGGTTTATGCAGCAATAATACGTGTATTTAAAAAATGGAGGTATTACATGAGTATTATTATTATAGTCGCTCTCCGTGGTGTAATGGTTACCATGCTAACTTCATATTCCAAGGTCCCGGGTTCAAACCCGGCGGAGGACGATGGATTTTTTCGGGTGTAAAAATCCTTAGCATGGCTTCCTTCGGAAGGGAAGCACGGCACTTAAAAGAACCTCAAGCCTAATAGAGATGCCTCTGAACAAAATTAAGCGGTCTTTCACGCCCAGTATAGAATGGGACGCTGAGAACCACAGCAGTTAAAGAGCATACATAAATAAAACGCCACTTAGTTTTTTTTAGATTATGTATGTGTTATAAATTGCATAAAGTATTTGCATTAATATTTGCTCCTAAATGTTTTTATATGCTCAATGTATTTTACAATTGAATGTTTTGACATCATATTTTTCAAGAAGTCATCTTAAATGTTCTCTTTTTCCCTTCAAACATTGGACAATCAAATAAACATGTTTTACTCTCTGTATAGTTTCCTGACACAATAATAACCACTGTCTAAATTAATATTAACTTTCATGAAATAACTTCCAATTTTTGCATGGCTTTTATAAATTGTGGCAAAATGAAATGTGGGTAAAATGGCTTATTATATTGAGACTAAATAAATATTTTGTTTGTTAATGACGCTGTCAATTGCCAGGAACATATGAGCGCCGCCGCCGGTGTGCCGGAATTTAGTCTCAGGAGTTCTTTTATGTACAAGCAAATCTACTGTTATGGGGCTGTCGCTTTTAAGCACACTTAAAAACCACGGTCTGGGTCAGGTTTGAACCCTGACCTTGGGATCAGAAAGCAGCGTCTAACTAATTGAGCCACCCAAACTGACATACTGAGACTGTGGAGTATTGTAGCAGACAAGAGCCCTTTGGACTGAAGGTCATTCCAACAACCGAAATTGTAGTTCAACATTTTATTTTTAATATAAATTGTGAGCCACTTTGTATATGAATAATGTAAACTAGAAGATGCTGCTGATTCAGCCAATTGGTCTACATGTTCATTACGTTATGCCGTCGCATCCAACGTAGATATTTATGTTATTTTAATAAGATATTTAATATCCTCCAACTTGCTCTACGTGTTTTTATTTATTTTAAAATACACTCCAAACTATTCCTTAGGCATAATATTTCCATTGCCTTAATTTAATCAGATATTCACAGAAAGGGGTTCGTAACTTAGTAACAGACTGTTACTTAGGAAAAAAGTCTCAACATTAAAGTTGTGATACATAATCTGTACATGAGTTCGTGAGAAGTAAAATAAAAACTTAACATTTCAAAGTGTATGGCTTAAAATGCTGGTTATTGTAAGCGCACAACAGAGAATATTTGCGAAATAGTTAATACCACAAACATATGTTTAGCATCGATTGAATACCTTTCTCCTGTAGGAACTTTTTGTCATATCTTGTTTTCCAAGCTACATAAAATTCGTCGAGATTGGGAAATCATCGAATATGCAGTTCATCCAATTGGATACTAATCTTTGTGGTTATGGAAAACTTCTGTTTTTGTACTATTTTCATTCAGATGAATCTATTTTTATAATAATATCTAATAATAATTATTATTTTATCTATTTATTTTTAAATACCTTATTGGTTCCAGGGTTGCAAAATGTGTAGGTACTTGCAACCAGTTCATGACATCGTATTTTTGGATCGAATGCTGTACTTCCTCTGACATATAGGTATGATAGGAAGCGCGTTGCATTATTTTTGCTTATTTTGGTGTGGATACAGTCGTCCCAAATGTATAGGTGATTTGCTATTTTATTTTACTTTTCTTTTGATTAATAATGGTAGGTTTTCAATTAGTGAAAAGAATTCGAGACCAGAACGAGCAAATGGTAATCTATATAGGTTACTTAATCGACACTGGATACCATTGAGGTACATGCGATGGCAATTCCCGCGTCTAGGACTTGCCATAGGGAATCGAAATAGGAATATCCGGTGCACTTAGACATGAGGTTCAGTGCATCACATTAGAATATTAATTAATGGTGTAATTGCGTTTAAATATTCAAATAAGTGGAATGGCGAGTTAGTATGCTAGCAAGTATCACGTTTTGCAGCTTTTGAAGATTAAGGACAGCAAGATAGTCGTACCAGGGCCAAATCTATTGGTATTCAGTTTTAAATTTGATGTCTCTATTCGGTTTAACCATATTTAGTTATTTATTTTATGTATTTTTTTTATTTTCGTTGCTTGGGTTTAGCAAAAATGATCAAAATAACAAGATGATATTTAATTGCAACAGTTTTGTTTGGATAGTAGATTCAAACCGATAGTGGCTATCTCTGAATTACTATAATGCTACAAACTTTTTTGTTGGAAACAAATTTCGTATTTTATTGAGATCTACACATTTGTTTAGTAAGCGTTTCTTATCTCTTACGGCTTACTGTACTGAAGTATAAGAAATACACCAAATTGAAGACAACTTCACAGAATATTTGCAGAAAATTCGAGATATACATTTTATTTATGATGTAAATATATTCATAGAGAAGTAAAAGGAAAAATACCTAAAGCCATCAAACTGAAAAACAGCTATAATATTCATGTGCTGGTGTTTGCAGATAGCGTAATAAAGAAAAAAAAACAAATGAAAATTTACAAGCATATTTATGAATTAGGAGCAATATTAAAGAAGTATGAGTGAATAATTTCAGCAAATAAAAATATATATAATAGAATTTTATAGTAAACATTCAGTCCGTTAAAAAAATAAATGTAAATGCATTAAAACAAATAACAAATTTTAAATACTTATAATGAAACATAACTTATAACAATAATTAGTAGAAATAAATGTTGAAACAATAAAGCAAGTGTATTGCAGCATATCTGTGGGACAGTAGCAAGAATATTAAAAAGAAAAGAAATGAAGCAGATTAAAATTCTACAAACTAATGGCTGTAGTCGTCCTCCATGGTGTAATGGTTACCTTGCTAACTTCATATTCCCAAGGTCGCGGGTTCAAACCCGGCGGAGGACGATGGCTTTTTTCGGGTGTAAAAATCCTTAGCAAGGCTTCCTTCGGAAGGGAAGTGAAGCCGTTGGTCCTGTGTCGTAGATTTACGGCACATAAAAGAACCTCCATTTATTTTTAGTAATGGCTGTACCAACATTAATGTACTCATGAAGATGGGTAATAAAACAGGAGGATTGGAATATAATTAATACAGCCTAAATGGGATAGCTAAGTGAAATTACGGAATGTATAATCTTGTAAAACATAAAAAGTGAAGAAATAAGAAATGAATTAAATATATTTCCCATATAGGGAAAATCTTGTAAAACATAAAAAGTGAAGAAATAAGAAATGAATTAAATATATTTCCCATATAGGGAAAAAAATCTTATGTGTTCCATTCACATGACTTTCTCTATATATCTGTAACAAATTATTGTTAATAAGCTTATCTTTTATTTATTTCATGCTAATCGAGAAAAATTAGCAGAAACAGTCTTATTTCTTGCTTTATTGTAAGTAGAAGCGAAATAAGGGAGTACCATAAGTTAAAGTGAAAGTCAAAAGGTGGTTGCTATGTGACTGATGTTCCTTTGTTTGTATGGAAAAGAGTTGACAAATTCCTGTATGAGAAAAGTATAAGTTTTTCAAAACTGAAACCAAGAAAAAGGAATATCTTAAAAACGATCAACTCCACGAAAAAAATGTATATAACATAAATTGTGTGTTTTAACGTGCTCTACATTTTTTGTGTGGTAAGTTTTTGTCCATCTCTTACTGTTTGGTAGTTATACAAAATTCATCCAGAATAAAGTAGTCTTCAGAGGCTATTCCCAGAAAATTCAAAATATACATCTTATTTGTCAGATAAACATCTTCAATATATGATATTTTAATCAAAATCGTTAGAGCCATTTTTTAGAAAATAAACAATTTCGAAAAAAGTTCCATGTAAATGGTAATTTGGGGTGGGGCGATTTTTCTCAAAATCTTCGTGTCGCGTCCCTGGAAGATACTAAACTTAAGTACCAAGCTTAGTATTTTACCGACTTTTCGTTTTTGAGTTATCGTGTTCACAGATACACGGACACACACACACGGACCTTTTTCTGAAAATACTTTTTTTGGATACAGAGGGCCCTAAAACATATATTTCCGGTGAAATCTCGGTATCGAATTTTTTGGTGGAGTGCAATACCTTCTCTATACACTATGTACATAGTACGTATAGAGAAAGTAATGAGTGTATATAGATGCCAATGGAAACAGCATATACAAAGAATGAATGAAAGTCACTTCTCTAAACTATTCTGAGTACCATAGATTAGAAGAAGAGGTGTGGAAGGAGATAAATGGAAACGTGAGGGTGGAACAGGAGAAATTCCAATTCCGTGATGAGATATTGATATAAATATAAGAATCACGACACTGCAATCATAATCGGCATAGTTAATTTTAGGAACATCAAAAATAAAGAATGATTTTCAATAGATGATATTTTTTTAAAATCTTTGTATCACATTGTTAGACAGTTAAATACAAATGTTGGTATTAATCTGATATCTATTTTTTTTTTGTTCGCGCGCGCGTTGATAGTATTCCTAATGTTTTGGTGAAATACACACTACTTCCTCTGCTATATGCTATAGGTATACAGTAGAATAATTATTAGCATGTAGGAGTGTTATTTAAAATTGCATACATGGAGTGAAAACTAAAATACATTCAACCCTGCTTTTTGAACTGTCCATTGAATAAAATTAAAAGTGCATTTTAGTAAAAGAGAGAGTGCCATTTTGCTGATGACTTCTTTAAATAATAGATTATAATATATTCTTCGCATTGGCTGCTTTACACTAATTATTTACGCTTTATAAAAAAAAAAATCTGATGTGTTCTATTCACACAATTTTCTCACCTGGTCTGTAAACAAACTATTCTTACAAGGATTAGTCATGCTAACAACATCAGTATTAGCACAAATGATCTTATTACTTGCTTCTTTGTAAGTAAAAGGGAAATAAGGAAATACACTAGGCGATTGATATTGAAATTTGGGTTTCTTTCCATTGCCAGGAGTAAAACAAAAGAGATGAGGACTTTCTGTGTGAGAAAAGTTCAAGTATTTTAAAATTGAAACAATAACAGGGTAATATCTCGAAAATCGTTAACTCTACACAAAAAAGACAAATTGTGTGCTTGTAGTGACTTTTTCTGTCTCCTACAGTTTACCAGTTATGCAAAATTCATTCAGAATGAACAAGACTCCAGAGACTATTCTCTGAAAATTCTAGATATACACTTTATTTTTTATCTAATTATCGTAATATACGGCATTTTAATCAAAATCATTGTTTGAAATGGAAATAATTCGAACAATTTTTCCATGTAAAGTGTAATTTGGGATGGGGGATTTTTCTTGAAAATCTTCGTGAAGATGCTGGACATAAATGTCAAGTGTTGTATTTAACGGACTTCCCGTTTTTAAGTAGTCTATAGTGATCACATACACAACACTTTTTCTAAAAATGCAAGATGTGGGCTCAGGGGAACTCAAAACATTTCCAATGGAATCTCGACATCGAATTTTAGGTAGAATACCTAATCGTCCTATTATGTGCGTAATAGTGTGGAGAGAGTAATAAACTGCTCAGCTTGCACTCTAAAGATTCTCGACCTGCATAATTCAGTTCTTTTAAATAGCTATAGATTAAGGACAACACCCCCATTATTTTAGAGAGAAACAAATGTAAGTTATGTAATATGATGGACAATGCCACGAACTCACGGTCAAGTGGAACAGGCCTTGAAACGCAAGTTCTTTTGTTATGCCACCATTCCATATTTTGCCCTCAAGCACACGCACTCTTGATTATAAATTAAATTTACACCGATTTGAGTGTTCTTTGTCCTTAGATGAAATTACGCAACCAACTCCCAGCATTTGGTCTTTAGGTACATAAATATATGTATATTCGCGATGTTAATGTAAATCGATTATTTTTATTTCGTTCGTTCTATATTTACTCCTGAAAGTGTTAGTGCATATGATCTTGTCTTTCACTGTACAAACAATACACATTTAAGAAAATATAAAATGTTTATGGTACGATTTAGAGTACTCTTGAACATATTACACATTATTTTATTGCTTTTTACTTTCTGTACACGTACTATGTACATAGTGTGTAGAGAAGATGTTGCATTTCATCCAAAGTTCGATACCGAGATTTCCCCGGAAATATACGTTTTAGGGTCCCTTGTAAAAAGCATTTTTGGAAAAGGTCCATGTGTATGTCTGTGAACACGATAACTCAAAAACGAAAAGTCGGTAAAATACCAAACTTGGTATTCAGTTTAGTATCTTACAGGCATGCGACACGAAGCTTTTGAGAAAAATACCGCCCTCCAAACTATCCTTTACATGGAAAACATTTACAAAATTTTGATTTTCTCAGAAATAGCTCTAAGGATTTCGATTAAAATACCGTTAATTAAATATATTTACATACATGCCAAATAAAATGCACATCTTGAATTTTCTGGGAATAGCCTCTGAATACCTTTTTATTATGGATAAATTGTACGTAACTGGTAAAGCATAAGAGATAGACGAGAACTTACTACACAAATTATGTTGATCTCGTTAAAACTCTCAATTTATGTTATATACTTTTTTCCCCTTTTCTGAGTTATTTCAAGCTATTTGTTTCGGATTTAAAATATTTAAATTTTTCTCACACTTTTCTCCTGGGCATGCATAGAAACGGAATTCAACCACATGGTAACTAACTTTTAAAAGATTTGACTATTATTTTAGCCTAATGTATTCCCTTATTTTCCTCCTACTTATAAGGAAGCAATCAATTAAAACAATTCATGCTAATGTTAATCTCTATTATTATATAGTATGTAGAAGAATATGCTTTTTAACAATAATGTGTTACAGTGATGTAGAGAAAGTCATGCGAATGGAAAGCATCAGCTTTTTAAAAATACATTTTGCCATGATGACATTTATTTTATTAAGTCGATCCTTTATGCCAAATATGGATAAGCAGCATGTCACATACCTGCAATTGGAGTGGAGGGATATTGTGACTTAAAATAAATATTCCTCTATCGGTGCTGTAGGTAATGCTGATTCTTAATTCGGAAAATCTAGAAATGACTATTAAAATGCAATGAATGTATTAAATGACAAAACAAAATCAAGTGATTTTTATTATTATTCACAAAATAAATTTTATAGCTAAAATATACTTCTTATCAAAGTGAAGAAGATATATAATATTTTTTTTGCAGAAACAATTATTTTACAATACATACAGTATATTGCAGCGTTTTTTGTGCCACAAAATATGAAACAGCCCATTCTACCCCAAATGTCTGACCAACTCTTGTGGAAACCTTCTCCTAATTGCGTACAGCAGTGTTCCATCACTGAGTTAGAAGACTGCTTGTGTTATAGAAAAAAATAAAAATAAAATGACTGGAAGTCGCTTGACACGCAGAATCAACAATGCCGTTTTTAAAATCTCGGTTGTCATGTCTCCCACAATCCTTTCATAAGAGCATATTTATCCACAAGATAAGACGCTTCTGTGTTGAGAAATATTTTAATGTTAACTTTATAGAGCCGTATTTAACGGTATAATACATAAACATTAATCTGAGAGTTAAGTGAAACAGCGAAAAAATATGAGCAAAAAGATTTAATCTAAATAGTCAAGCTTTTCGACTCACGTAGTTATTTCCATGGCGGAATTTTAAAGGTATGAAGTCAATGATTCTGATGCAGAATATACATGGTTAATTGATGATTGAAAATAGTTAAAACCTGCCCCCCCCCCCCCAGCAAAAAAAAAGAAGAAAAGATGTACGTCGATTTAAACCTGAAGTTCATCCCCTTTTACTAAATCCTTTAATATTTTATGCACGTATTATCTGAAGGGCATAACAGGCATAGGAATCCCAGGTCAAATCCATAGCATTGCAAAACAGAAGACAACAAGAACGCATATAATTATGATTGTTCCCAAGATTCTTTCATTCAATATACATATGTATATAATAATTGTGAAAATTACAAGCATTATAAACTGATAATGTAATTAATTAATAGGCTGATCTGTTGATTCATACTCGTGTTTCTGCATGTCCAATTAATGTTCACACTTCCTGTAAGACAAATTTATGATTTTTAAGAGCAGTATAACGGGAGATTGGGGAAAACAGGTTAAATAGTAAGGGGATGTAGAAATAAACACCTAAGCAATGGCACGGATATGTTCTAAGAGCAGCCGAGTATCTACTTTTTATTGGATCAACGCAGTCGTGCAGCAAGTATGAAGGATTCACACATCATCTACCTAAAACAATAACTTGTTTGTTTATATGGAAAGTTGGCTTTGATAGAGGTGCGTGCTTCAAAGCGGCGCTCGTTTTTTGGCAAATGTCAGCCCGCAATGGGTTGAGGTTGTCCTCCCCCCACTTCCCGCTTTTGCAGACCAGAAATCTCCAGCGCTCGAGATCAGGCAGTCTGTCGCGTGTCTCCGCGCAGTGAACGCGTAACGAATCGAGTGTGCTACATACGTAAAGATGTGCGAGCTTCTCGACGAGTAATAGCGAGTACATTTCAAGTGCATATGCATTGATATTGTATAGCAACAAGTCTTTGATCACAGTGAGTATCCACTTATTGAAGAAGGTGATTGTTGTGCTAATGCATGCGGTAAAATGAGCGCAATTATCTTTTCGACTAGAAGTTTGTAATACAACTTGGCCAGAGACACATGTTTTCAGGGAAAAAAGAAAGAAAAAAATTCTGCAGTTAAAGAGCATCCATGACTAAAACAATTTAAAAAAACCTGATGCGTTCAATTCACATGACTTTCTCTACATCTCTGCAACAAACTATTGTTAAAAAACTTATGCTTCTATTTACTTCATGTTAATCAAAAAAAAAGTTAGTAATGGTTTTATTACTTGCTTCCTTATAAGTAGAAGCGAAATAAGGGAAGTACCATAGGTTAAAGTGACAGTGAAAAGCTGATTGCTTTGTGACTGAAGTTCCTTTGTTTGTATGGACAGGAGTTGACATATTACTGTATGAGAAAAGTATACGTTTTTAAAAGCTGAAACCGATAACAAGACCATCTCAAAAACGATCAACTCCACGAGAAAAAGATATATGCCATAAATTGTGTGTTTTATCGTATTCTACATTTTTCGTGTCGTAAATTTTTATCCATCTCTTACGGTTTACCAGATATGCAAAATTCAATAAAATCTACCTTTAGAGTCTATTCTCAGAAAATTTAAGATATACATTTTATTTAGCATGTAAATATCTTAAATGTAAGAGATTTGAACCAAAACCGTTAGAGCCATTTTTGAGAAAATCAAAATTTTCGAAATTTTTTCTTGGAAGATAGCAAACTTAAATACCAAGTTTGGTATTTAATGGTCTTTTCGTTTTTGAGCTATGCGGTCCACGGACACACACACACATACACACACACGCACACACACACACTCGCGCACCTACACACACACGCACACATGGACCTTTTTCTGAAAATACTTTTTTTGGATTCTGGGGGACCCAAAACACATATTTTCGGTGAAATCTCGGTATCGAATTTTTGGGTGCATAACAAGACGTTCTCTATACACTAAGTACATAGTACGCGAGGAGAAAGTAAAAAAAAAAGTGCATATAATTTTTTGTTCCTTCTACTCAAAACGTTATCTAATGGTTTTGAATATCGTGTATTAACAGTTTATTTCACTCTGTGAAATAATGTCTGAAAACTGCGACGTGTATTTAAAAGGGATATATGCAAAACGCGTTGGAGTAATTTTTTATTTAAAAAGTTTAGAAAATACGTAGTTAGATTGTAAGTTAATGGGTTAAATACCTTTCCTTTGTGTAAAGGAAAAGTATTCCACTTTCTTTTAACACAAGTAAAACAAATCTTGAAAAGTTATTTCATATTTTATTAGCAATCTGAAATGAATTGGTTATTTCGGAAACAACATAAGTCAAAGAACACCAAGTTTTCTACGGAACCAAAAATCTTAATTACATACAGATATTTACGGGGATCATGATGAACATTTTAATGAGCTTTGGAATTGATCTAGCATTAATTAGAGACTATAGAATATTATAAGGTGTTTTCTTTTACGTAATCAAAATGGTTAACTCAAGTTGTTTTTAAATAAAATAAAATAATTTTTCTGCCACTGCTTTATAACTTTCTTTTGTCTATAAGAAATTACAATTCTTTAAATGTTTAATTCTAGTAGATTATTGCTATTCTTGTATCAATTATCTCCATAACCTATTAGATAAGTAATAAAAAAT
The DNA here is from genome assembly GCA_030762935.1 of Hymenopus coronatus. NCBI lineage: Eukaryota > Metazoa > Arthropoda > Insecta > Mantodea > Hymenopodidae > Hymenopus > Hymenopus coronatus. The sequence continues at coordinate 98,591,525 of CM060888.1, forward strand.
ACATGGGCACTTTAAAAAGTTAAACAAAGTGATCTATTTCCAAACTTTTGTAAGCTGTTAACAGAAATTCAAAATTTACATTTCGTCCTGTCATTATCATAAAATAGATTTCAATAACAACCATTGTATACACTGTAGGATTTGGTTTTTAAGTTCTTGGAGGTGAAGTCCTACAAAAAGGAGGGGAATCCGCAATAGAAGAAGAAACACAAATAACCGTTTACTTGGGACATTTTTCGATTTTTTTATATTCTAAAAGTTTTCTAAGGATTTTGGTTAAAATATTATATATTTACAGTCAAATTAAATGTATATTGAGAAATTTGTGGGAATACTTAATTCGGAAGTAAATTTATATAGTCTTGAATAACTAATAAACATTAAACGACAGACTTAAACATACTGCATGAAAATGTAGTGCGACTCTGTAGTGTGTGGTAGCATGTCCCTCACATTCAAGGGGTCCCGAGTTCAAATCTGGGTTAGGATAAGTTAACCCAGATAAATTTTTTTCTCGGGATTTATCCTTATTTCTGAGAAGACGAATGTCGAGTAACTTAAGCCCAGAGCTCATTTGGACACATTTCATCGGCCGATATAACCTACCAGGTTGAAGGACAACATTAAACAAAATTTATATCTATATAAAACAGACAATTTATTTCAAATAACAGTTTGTGACATGGTCATTTCTGAGATATCCCCTAGTAATGGTTCGAATTGTTCAAAACTTTTAAAGACCTGTTGTTTCTCGCGATACCACAGAACGAGTGATGTTTGGAAATAATCTAAAGCATTTTTACTTTCTCTATACGAACTATGTACATAGTGTATAGATAAGGTGTTGCATTGCACCCAAAAATTCGATATCGAGATTTCACCAGAAATAAATATTTTGAGAATCCCTGAATTCAAAAAAATAATTTTTAGAAAAATGTCGTGTGTGTGTGTGTGTGTGTGTGTGTGTGTGTGTGTGTGTGTGTGTGTGTGTCTGTTTCTGTCTGTCTGTGGGCAGCATAGCTCAAAAACGAAACAAATGTTACAGCCCAAACTTGGTATTTAAGTTTGGTATCTTCCAAGGGTGCGACACGAAGATTTTCAAGAAAATCCCCCACCCCAAACTACCCTTTACATGGAAAAAATTTCGAAATTTTTGATTTTCTCAAAAATTGCTCTAACGATTTTTATTAAAATAACGTATATTAAAGATATTTACCTGACAAATAAAATGTATATCTTGAATTATCTGGGAATAGCCTATGAAGACCGCTTTATTCTGGATGAATTTTACGGAACTGAGCATAACTGTTTAACCGTAAGAGAAAGACAAAAACTTACTACACAGAAAATGTAGAGCACATTAAAACACACAATTTATGTCATATACATTTTATTCGCGGAGTTTATCGTTTTTAAAATATTCCTGGCTTTTCGTTTCAGCTTTGAAAAACTTATACTTTTCTCATACAGGAATTTGTCAACTCCTGTCCACACAAACAAATGAACTTCAGTCACATAGAAACCAGCTTTTGATTATAACTTTAACCTTTTGTACTCTCTTATTTCCCTTTTACTTACAAGGAAGCAAGTAATAAGACTATTTCTGCTTTTTTTCTCGATTAGCATGAAGTAAATAGAAGCATAAGCTTTTTAACAATAAATTGATGCAGAGATGTAGAGAAAGTCATGTGAATGGAACACATCAGATTTTTTATGACTATTCTCTTTGTATCTATAAAGAAATGAGTAATGCAGCTATATCTGGATTAAAATCAAGTAGATCGAAATATATTTGAACTTTCATAAGAATAATTTGTATATCTACTAATAAGCGCTGGAGGGTAGAGAAAGTCGTGTAAATATAATACATCAGATGATTTGCATTTGGATTCGCATCAGCCAGCAAACTCAAAGTATTTGAAGAAAACCTTCCTAGAAATCTTCAGAAACATTTACGTCGTAAGATCAAAATTCACAATTTTCAGTTTTGTGCATATTGGTTGGCTGGTATTAATCACACTGGTATCTTTTGAATATTTTCGAGATTAGAGAGAAAAATAGGGCATTGTCTTTAATAGTCCAGAGAATCCTTTTTAAGTGTCAATGGATTTATAGTGTTTGTCGCACAGAAGAGATACGATAATTATTTAACCGTTTTGGGGGGGGGGGAGGGAATTCATTACATTAATTTAAACAAGTGACAGATCTCATTATTTGGAACACATTTTATACTCGTGTTTTTATGACATTTTCTTTGGTGATATTTTACATTTTTCGCGAAAATTAAACGCACACTCTGGCAACGTTGCTGTGGCAGCCGTCCGGTAGCAGGTTGGTACCCCCTTTAAAAACAGAAGTAGGTCAGCACGCAAGCAAGTTTCACTCTAGCTCTATGGTGCATGGCTCATGAATATACATGAACGTTTCGTTTCTGTAACCTTCTGATAATTGCACTTGCATTGTCCAGTGAATATTTTGTAACCTAAACTCAGAATCTACGGATAATCAGCTCTTTCAGCATTAAACTTAAATGGATTTTGCAATTGAAAATACTAATTTAATGAACCAGAATATCTTTCTGACTATAAAAACCAATAGTTAGCTCTTAGAAATGTTACTAAATGGTGCTTTTAACATGGACAAAAGAATAAACAATAAAGCAATTGATTTTCACGATTCGCATCTGACAAAAATTACATGCTTTTCAGCCAGCGACCGCGAAACGCCGACTGGAAGATGAAGACACTACTTCCATACTGTTAGTGTAGCCAATACGTACCAAGTTGTTCTTATCAATTCCTAATTTCATTTACACTCTTTCGTCTTATTTCTTTGGATTAAGCGTAGCTAAAAAACAAAATCACTAATCCCCGAGCTCCTAGTTCAAGTATACTGCATTTATATTTTATTTTTCCATTTTTATACCCCGTCTTTAGCTGCACGGTCATATCGGGGGCATTCATCTTTGGAATACGTGTGCTGTTGTTGGTTTTATATTTTTGTTCATTAGATCACACATATACTCGCATTCACAGCAATGTCATTCATACTTCCAGACTCTGGGAAGGATAGGGAATATTCTTAGCTAGAGAAAAATTCCCACCCTCAGCCGGTAATCGGACCCGGGACCCCTTGCACAGCAGGCAGGTACTCTATCGACATAGCTAAGGTATACTGCTTTGTTTATGCCCGGAAACTGGTTCTCACACTTGCCTACCTTGACCTAGAAGCGTTACCTATGTCGCTATTCACATTACGCCTGCAAAACGGTGTTCGAAAAATGAATTTATAAAACCTGTATGACGTCGGATGGTTACTACCGTAACTACGTCAGAATTAGATAGCTCTACCCATTTTACAAGTAACAAACTGGTATCTTCATACATTCTCGTGTAATAAATAACCTCGTATAATAAACTTTCTTTCTTTTTTTCTTTGAAAACTGTTGATCACAAAACATAATGCTATTATCTTTTTGTATTGCTTCTGTAAAGTGCATATTAGAAGGAATATAATAAGTTCCTTTGCATCCTGTATATCGCGGTAGGCCGATATTGGACACTGAAGGTGCGAAGCGTTGTTCTCCATTTCTCCCTATGTATGTATGTATGTATGTATGTATGTATATATATATATGGATGTGTGTGTATGTATGCTTTATTGGCAAACCACCGTTGACACTAGCACTATAAAATGATAGATTTGGGTAAAACCATGGCAGCCATTGCTGCAAACAGATATGGTTGATTTGGTAGTGAGACATTATTAGTGCCTCGCACCTGACTAAGATATCTATTGTCATTACTTCATTAAAGCTTTCTTGTACAATCACAAAACAATGAGTTGCCTGCTGAAACTGCAAGATGTTTTCGAGTTTTGTATTGCAGGATACCCATTGGGGAGCAGCTGCCAATGTGTATCTTAGGAAAAAGCAATACAAGGAACAGCTAGTATTCGCGCATACGAGAGGGAAGCAGGTGGCCTCAAGGTTTAAGGTGCAGGAAGGTGTACATTTGGGGAGAGATTGGGAGCCATATATAAGTACTATTAGGTAAATTAATGACACTGCATTATCAGGGAGCAAAGGGGAGAAACCCCAATGGATCACCTCATTCCACACACCCACCTGGTATATGAAAATGTTCCTGAATTAAACACTTGTTAATTGACACTTTGCCCTTTCTGTCAACGTCGATTCAGACTGCGTCGATAGTGTCAGTAGCTCAGATGTAAGGGCTATTCGTGACGTAGTTATCCAGACTTTATAGTTAAGGCCATGCTTAGGCCATTACTTTATGAGACAGTGTCAGCATTTACGACACCTTGCCACCGATATCGATTAAATATAATTGATGCATGAAATATAATTTATTTATAATATATATACAATTTATTCAACATGTCTAACGGGTACCTTACAATATATTCCAAGAACAATGATTAATGTTTTATTCAAGTAAGCACCTCTTTGGCCCGCGTCCCTGAGGGAGTATAAAAACTCATGGATTATATACACATAATTTTCTATACCAATCAAATTATTTTATTCGGCTTGTAAAATGATTCTTAAAAATTTATTAAAATACTATCTACTTTATCCCAATTTCTCCTTTGTAGAAATAGTTTCATTTACATTTTTCAGTAAAGGTACAAGGGGGATAGAGGAAAATAAATCAAAAGTCATCTTTTAAAGCAAGTGGTTATACGTTGGCCTGGAAATTGTGTACCCTTCCCATGACATCGCAGGTAAAACTGAATACCAAGAGTATTTAAAAAAATCTGACGTTTTCCATTCACATGGCTTTCACCACATCTTCGTAAACAAATTATTGTTAAAAAGCTTTTTGTTCTATCCACTTCATGCTAGTCAACATAAACATTAGCAGAAATGGTCTTGTTACTTGCTACCTTGTAAGTAGAAGGGATAACGGAGTACAGTAGGCTACAGCAATAGTCATGTCTTTTAAGCTGGTTGCTATTTGATTTAAATCTGCTGCTTTGCACGAACCAGGAGTTGATAAATTCCCGTTTGAGAAATGTTTTAAATATTTTGAAACTGAAGTATTTGAAAATTGTCAACTCAAGAAATAAATGCATATGACCTAAATTGTGTGCTTTACATTTTTGTGTAGTAAGTTTTTGTCTATCTCTTACGGTTTAACAGTTATGCAAAAGGCATTCAGAATGAAAAAGTTTTCAGAGGCTATTCCTAGAAAATTAAGATATACATTTTGTCATGTATGGTATTTTTAATGAACGGTATTTTAATCAAAATAATTAGATCCACTTTTTAAAAAAAATTAAAAGCTTCGAAATTTTCTCCACGTAAAGGTGGTTTGGGGTGGGGGATTTACCTCAAAATGTTCAAGTCACATCCTTGGAAGATACTAAACCTAAAGGTATTTTACCGAATTTTCGTATCTGAACTTTCGTGTTTACGAACAAACCTTTCTCTAATTTTTTTTTGGATACAGGGAACCCTAAAACGTGTATTTCCAGTGGGTTTTCGGGATTGCATTTTTGGATGGAGTGTAATGCCTTCTCTACCTATTTACTATGTAGAGAAAATAAAAAACTCAAAAACAAAGAAGAATTCAGACCATTTATAATGAATATTTCGGAAATGGCTGATGGCATAATATTTTTTTTTTTAAATTGGTTGTCTTCTTTGAAGAGATCTACATATTTTGTGAAATGCGTTTTTCCTATCTTTAATGCTTTGTCTATAAAAACATTCCTTCCGAATGAAAAGGGCTTCGCAGGCCATTCCCAAAAAAATCATTTTATTACTATGTGAATATCATATATATTGTAATCAAAACCTTTAGTGCTTTATAATAAAATGCAATATTTCAAAAAAAAATCCTCCATGTAAAGGGTAAGTATGATGATGTGGGAGATTTTCTTGATAATATCCCTTTGCAAGATGCTGAATCTAAATACGAAGTTCAGTATTTATCGACTTTTGATTAGGCTTGTTTTTAACTCACAGGAGCACGGACCTTTACCTAAGAATGCTTTTTTTGGATTTAGGTGTTCTCCAAACGTGCATTCTGGTGAAATCTCGATATGAATGAATGCCATCTATAGTTAGCTAACAAATAAAAACTGAAAATACAGGGTTACTACAAAAGAAATAGACGACTTCAACTGCCTGTAAAACAAAAACTATTAGAGATAGCAACCTAATTATTTTGGAGGTATGTTGAGAAACTCTCAAAGTTTCGTTTGTTACTATTGGTAACGCTGTAGTGTTTTGTTTGTTGTTGCAGAAGCTGAAATGGCGGAAAATCCTGTGGAAACGGCATATTGCGTGTTGGAATTTGCAAGTACGCAATCAGCAACTGTTGTCCAACGACATTTTAGAACACGTTACCACAAAAATGAAATGATGCGCTCACAAAAACCAGCATCGTCTTCATCATGTCGCAACATGTCGATGCAAAAGTCACGCCGTATGACCTTATCTTCTTCACTCAGAAACTGCAACATCTGTAATCTGTAAGGCATCGTGTGCAGTCGCTTCCGGAAGATTTTCCATACAGTTTGCTGTGGAATTTGTAATTGCATGCTTGCGCTAGATGTCGATTTCTGTGGGCTTCTTATGTAGGCAGCACGAACACGTTCAACGTTTTCTTCCGAAACTCTTGGTCTTCCCGAGCTCTTCCCTTTGCACAAACATCCCGTTGTCTCGAATTTTCTATACCAGTCGTAGATTGACTGTCTAGTCGGGGGTGTTTTGTGGTAACGTGTTCTAAAATGTCGTTGGACAACAGTTGCTGATTGTGTTCTAGCAAATTCCAATACGCAATATGCCTTTTCCACAGGATTTTCCGCCATTTCAGCTTCTGCAACAACAAACAAAACACTACAGCGTTACCAATAGTAACGTAGAGTTTCTCAACATACCTCCAAAATAACTAGGTTACTATCTCTAATAGTTTTTGTTTTACAGGCCGTTGAAGTTGTCTATTTCTTTTGTAGTAACCCTGTATATGCGATGGCTTCAACCTATACTGGTACTTTTTTCTGTGATTGAGAATACACAATAATTTTCTAGTGGTGCCTCAGTCCGTGATATAATAATATATTCAGTCGGCTAGAAACTACTCGAATGAAACTACACTTTTATAGGAAGAAGCTGACTGAAATGCTTTATCTAATTTTTTAAAAAACATTATTAATATAGCAGCGTTTAACAACTCGCTTCATATTGGCGGCCCTAACTATACAGCAATCTTTAGTTGTTACCTCGCTTGCTTTACGTTCTCAGTGCTAGGTTTGCAATTTATGGCTTCTAAAAATCCCATTCACATCAACAGATAATCTAACTCGGGACTTATACGGTGAAGGGCATAACGCTAACCATTCGACCGCAAATAGTTTCGGCTTTTTTTTTATCAATTTTGAAAAATTGTTTATAGAGAGAGTTGTTCCCGAAGTCGCAAGTAGACCAAGCAGAAGTACTTGAAATAAAAATGTCAATAAAATACAAGGAAATAAACACAGTCTATTGTAACTGGCTCAGGATTCGATGTAAGCATTCATTTCCAATTTAAATTACTCCGGCCTTGGGGATGCCCGACATTAGAAATGGCACCACTCCGCGACAGAGGTCAACAGGATTATATAAACCAGCTGCTGAGGGTCAGCAACCTGTTAACATAACATTATAATCTCTTTGGGTATTATTACTGTTACTAGAAAATTCTATGGCAATTTCAAACCATTTAACAAAAATATTATTGGATGAGGTCTACATAAAATAAGACTCTTGCTGAAAGAAAACTGAGTTCACAATATCTTGCGGCCATGTGCACTATTCTCGATGAAGGTTTTGATCGCGGTCATTTAGACATATGATCTCGTCAACGTTATTTTTCGATGCATCCATAATGGTCACAGTTAAACGGTAGTTGACTATGGTCAACTTTGATCGCGGGTGTCGGACCGGTCAATTGAATTGATTGCGGTCAAGTTGCCAAAATGGCTCCCATTTCTTTAACTTATTTCAAGAGTATGAGGAGTATCTAAGAACGATTCCGCTATCAAAGGAATACTGTGATTGCTCATACGTGAAATGATTTGAGAGTTTCCTACGTATCTTATCCACCGAAAAAAAAAGTAACTCTGAGATTATATGCTACAAAAGCTCTTAATATAACTATAGCATCCACCGAACAACTGAATCGCATATGGTCAGTAATTTTTCAAATATAGTGCTTATTTTTATCTACAATTTGTCTGGTTTTCGTCGGAGCCAGAATTAACATCTGTGATGGACAGATTTCATCAACCCGACGGGTTTCCGGGTGTCATGCGAATTATACATTTATTTATCATTGCATTAACATTTATTAAAACGTCAGACATTTTAATAAAGTTGTTAAATACATTTTTTTACCATTTAACCGGATATGTCATAAACAGTGAAATAATTTTCAAGACAGCTTATAATATCCGGCAATCATCTTATGAGGATAAAGGAAAGCTCCGTAAAAAAGAAACCTTATCCACCTAACTGGCCCTAATCGGCATTCGAACTCGGGACATCTTGAATGTGAGTTATATGCGCTACCCTCACACCACGGAGTTGGTCTCAAGACAATTCAAACTATAAGTATGATTGTTAACCTAGAATTTAGGTTGTTATTATTACTACTACTACGACGATGACTACTACTGCATTATACAAATGCTAGGATTAATGTAATTTACAAAGAAATGCTAATTTCTCGAACATTTACATATAACTCATTTATCGGAAACTGCCTGGTTTCATGGTTAAATTCATCTATGTGGCCTGCTAATCCTTTAAATAACATAAATCAATCCGTTTAGTTTCTAGTTAATTGGAATATGAGACAGCTAATTGCAATAGAGCGTCTATCTAATTTTATTTTCTATTTTCTTTAACAGCCAAAAGGACGTCCAATCAATCAACATTTCAAAATAAAACATTCAGAAAGTGATACATACAAACGTACTGTCACTTGAAGACGATTAGCTGAACGAGAATTAACAAAAATGCACTGCCAACTGCAATTTAACCACGGTCAAAGTTTGATCACGTTTCAGAGAACCTCGATGATGAGGGATTGATCAACAATGGTGCGCATAGGCATAAATATGAAACATGTTTCAATTGTTTTCTCTTTGAAGGTAAATTAAGCAGCGAAATATACAGGAAGTCGAGAGAAATGCTTCACTTTTCACCCAAGATCCTATGCTGATAATATAAATTAACCTATGAACTTAAATACGTAAACTAAAATTAGCTATAAGATAAGCATACCTTCGAAATAGCTAAATTGAAATACCTTGACAAGTAACAATGCACACATGAAGTTAAAAATACAATATTTCATAGTTATCGCTTAAAGTGTGAAAATCGATGTTTTAGGATTTGAGACTTTGTTAATATCACTGTCATATCACCAAGTTCTTGCTGTCACTTCATTAATATGATATAGTACAAATGTCTCCCTGTCGCTCATTTCGTAATGTTGCGGCATAAAAAGATCCGCACGACGAGCCTCTTTTTCCGGATGATTCAGCCTCATGGGGAGTCGAACGTAAGACCTCTCTAATCTCTTGCGGTAGTAGCACTTGCTGTACATCATAGCAATCATTACAAAATCGCTCGGAGAGCAACTCTTTGTTGCACCAGAAAGACACTCGCTAACTCACTCAACTAAGTGACCGAGTCACTCGCGAGAGGGCTCGCTTATATAGCGATTGAAAATTGCAATGTGTTCTGGAAGCGATGAGAAGGGAAACTTCTAGAGGATTCTGGTTATCAGACAATTACACTTCTGATGTTTATATTAGAAGAAAGCTTTACTTAGCTCTGTGTTTCCAACCTCCCGAAGCTTGGGGAACAGCCGCTGCGTTATAAATGTTTTGCCTTATAGAGTTTACAGAATCAGTCAGATTTTTAATCTACAAAATTGTCTGAAGTATTTTAAAGCATGATACTTTTGCATAGACTAATATATTGAAAACAATAAGTAGGTGAATAATCATACTTAACTGCCTTATTGAGAGCAGTTGCTTAAGCAAATTCCATACCATAAATGCAACTGAGCGGAGTAATTCCTAGTAGTGACAAGTAGCCTACACAGAAGACTTACAGAAGGCCAAGTAATGGTGGTATTCAACAACATTGTGAGCCAGAATGTTATCTAGAATAACGTGTTCCGGGATCGATCCCAGGCGACCGCATGTGGGATTTGTGGTGGACAAAGCGGCACAAGGACGGTTCTGTTCAGGTTCTCCGGGTTCCCCCGCCATCGCATTCCACCAGTATATCCATCTTTATTTCAGTATCATCAGTATTATCTCCTGCGGTGCATATGTAATAAAAGTGGGTGTTAAACACTATAAAAAAAGAATCGTGCATATTGCTTGACACTGCTGTTATAAATCATTTGCACCTGTTATCAATTTTTCGCAGCGCCTAACTTCTCACCGCCGTGGGGCTTTGCAGTGGAATGAGGAACAGTTTGGCCCTCACTTAGATTTCAGATTTGATTTCCACGCAATAAGTACTTCTCGAGGTTTTGAAGCAATGCGACAAGCTGATTGCATTCCCTTTCCATGCAAGATTTCCAGGACTGAAAACACCAGGGAAGAAATCTTAAACAACTAGAATACTGTGATACAATATCAGCCTATTTTTCATTTAAAAATCTTTCTAAATACGATATTTTTACTTTCTACGTCGAACATAGGTAAAGTATTGCATTCCACCCAAAAAATTCGATACCGGGATTTCATTGTAAATACACATTTTAGAATCCCCTGCATCCAAAATATCGTTTTTAGAAAAATATCTGTGTGAGTGTGTGTCCGTCTTTCCATCCATCCTTCCATGTGTCTGTGAACAAGATAAAAAACGAAAAGTCGTTAAAAATCAAACTTGGTATTTAAAGCTCAGCATCTTCCATGGATGTGACACGAAGATTCCCAAGAATATCCGCCACCCCAAACTACCCTTTACCTACATGACAAATTTTCTCAAAAAATTGCTGTAACAGTTTTGATTAAAATACCGTACATTAAAGATATTTACATGACAAATAAAATATATATCTTGAATTTTCTTGGAATACCTCTGGATTTCTTCATTCTGGACTTTTGCTTAACTGGTAAACCATAAGTGTTAAGACAACTTTACTGCACAAAAATGTAGATCTCGTTAAAACAGAATTTATGTCATATACTTTGTTTTGTGGAATTAACCATTTCCGAGATATTCCTTGTTATTTGTTTCAATTTTAAAATACTTGTACTTTTCTCAAACGGAAATTTTTCATTGCTGTTTTATAATGATTTTTTGCTTCTGGCCATGTACAGGGAACCTAAGTTCAATCACATAGCGACAGTTTTTAAATGGTATTTCCTTATTTCCCTTGTACTTAAAAGGGACGCTGTTTAAGAAATACTTTTAGGTGATTTTCTGGATATAGAAATAGTTAATATTTCAAGTCACTTCTGCTCATTTTTATCTCGATTATCATGAAAAGAATAAGCTTTTGTAAGCATAGTTGCAGAGTAGGTAGAGAAGGTCACTAGAATGGTACACATCGGTTTTTTTTCTCACTTGCGTAAATGTTCATGAAAATTATTCGGCATTTGAATGCATTGTGGCATAGTAATTAAAATTCAATAATATTTATAGCAATAATTTGTCATCACCAAACGCTTTTCTGTCATAATTTTTCTTTTAAGGTTTTATATTTTATTCAACAGTAGGAAATAGATTACTTATTTTAATTTATGATTATATTTTAAGCAAATGTGTCATATTTGTAATTTATTAAAATAAAATGAACACGCTGAAGTGTTTTAATTTATGATTATATTTTAAGCAAATGTGTCATATTTGTAATTTATTAAACTAAAATGAACACGCTGAAGTGCTTATTAATTTTTAGAGCATGGCAATTTTAAGGCTCTTTATTTGATGAGTTAAGCACCTAAAATACTAAAACTTGACTTCTAGAAAAATTAAAAGTATTTTCATACATTGAGTTAAATAGTTCAACTTTTTAGAGCTGCACAATCTACAATTATTAAAAAATCATGTTCGTGAATATTTCACACACCACCACCCTTATATAAAAGCGAATAATCCATTATTACTGGTATCAATAAAATGTAATTTTACTTCATACTGAGGAACGCATGACTGTGTATAGAGACTGCTTTGAACAGGTTTGGTTCAGAACAAAGGTTCCTTGCTGCAAACCGACCATCACACATTTGAGCTAATGCTTACACATCTTTGATGTTTAAACTAACTACATTCCGCTGAGGTGAACTACCATCAACAAATGATGCGAAGCTATAAGAATATTTACCTTAGTAGGAATTTACTTTGTTTGCATTACTCCATTATTTTAGAGGATCTGCGAACGACACTGCTACTGCCCTCTAGTCAATCCCATAGTGCACTTCTACACGACTTACAAGAAGAGAAAAAGAACATAGCAATGGAGCTCTATGCAAACTGTGCGATGCGAGAGAAAGGATGGACACAAGTGAATTATGAAATGCAGTTCATGGTTTCCACCATAAGGTGTGCACCATGAAAGTTTACCACGAACCTAGTCATACATGTGCTCAGAGAAATGTGAAAAATACCATATACTCAAGTGCAAACTATCACTGCTTACAGCAAAGACAGATAAATACATGTATTGCTAAACTTGTGTCTTGTATTCTGCCCAGTTTGTGCGCTCTTCTTCATTATTATTAAATATGGGTAAAGTGGATCAATAGCTGGAAAGATGAATTCCGTTGATTGCGGTCAAGTTGCCAAAATGGCTGCGCGTTTTAGTTTTCTTGAGGTTATTAATTAAGAGATGATGTTCCTGGATTACTTAAATCGGAACCAACGTCAAAACTAGATTATTGTAGAAAGAGCCAAACCCTTTTGAAGAGTACGGGGCAAGGAAATCTGAAAACGATTCCGAGTACCAAAGAATACAGTGTGATGACTAGTAAATAAAATGATCGAGAGGTTAGTTTTCTGCGAATCGCATTCAGCGAAAATGTTAACTCTGAGATCATATGCAATAGGCGTTTTTAATATTGCGATTTTGCTATTCCTAGCATCCACCAACAAAAATGTCAAAATAATTGATTCTTTGTCAACAACTTGTATGGTTTTCGTCGAAGGCAGAATTAAGTTCTGTGTTCCACTGATTTCATAAAGACCATGTATTTTCGAGTGTCATAGCAATTGTAGACATTTAGTATAGCATTAGCAATCATTAAAACTCAGTCATAGTTAATAATGTTGTTGAAGGCATCTTTTTTTGGTTGTTTAGCGCCATTAAACCGGGTAGGTCAAATAGGACGATGAATGCAGTGTGCTAAATAGTGCTCAAATAAGCCTGGGGAGATGCTGAACTTAAACTTGCCCGACATTCATCTTATAAGCGAAAGTCCCCCCCCCCAAAAAAAAAAAAATCCGGGAATCTCTTGAGTATCGAATTATAAATAATGGTTTACTTTTACGAACACTTCATGAAAACGATGCTTCAATATTTTTCATTTGTATTTACTTTGAAGCATACCTGGGTTCTAACCCCATACCGCGGAATTAGACTCAAGGAAATTAAAACTATTATAAAAAGCTGAAATATAATAATAATAGTAGTAGTAAAAATAATACGTATTATGATATAACGACTTCTTCTATATCATCAAAATGCTAGATATATTGCAATTTACCAAGATATTTTATTTCATTTTCTGGAAACTTACACATCAAAACACGCTATTTAAATAAACAGTGATTTATTATTTATTTGGTTATTGGAACCTGCCTGATGTCTTGCGCGTGCTTTAAAGAATATGAATCCTTTTTAAACTTTTTAAGTTTATTGAAATATGAGACAGCTAGTTCCGACAGAACGTCTAGCTCATCTAAGAAAAATTTGGGGACTTCTTTTTATTCTCTTTTGCCACCAAAAGGATGTCCAGTCATACGACATTTCAAAACAAAAACAAAGCGGTATAAATAAGGAGATTGTAATTGCACTTCAACCTCTTTGGCTATAGAGTTGAATGCTTTCCTTTGATTAATTTGTGTAGAATCGTGAGCATAGAGCACCGTCAGCTAATGATGGTCAGTTGAACGATAATTAACAATAGTGCACCACAACTATAATTTAACCGCAGTCAAAAAAAAAAATGAAATGCCGTTTTATTTATGGACGCTCTTTAACTGCTATGGTTCCCAGCGTCCTACTCTGTACTGGGCGTAAAAGACCGGTTAATTTTCTCAGAGGCCTCTCTATCAGCCTTGAGGTCCTTTCACATGGCGTAAATCTACGACACGGGACCCACGGCTTTACTTCCCATCCATCGGAAGCTATGCTAAGGAAAAAATCCATCGTACTCCGCCGGGTTTGAACCCGTGACCTTGAGTATATGAAATCAGCATGGTAAGTATTACACCACGGAGAGCAACACTGCAGTCAAAGTTTGATCACGTTTCAATAATCCTTGGTCAACAAGGATTTGGTCAAGAATGGTACACATGGCCAATTCTGATTCTAAATTTGAAACTCCAAGAACTAAACTGACAAGAAAATAAAATCTGCATGTTTGACGGTGGTTTAATGGTGATATATAATTCACGGAAACAGTTTAGAATATCATCGCTTTAGAATTATGGAATGTTTCTTGGAGATCTGTTCAAAGAATGTATATCCCTTCAGAAGAGTATAAACTGAATTTTTGACATAAATCATTATTTCATTTGAACAAATGTGTTTTTTTTTTCTGTGAGTGTAGGAGAAGTCAAAGAGGGCATATTAATATTTCAGATGCTGCATAAGATTAATTGCTATGGCATTATACTACATGGTTGAGCATTCATTTTAATTTCTGCTGGTTACAGGCCATTACTAATAATCGACGACAAGCTGGCGGCTCGATGTTGTCTTGTTTTAGTTTTTGTAATACGTTCTATGTATATTTCTTTACTGAGGTTACCTTGAAAAGAGCTGGAAGGAGAGAGAAAAAAAAGGAAGAATACTTATGAAATAGTGAGCATTGGCTTGCATACTGGTTTGTGGTTTCAGACCTGATGAATGGAAAATAGAGAAAACATTATCATCTATTTATCTTGATCTTATGTACTGTTAATAACTTACACAAGGACGCTATATAAACCGTAATAAAATTAACATTTGAACTGTAAAGTGGCACTATGGGAAGATAGTTTATTGTAGTTGCACACAACTGTTATTTTTAAAGTAGACTTCTTTGGTGATAATAAATTTAATGCATCAAAATAAGCGCTTAGATCAATAATTTTCTTGCCGGTTAGAGTTTGCTAGACGGTCAGAGTTTCCCGTGTTTTTCCGGGATTTAATTGCAGGATTACTTAAAATGTAATCTCGCCTACTATTTAGGAACTTTGCTGACTTGTCTTTCACTTTTAGAGATGAATTCAACGATATAAAGCAGGCATGACCAAATTGAAGGAGCAAAGCGGAAGGCGCAATAAATCATTACATGTGAAGCATTGTCGTATTCTACTATACGAAGTAAAGAAATGTTTGTAAACACAAGGCTTTTCTTATATTCATTAACGATTATCTTGAAATAAAGAAAGAAAATCGAAAAATCGAATGACAACTTCTTATTGAGAAAAATATAAATAACAACTTTAAATAAATAACAACGAAACCTCGAAAATGGTTAACTCCACTATAACTGTATTGGTCATAAACTGTGCTGTGCTGTGCAGTAACATTTTGTCTCTTACGGTTTAATAATTATGCGAAAGACATCCAGAATGAAGAGGGCTTCAGAGGCTATTCAGAAAATTCAAAATGTAAAGTTTATTTGTGACGAAAATATCTTAAGCATATGGTACATTTTAATCTAAATTTTAGAGCTGTTTTTTGAGAAAATCAAAATTTTTGAAAACCTTTCCATGTAAAGTGTGCTTTGAAATGGGGGTTTTCTTATATACATGAACACTCACTCACACACACACACTCTCTCTCTCTCTCTCTCTCTCTCTCACATACACACAATCTTTTTGTAAATTAATGTATTTATTTTTTGACTCTGGGAATCTCAAAATATACATTTACAGTAAAATCGCGACATCGAATTTTAGGATGAAATGCAATACTTTTTCTACGTACTGAGTACACGGCTTTAAATTCCTCAACTGACTCGTATGTTTCCCGGTAAATCACAAAGTAACCACAAATTATTTTGAGATAACATACCCAATGGTGACTTGCAATGTCATAAGTACTTTTTAAGTCCCGGGCTTTATATGTTAAATTCAATTATGAGTCAATTGTTATTCCACCCAAGCTGTGTGTGGATCAAGAATTGAATAGGTAGAGACAGACTGAAAGAAATCAGTGCCATAGCCGGGACTTGAAATGCAGTCAGTTGCAGGAATTTAATTCCGTATCTGAATATTGACATGTTAGCTCGTGGTTAGAGCAACCAGCTAGAGACCGGGAGACCCATGGTTCAAATCCCGGCTTTAGAGGCTAGAGCCACCGCTCTTAAGCAGTATGATGTATTATTCTGTTGTCAGTGAGGTGGTTTCTTCGCCACTGTAGCGCTCTTTGTCCGTACACTGGTTCTTGCGTGGGGTTGATGATGATGATGATGATTATTATTATTATTATTATTATTATTATTAAACGAAGTACTGCTGCCTGCGGTGCGACAGAACTGTTCGTTTTCCGGTACTGACATTGCATTTTTTACACTATTTGTTAAGGGATGCACTCAGGTCCTCAGGACCAATTCAACAGTCACTGTCCAGAAATAGTGACGAATGAGACGCTGGAATCCGCATGTAACAAGCGGAGTGTTGGTATACTACTTTAATACCATAAGCAGCTCCCCTATTCCTGCATTGTGGCCTGGATTCCCTGGGTGTGAGGGGAAGGATTAGGAGATAAGTTTGCAGCTGCTGTACTGTTGCAATTATTCACATGTGTCCGAAATGAACATTTATTAGTAATAGTGTTACCATGCTATGAAATACTGGGATAATTGCGCGACATATCAACATCACGAACAAATTAATCTATTTCGACTCTGTTTTCACATTAAATGGAAGATTTTTCAATATTTTTTATTCTATTCCGTGTCTCTGTCGTGTATTTCAGTCCGCTTATTGCTCATTAGACACAAAACCATTTTATTTCTGCGGTTGATCTTGGCAGAAAGTTCAAATTCAACTATCTTAAATTATGTACACACATTTTTTTATATCAAAGCACTAAAAACCTTGACCCATTTTTCTGATATATTTCGTTCCTGGCGTACAAAATCTGGTAGTAAGGACAACTGAGGTTTAGTTATTTAAATTAGAGATCTGAGCTTAAACTGAGGAGCATCAAAGACACTACGAGTATTGACAAGTTTTCTTCAATTAGACTTATGTTAGTGGAATACGTTACCTTACTTAAATCCGTATTAAAATAAAGCTAGAACTAATAAATAACATGAGAAATACGGGATAAATATTGCAAAGTACGGGGTCCGGGATTGCATTAATATTAATGTTGATATACGGGATTTTTCGGCAAATTAGGATAGTTTGCAGTCCTATTGGTGCCTGTCTCATTATGCATATTTGGACGCCGCATATTACGTAATGATCATCGGAGGTGTTAACCTATACTATGTCCGAGAGGGAAATGTTAAAAGAAGGTTTTTGCTAACTTATAAAAAATTGTAATGTGTATCCAACACTGGTTTTTTATCTGAGGAGCCAAACTGGAAGCCTGGTTGGGGTGAATTTCTTGGATAATGTCCAGCTTGGGATTTTTTATCATCTTCGAGAAACTCTTTAAGTTCACTGGAATTTTGGTGTAATTAGAAACTAATTTCATCTACTTCATTCACCATTTTCAAAGCTTTTAATCGTTAAAAAATGGGTGTTAAATTCTTGAAGAAAGTAAATAAAATAGTCGAAATAGAAATTTTATCGGTAACAGGCTGTATAATTCAGTTTTTGTACACAAGCAGAAAATCTGTAGTCCCTTCCTGAAATGTTGTGGTATAGATTTAGCTGGCGGTAAAGTGATAACAGGAAAAACGTTGCGTACCTTGACCCACAAACAAACAAACCGGTGTTGCCAACTTGGGGGTTTTCCCACTAACTTTAGAGAAGTCTGCGCCCCTAGTGGTGAGTTTAAAGGAATAAATATTTCACGGGGTGATGTACGGAAAAATTTGATTTCTGAGAATGTTTTAGGAGATTCTCGAATATGCGCAGAGCACATGAAATGTTAAAATAATTTAATACCAGCTAGAAGTCAAATAATTTTTGTTCATGCCTGATTGGCTGCTCTCGTATCGGACCGCTTACGCACCGTACGTACACTGTTGTTAAATCGGGAATTCTGGAGTCTCCAGTCGGCCGAGATGATTTAATCAGCAGCACTCATTCGGTCAAATGGGAAATGTCACTGAAATTTTTGGAGGATAATGTGAGCAGTTGTGTTTATTCACAGTATCGTGCTAAGCGATCAGCAAGTAGCTAACTTACTTGCAAGAAAATTGAATCGAAACATTACAAGATTTTGAGCTACTACTTGGAATTAGTGAGATATGAGCATATGCTTGGTTTTAGTTACATTACCCATTATTCTACCTCGTTGGCGCGAGAGCATTACTCTACTCAAAGACTTTACTTCCATAGAAGTTACCTTGACTGATTGATGAACTGCAAAATATGAGAGTGGAATCTTGCTCATTGTAAAGTAAGACACTAACATATTACAAACCTACTGGATCGACTTTTATTTAACTGTAACTTCCCTATAATGATTACCGTATTACGGCAAATAGTGAGTTTTCCAAAAGAATTGCCGATAAAAACTTGTAAAGATTTTTAAAAATGTTTCTGGACACGAAAAAACTCACATACACAAAGTTAAAATTGTAAACATTTAGTTTGGAGAATTATTTTGAAAACTTATTTAGTGGACCGATTTAGGAGGATTTCAGATGTGACTTAGGAGGAAATTTTGCTTAGAATTGGCATCACTGTAACAAACTACTCAATGCACTTTAGTGGCAATTACTGGGTTACAGTGGGTAGTCCCAACCGCTAATGATCAGTATACTTTCACTGACAACAAAAAAGTAGGATGTGACCTTCACCGTTTGTCTCCCATGATAATTAATTATACTCTGCCGTAGCAGGTATGCATAAGTCGTCTGCAACTCCTGTAGGCATAAGATAGGTGCCGATCAAGGAGTGGCAACGTATTGTTATCAGTTTAAAAGTACTACATAACACTCAGTGATAAACTGATAAGCCTGCCTCAAGTGTTCCGTAATATTTGCTAAATAGAAGGTGCATTGTAAAAGGTGTTGCTTGGAAATATCAGGACATTAAATAATAATGATAGTAAAACGATACTAAGGTCGTCTCTTTAGCGCGGTGGTAGTGGTACTTGATGGAGAAGTAGCGGCTCCAGGTCATGAGGACCGCATTAACCGGCCGGAGCGCTGACCACGTCTCACCCTCCAATACTGCACCCCAACCATGACGTCTGTCATGGACCGAGAGGGGGGACGCAGCGGCTGGGCGGTAGGCCAAGGTTTCTTGTGAGCTGTCATGCCATGGAGCTATTGTTTAAAACGATGCTAATAATGTAATATCAACAACAATAATCGTTATAACACATATCGTCAAACACGAAAAAGAATCATTAAAACATTACGTGCATATATGTACCGAGAATTACAGAATACTGATCACTTTTCAGTATCATGGAGGAAAAGAAAATGATTTTTTTATCGTATAGAAATCACGTTATGTTTTGTTTGTTTTTGTTACCGTATTAACAATATTAGTTTCTTCTTTAATATGAATCTTTTTGGATTTGGAGTGATTTCAGTCATTCTCTCTGATTCCTTGTCATGGGTTCTAGGGTGTGTTATTTTTTAAGTATCCAGTTCAGAGAAGGAAGTGTGTCATACTTGCCTAACAGGTTGTCTAATTTTTAAGTTTTGTAGTCTTTACGTTTTTTTTTTTTCTGCAAATGTATACAACTCAGTTTTTCGGGATCAGACTTGATTAGCATACTTACTATTTCATTCACAAAACGAGAAAAGATGCAAACGAAAACTCAGTTGCAACGTCTTTGTGAGCTACTGCTCTTCATCTGAAACAGGATTTGCGGAACGCTGTTTTAATACGGATTTGGTTTGCACATTCTCAAATTTCGCTTAGTTGCTGGTTCTTAGGCTTTCACGGAACACTTTTGCATATGGATACCCATTCATAACTAGCTATAATGTATACTTATTTAAGCAGACTCAAATTATGGCAACCTCTGCACCAGAAAATCAACCTATGGATCAAAGTAATTATTGATGTCAAATCATTTAGAATCCTGTATCAATTAAACTGTGGTTTCAGTTGAAGAGAGGTCTTGACTTTTCGTATGCAACCATTTATTTATTTTTATGCCACCTTGAACTCATAAAATTATTATTAATTTATACTCTCCCACCATATATATATATATGATAGAAAAGCTATTGCATTCCGACCAAAAATTCGATGTCGAGATTTCACTGGAAATACGCGCTTTGAGATCACTTGAATAAATAAAGAATTTAGAAAAACCTCTATATTCACAGTTCATCAGTCCCCAAAGATGCGACGAAACAAGTAATAGGGCAATGTTTATCTCGATTACCATGACGTAAATAAAAGAATAATCTTTTTTAAGAAAAAATTTATTTGCGGAACAGCTAGAGAAAGTCATGAGAATGGAATACATCAGATTTTTATTCGAGTATTTGTTTTTTTTTTTTTTCTTTTTTCTTTTTTTTTCGAACTACAGAATTTGAGCCATTAAATTCAACTTTAGGAGCAAGGGCACAAAAGTGCAGAACTAGAAATATCTTTAAAAAAATATTTCCTTTGTAGAAAAAGTAAATTTTATTTCTGCAGATAGCAGCTTACACTTTAAATCCCCCCCCCCCAAAAAAAAACAGTATCTCAAGCTTGTTCTATAAGGGAAATGTTCCTGCAAATAAGCATTGCATCTAAAATCCCTTAGGGCATGCCTAAGGCAACAAAGACCCACTCTCTCTTGTATGCGCAGGTGTAGCAGAAGCTTACTTTGTAGCAAAGGAGCGAATTTTTCTCTTTAAGAGGGAAGTTGAATCCCAGCGGATGGAAAGAGGAGCAAATAAGGTAAAGCATTGTTCCTGCCACTTGCCTTTCACAGACTAGAATGTCAAAACCGTTTCTTGGTGCGTCATAAAGCTTGTATCATGTTGTGTATTAACTTTTAAAAAGCACATTGTCGCAAACTCAAATAAACTTTGCTACATTCAGGATGGTTGTCAGCTGACCCGTAGCTTCAGGAAATGAATAAGCGTTTCAAAACTTGCTGTTTCTTGCAGCAGACCTTAACATCCAGGGATATTTTTGAGCAGGAATGTATAGGGACTTAGTTCTGGCACTTCTTTTAAAATTGCATTAACCTACAGCTTACATGAGCTGAACATTTTAAAGAGGCGTTAAGACTATTCTTACACATACGTTATACAGCTACCTCGTAATTGATTTTCAAAAAGCAGAACGCTTCCTTCTTCCCTTCATTTTTACTTTCTCTGCTGAGTACTGTGTACATTGCAATAATTCTCAGTGAAAAAAATGTCAGGCACCCTTTTGTTTAAGTTGCTACCAATAGGAACTAGAAAGACTGACTGCTGACACATTTACCATGGATTCAATTCGGGAAAATGAATTTCTTATCGCTGCAATTATTAAGATAACAAGAATTCTCTAATCAAGAGTACCTCTTCTGTGCTTTAAATAAAGAGATTACTACGAATATTTAGTGAACAAACCTTTTTATTAGTGTTCGAAAATTTCCTGAAGAAATGTAGTAGCTGTGATGACGAAATGCTACACTCAATTGTCTTATGAGTTTAACTAAATAATTTACTTTCCCCTCGGAAAGCTGAAGAAAATCTCCACAGTAATTCGCGAGTGTTTCCATCCTGCCGATGTTTTAATAAAGCTAAGAGTGGTATTAGCTAAGACTGTATCAGAGGAACCAGGCTGTTCCCATTCTACTCGTCTGCTTTGGAATACTCGTACGTACTCAACCACAAACCTAAAGTCCCGCTAAAGAAGAAGGTGGTAGCAAATACGCCACTGAGCAAAGGTCATAGCATAATGCTCTTGCACTCTTAACTCTTGATTCAGTCGTTCCAATGGTTGCCCTCTATGGCGAGGCGTATTGCATACTGCATACACGCCCCTATGAGTAACTCGTTCCTTGGCGCGCAGCCAAGCTAGAGCACGCTGTCTTAACAGTACTAGCGTTTACTCTGTTGTGAGTTTAAGGCATTCATATATTCAGTTGCCGAATTTTAGTTTGTTAATATAATAAACTGGCAGTCATATGCAGTACGATTACTTTGAGGTTATAGCGACAGAGGACCGCAATTAATGGAGACTGGAAGGATTGATTTGGTAAATGTGAAATGTCTAACATCAGAATGTAAATCCCGCTCTGCAAAAAGAACTGAGGTGAATAAAAATTCGATTATACAGGAAATAAGTTTTTATGTATCTCTTCGGTGCAGGTTGAAAGATGACTGCACTATTCACCTATATGTTGACTCTACATCGACCAGCCAGGCGCCAACACGAACACACGTAGGATTTATTCCCTCGCCGGTTCACTGTACTATATACTATCCTGTAGACTACCAGTCTTAATGAGTTCGTAACCTTAGGCTACAAATCTTCTTTGATTACGAGAGATTATTGTAACAAGAAAATATCAGCAGGTATAGAAAGAATGTCCTATTTTCAAAATACTATTTTATTGGCTAATGTAAGGCTCAATTTTTCTTTAACCTTATATCAAGTTGTTTGTTTCCAAAATTTGGAGTTACAGAATACCCTAAATATCTGTCTTTCATTAACCACTGGAGTTTCATGATTGAATAAGGGCTACAAAATACTTCGCATACATTCGCTTTGGCAGGCTTACCTCAAATGATGTATTATTTTTAGAAATCTCTCATGCGAATTGTACAACTCTTACGTTCACAGACTGCAGCGAAGACCTCAAATATAATTGGTAGTTCTGTCGTTACTTCTGGATTGCGTGCGCTTCTAATGAGCTTCCGTCACGAAACTTCGAATCAACAATCTGACAGCTTTAAAATCGTTCAAGCAGAAATGCTTAATTTCTTTCATATTCTTTTATTGGAATTGAAAGCCATGCATTATTTAAAACTCTTCAATTTACATGCATATTATCAAGAGGACAAAAAGCTTAGATTAGGCAATTAAAGAGACCTCACTTTAAATGAGACCTAGAAGATCGGAAATTGAGTTATGTCGTTCCAGCTTTTACAATGTGGCTTTCCCATTCGAAGCCTACTTGCAGTTTCGTGAAGTAGGTGCAGTTTTAAATGTCCATTTACAGTTCCTTTACATAACAGTAAGTCTACTGACATGGGGCTGCGTTTTCTAAGTACACTTAATCATTGGTCTAAGACAGGGAAAAGATCTCGCAGATTCTCTTGAAAATCTTTGTCTTTTCTGCTCTCTTTGCATATTTCGAAAGGATTTGATCGAACCTCAAATTCACACTAGATGATCTTTTGTCTTCTACGGACCCTATTAGGGAAATAAAATCCCACTTTTCACTGCCACTTCACAACCGTACTGCTCAGTCTGAAGTGAAAAACTGCTTCCTCTTACATCAAGACAAGATTCTCCGCGTATTGCATAAGCAAGCAGGAGTAAAACACCAACATGAGAAACGATATTTGAGTTTCTTTTCCCATTGAAACCAATATCATGCTTCTATGTGTCTCCTAACATAATTCGTTAGACACACAAATGGAATAACCATAATCAAATGCTTAGAGCTGGACGCTATATACTAAATTTAAAAAATTACGCATTCTTTCCATGCATCGCAGATAACTAAAAAGCGAAAGGAATTGAAAATCATGAGGAATGATTGAAAAATTTCGAATAATTAATAATGAATGTCTTAAATATGACTTAGGACATGAAAACTTATTTGGAATAAATTGTGGGTCTAAAAGCGATCCACGGTTTTGTGCAGTACTATTTTTTGTCTATTAACATTTATGGGCCGTACTAGATATTAAAGCCCTCCTGGATAGTGTGGTGGTAGCTTGTCTGCTTCAAATTCAAAAGGTCGTGAGTTCGAATCTCGCTTAAGGTGAGTTGCTCGGATAAGGTTTTTTTTTTTCGGAGTTTTCCCTTATCCTGAAAAGACGAATGTCGAGTAGTTTTAAGCTCCATGGACCCCGAGATCATTTGAGCATAATTTCACCAATTTCGTTCATCGTCCGATATGACCAAACAGGTTAAAGGACGTTAAGCTATTAAAAAAAATATATATATTAAAAATTTTCTTCCGACTGAAATGGACTTCACAGGCTATTCCCGGAACATTTAAGATATGCATATTATTTGTCACATAAATATCTATAGCCCGCCTCGGTAGTGTGAGATAGAGTGTCTGCCTTACATTCAAGAGGTCGCCAGTTAGGATCTCGCTTGGGGTGAGGTACCCGGATAAGGCTTCTTTCGGGGTTTTTCCTTACCCTAAGAAGACCAATGTCGAGTAACTTTAAGCTTCATGGATCCCGAGATCATTTGTCCATCATTTCATTCATCGTCTGATGTGATTAACCAGGGAAAAGGACATTAATTAAACTATTAAAAAAATATATATGTATAATCAAATTGTTAGTCATTTTTATTATATTTCAAAACCACCTTCCGTGTAAAGAGAGCTGGATGGATTTTCTTGATAATCTTCGCGTCGCATCTTTAAAAGATGTATAATTTGAACTTAGTATTTAATCCACTTTTCGGTTTTTGAGTTTATCTGTTCATACACAGACACGCACACACACACACACACACACACACACACACACAAACGCGCGGAACTGTTTGTGATTATGGGACATCAAAATATGAATTATCCGGTGAAATCTCCGTATCGTATGTTTACGTGGAATATAATACGTCCTTTATTTAATATGGATAAGCAGCAGAGAAAGCAAAATTGGAGGGAGTGAAAATCTTAAAGAAATGTGCCCTCATCTAATTTACTTCTAATTCCTTAACTGCAATATGTTCAGACTTGTAAAATTTACTGTTGATATTCAAATAAATATTTTATTTATTTGATGTATATATACTATAATCAGAGCATTTTAAATTATAAAGTTCATGTTTCCATATATTGGACATTTTTGACATTTATATGAAAATGTAACATGAAAACAAAAACACAAAAAGCGTTAATATGTATTTGACGTTTCCTCATTTTACCATACGCTTTTCTAATTAGTGTTGGTAAACTGAAAGTGACGGCGCTTTCTGTTGGGAGTCCCATTCCCCCACGGTGAAATGAATTAGTTAACACCGGTAGAGAGGCGTTTTAAACAGACCTCTCATTTTAGCAAACCTGCTGCAAAGTAATGTACTACTAACACGCGCCACAGCTTTAACTACTTGTTCGTGCGTTTTTCGCCTGTTTTATGACCCACGTTATCCTCGGTTGTTTTTGTGAGAATTTGTACAGAACAGTGGTGGATCCAAGAGACCGGTCTATTGTTCATTTGACGATTTTTTGAAAATGAATGTAGTATGGTACGAGCAATAGCTCTGGAAATAAAACTGACCCACACTGCGATAGCTAACACGCATTAAGATGGTGTGGAGCGAGAAATTAAGTTTTGCGCTAATTATCCTACAATAATTATTTGATTTGTTTCGATATTTGCACTCCTCGTATGGCAGACTTACAAGCCAGGGACTATTGCCAGATACATGTTGAGCAGGCGAACTCTGGATCAGAGACTGGATAGCCAGGATGGATGATGTCGCCCTCCGTGGTGTAATGTTTACCATATACTCAAGTCGCGAGTTCAAACCCGGCGGAGGACGATGGAGTTTTTTCGGGTGTAAAAATCCTTAGCATGGCTTCCTTCGGAAGGGAAGTAAAGCCGTTGGTGCCGTGTCGTAGATTTACGGCACGTAAAAGAACCTCAAGTCTGATAGAGAGGCTTCTGAGCAAAATTAATCGGTCTTTCACGCCCAATTTAGAGTGGGACGCTGAGAACCACAGCAGTTAAAGAGCGTCCATAAATAGCACAACATTTCATTTCAGGTTGGGTGATCAGCCTGATACTAGATATGAGCGCGAAATGTTATGATATGAAATGACAATGAAATAAAAGAAAAGAAAGATGATTCTGGAATAGGTGGTGTAACGAATAGTGGGGAAACCGAAGAAGCAGAGTGAAATTAATACACCTCTAATTAAGGTTCTTATAAAGAGGATTTTAGTTGAATTATTGGGCATTAGAAAAGAGAGATTAACTCTATAGATGGGGTATGATAAGCTAATGGAGCTTAAAGAAAACCTAACTCAGGCGCCGCTTTGTCCGCAAATTCCACATAGGTCTCCTGGGATTGATTGAACCTGGACCGCCTTTATGAGGTCTATCCACTCGGCCACGTTGTCGCAATCCATAACACAGGTGCTATTAATGTGTGTTTTTATGAATGCTTTAGATAGCCCTGAATATTAAGTTATAATGCAACCAGCTCAAAAGTGTTTGGAAATAGCAGTATACATTCGAATGTGTGCATGGTGACAGTCTATTGGGCCTTCATGGCACAATTGCTTAGAATATGATCACCTACACAATCATAACAATCTTAACGTTATGGTAGAAATAAATCAAACGAATAAGTGTAACAATTGTATTAGTAAACATATATTTCTTTTATTATTATTATTATTATTATTATTATTATTATTATTATTGGTGGTGGTGGTGGTATCCCTGTAAGCGTGATGTTGATGCTATGTTTATTTCAATGTGTAATATTAATTCTTTGTGCAGAGATTGATTAAATTTTGGATTGGGAACGATTAAATGCATTGGAAGAAATCATTTACGAGTGATCAAATAATCCATAATAATTTGATATAAGATTTCTGCTAAATATTTTATAATTTCCATCCCAAGAAATAAGGGGGTAACTATGGAGTGTTAAACATTTTAAACGTTTTTTAAAACTTTAAGCTTCAACTCCTAGTTATGAATGACTCGTGTTTAACGCTCTATTTATAGTAGCAGCTGTCTAAAAGGTATGCGCATACTTCCATAGAAGACAACTTATATGCACAAACATTTGCTCCAGGCATACCAAGGAGACTCGTAGAAAGAGACTTTGATAGAGTGTCGGGCTGCCCTGGATGATGTAGTTGATTGAGTAGGCATCTGTAATCATAACTGCCAGGTGGTTTGATTCCAGCCCAGGACCATGCCATTTAAGTCTCTTTAAATGCGACTGTCTCCAGGAAAAATTCAATATGCCTACATTTCTTATAAACCTGGTTGTTATTATTATTATTATTATTATTATTGTATAGGTTGGCTTTACTTCTATCTGACGCCGAATTTAGAATGTGTGATATATATTTTAACCCTTTGTTGCCTGTCGGCACCTATAAGTTCCGCTTGTTTTAAGCGTAACTATACAAATAGGGCTGTACTCTAGGATTAATTTCATGTTATACTAACCTTCAACCATAAACGACAAGTAAACAAGACTTTTATATTGTAAATATATATACAATTTTGCTCTAAAGCTGCAGTGATTTTTTTAAATAAATAAAATAAAAAAACGACATAACTACAGCCAAATGTAACCCCATTAACTTCCAAGCATCACACCGATTATTTTACTTGGGCTCTCCCCTTCATCTACCACAATCACGGGCATTTGAACTTGCAACATTTGGCTTTGAATGGATGGCCAGTCCATTACCTATCATCTAACACTCATGGCCATTTATACTCCTTTGACAGCATTATGGAAACTGGTTTAGAAGAATTTAAACTTTTAATTGGGAAGAAAAATATTAATAAAGCATGTACATTTATTTTCATTTCTATTTGCTCTATTATTTTATATAGCAATGTTGTAGGTTTATTCCCATTTATTTTTACTAGAACTCCGGTTTTAAACTTGGATTGAAGGAAAACCGGCATATGTAATATACTAGTGCAGGCAGCTAAGGGTAAAGCTTATTCTCAAGAAGCATCTACCGAGTGCTTTATGCTCGTATACAATCGTTTCGTCGCTTAAACCCGAAGCCAACAGTATGGCCGCATCTTCCTGTGTGCGTCCACAGGTAGTTCGTGATATTTAGTGCTTTCAGTGGTTCTAGAAATTTAAGTGAATTTTATTTATAGACGCTCTTAACTGCTGGGGTTCTATATTGGGGTGAAAGATCGCAAGTTTTCTCAGAGACTTATATCAGGCTTGAAGTTGTTAGAGCGGCTTGAAATACGTGCCTTTATATACGTGCCGTAAATCTGCAATATAGGGCCTACGGCCTCCGCGGAGTCTGAACCCACGACTTTGGGAACCAGAGGCTAACAGCGAGCAGGCTTAGGAATTTCTAAGCATTAAAACCAGAACGCAAGGAAATGAAGTTGAACTAAACTTCATGCAGTGACATCGTAGGTTACAAAAATCACGACATTCTTACATAACCTGTTAGCGTTTGCATATAGCATTATCTGACTGCTACCCGTCAGTGACTCATCGCCGCTGTTTACTTTCTTTGTATCGATGTGTTTTTGAGTGCAGGTAGCTTGAATGCAACTGTTCAAGAATTCATATTTCTCATAAAAGGGCCTTGCTTTGTATGCCTTTAAAGTACTATTGATCCACCAATATTTCATTGGCCCTTCTCAATTTGCCAACAGGCTAAGATGTCATACATCTATAAATCAGAATTTAGTAAATTTGGTAAAATTTAGACATAGATGAAAGCATATTGCGCAATAAATGTAGATCACTTTAAAACTCACAATTTATGTCATATAGAGTATTTTTGTAGAGTTAATCATTTCCGAGATATTTCCTGTTACTAGTTTCAATTTAAAATATTTAAGCTTTTTCTTCAAACGGGAAATCCCCATCTATACAATTTCTCTTTTGTTTTGCGCCTGACTATGGAAGAGAACAGAATTTCAATGACAGTCGCATAACGATAGTTTAAAAAAAAAAAAAAAATCCCTGTGGCTTCAGCCTAGTGTACTCCCTTGTTTTTCCTTCTACTTACAAGGAATAAGAAATGAGACCATTTCTGTTGCCTAATAATCTTACCAATTTTCTTTACCAATTTAGGTAATATTATTTGGAGTATGGTTGGGAAAAACTTTATTTAAATATAAATTGATGGGTTTCCTATAAAACGAATATCTTTGAATTATTTTTATATTATGAATTGTTGTTTCATTCATTAAACACATTCATTGGACTTTATTTTAATTTTGGGTTACTTTTGTTTAAGCTGAGTTGGCTTATGTAAACTTCTTAATTAATATGATGTAAATAAAAGAATAATTCTTTGTAAGAATAGATAGTTTGAAGAACAGATAGAAAAAAACATGCAAATGGAAAACATCATATTACTTTCTCTACACTTACTATGTACATAGGGTATAGAGAAGGTAGTGTAATACACCCAAAAATTCGATACCGAGATTTCACCGTAAATATGTTTTAAGGCCCCCTGAATCCAAAGAAGCACTTTTAGAAAAATGTACGTGTAAGTTCGTTAAATACCAAACGATGTATAACTTCAGTTTCTTCCAAGGATACAACACGAAGATTTTTAAAAAAAGTCCCCACCCCAAACTTCCCTTTACATGAAATATTTTTCAAAATGTTTGATTTTTTCAAAAATGACTCTAACGATTTTTATTGAAATACCTTATGTTTAAGATATTTATATGACAAAGTGTATATCTTGACATTTCTGGGAATAGCCTCTGAAGACTTCTTCATTCTGGATGACTTTTTATAGCTTTCAAACCGTAAGAGATATATAAAAACTTAAGTACAAAAAATGTAGAGCTCATTAATTATATATATATATATATAATAAATTGTGTGTTTTAATGAGCTCTACATTATATATATATATGCAGAGTTAATCGTTTTTGACATATTTCGGTTATTGGCTTCAATTTTAAGTCACCCAAACTTTTCTCAAAAGGGAAGACATCTTTCTTCTCGGTTCTCGTTTGTTTATTCTCTGGCAAGCAAAGAGATTGGAATTTCAATTGTTTCAGATAGGGACCGGTTTTTAAAGCACGAGACTATCGCTTTAGCCTGTGAATTTTCTTATTTGCCTTCTACTTAAAAGGAAGCTAGTAATAAGATTAACTCTGCTTATGTTTATCTTGAGTAGCATGATG
Organism: Hymenopus coronatus; assembly: GCA_030762935.1. NCBI lineage: Eukaryota > Metazoa > Arthropoda > Insecta > Mantodea > Hymenopodidae > Hymenopus > Hymenopus coronatus. The sequence continues at coordinate 98,621,873 of CM060888.1, forward strand.
TAGATAACTGATTAATGTTTTAAATTTAACGTTTGTTTACCGAACAGCTAGAAGGCATCAAAGCATGGAATACATTAGATTTTTGCCCTTCTACTTACAAGGAGCCAAGTAGTAATAAGGACGATTATCATGATGTAGATAGAAGAATAAGCTTTTTAACAATAATTTGTTACAGAGATGTAGAGAAAGTCGTGTGAATAATACTTTGTTACAGAGATGTAGAGAAAGTCATGTGAATAGAACACAAGAATTTTTTTTAATCTTATGCTAACAAGTCATTTCTCAGCACAGCTTAGACATTGTTATAAACATATAAAACATTAATTTAGTTGTAGTAAATGTAATTTGACACTATCATTAGACGAGATTAAAGATTCATTATCTGTGGAGTATATTTAATTGAAACGAGGTAAATGTAATGTGACACTATTATTAGAGGAAATTGAAATAGTTATCTGTGGAGTATATATGTATAAATTATTTAATTGAGCTCTTTACTCTTTTAATTATATTTAGAATGCTAATAAATTTAAACACATTTTAGAAAATACATTTTTGGGTCCCAAAGTATACTGTCACAATTCTTATGATTCTTGAGTGTAAAACTCAAGATAAGCTGCTTATAAAGTGACGACAAATTTCCTATATCTTATGCTTCCCCTCCCTCCTACAAAAGAAAAATCTGATATATTCCATTGACATGCCGTTCTCTATATCTCTGTCACAAATTATTGTTAAAATTCTTATTCTTCTACTTCATTGTAATCGATATAAGCATAAGAGATATTGTCTTTATTTCTTGTTCTTTCAAGTAGTAGGAGCATAAGGTATACACTATGCTAAAGCAATAGTCAAATATTTTAAAAGCTGGTTGCCATGTGTTGTAATTCGTTTCTTTCCTTGGCCAGGATTTTACATATTCCCATATGAGAAAAGTTAAAACTGAAACCAATAGTCAAGTGCAAGAAAAATGTATATGACATAAATTGTATATTTTAACGAGATATACATTTTTTGTTAACTAAGTCTTTGTGTATCTCTTACGGTTTACCAGTTAAGCAAAAATTAGAAAAAAATCAACCAAAATAAAGAATACTTCATAAACTATTCTCAGAAAATGTAAGATATGCATTTTATTTTTAATATAAATATCTTTAATCTATGGTCATTTTTTAGAAAATCACAATTTTCTAAATTTTTTCATGTAAAGGGTAGTTTGGGGTGGAGGAATTTTTCTCAAAACCTTTGTGTTGCATCCTTGGAAGACAATAAACTTAAATACCAAGTTGGTATCTTAACGACTTTTCGTTTTTGAGTTATAAGAGTTCACAGACACACGGACATGCATATTCACACTTCCGGACCTTTTTCCAAAAATGTTTTTTTTTATACATGGACCGTAAAACGCGTATTTCTAGTGAAATTTCGGATTCGAATTTTTGGTTGGAATGCAGTGCCTTCTCTGTGCATTATTGTACACAGTACATGTAAAGAAAGTAAAAAGGATTAGCAACTAATATAAGCAGCGGTACTGAGCTTTCTGAAACTTAAACTTTCGTCACAAAAAAAAAAAAAAAAAAATACAAGAAAGGAATTATGATGTGAATTTGCGGAATAGCATTGTGTTACTGAAGGAAGTTGACATACTATCCAGATATACCTACGTACCACTAAACTTAATTTAAAAAGAGAGGAAAAGATAGATTCTATTCTAAGGTTTTTACGCAGTATGTTGTCGATATATTTATTCTAAATAGCTGAGTGAGGAATTACGAAACAATTGAAATTCCAATCTCTTAGCTTTCCAGAGTAAACAAACGAGAAGAAAGATTTGTTCCCACTTAAGAGAAGTTTAAGTGGCTAAAATTGAAACCAATAATCTGGAATATCTCGAAAACAGTCAACTCAATTAAATATATATATGACATAAATTGTGTGTTTTAATGAGATCTACTTTTTTGTGTAGTAACTTTTTATATATCTCTTGCGGTTATACTATGGCCGGCTGATAAGTCCTGGGCCTATTCAATGAATACAGCATTTAATTTAATTTTTTTTTTTTTTGCTTTATTTCTCAACATAATTTCCAGAAAGGCTAATACATTTCTTATATCAGTGTTCTAATTTAATTAAACCATCTATGTAGTGCAATTTATCAAGGTCCTCAAAATAGCTGTTTACCGCATCAATGACCTCGTTGCTGGAAATCTTTGTCCTGCAAGACATTTTTGAGGTTTGGGAACAGTGGTAATCACTGAGTGCTAGACCTGGCGAATAGGGTGGATGTTGAAGCAATTCGAACTTTAATTCGCACATTTTCCCATTGCAATGACTGAACAATGGGTCGGGGCATTATCGTGATGAAACAAGATTTTTCCCCCCAAATGAGGTCTTTTTCTTTTCACCTCATCACTCAAACGTTGCAGTAAGCTTGCGTAGTAGTTACCAGTGATACTTTTACCCTTTTTCAAGTAATCAATAAAAATAATTCCCTGTGTATCCCAAAAAAACACTCGCCATAACCTTGTTAACTGACTAAATTGACTTTGCCTTTTTTGGAGTTGGTTCACCTGTCGCAATCCACTGTTTTGGCCGTGATTCTATTTTTGGAGTGTAGCGATGTATCAAAGTTTCATCCATGGTAAAAAGCCGTCTCAAAAATTCACTAGAATGTTTACGGTAGAGCTCCACATTCTTAACAGAAATAGTTTTCTTTGCAACTTTTGATCAGGTGTCAACAACGCGGCACCCATCTCGTGAAATCCCAAAACATTACTTAAAATATTACCTGCGCATTCTTTAGATATGTTTACAGCCTCTGCTATCTCAAGCAACTTTAATATGCGGTCTTCCAGTACTAAACGATGAATTTTTACAATAATCTCCGGAGTTGTCACTTCTACAGAGCGTCCAGAGCGAGGCTCATCACTAGTGCTCGTACGTCCCATTTTAAACTCTGCAACTCACCTTTTAATCATTGAATTAATCATTGAATGATTAAAAGGGGCAGAGTCTTTCAGTGAACTACTCATTTCCTCGTTGATTTCTTTAGACGTTAAGTCTTTCAAATGGAAGTATTTAATCATTTCTCGTTTTTTCCAAATCTTCCATTTTCGTGAAAACTCTAAAGTTGTTTTGTTTAAAATGTGTCATCCGAAAACTAAACAAGCTATTGACTTGTAACTATGGATATAAGCTATTCTAAAGTGAAATTATATGATGCTACCGTCTAACTGGCCTAGTGGCGCCATATTTGTGCGAGGCCCGGGACTTATCAGCTGACCCTCGTATAAATGTTACCCAGAATGAAGAGGTCTTCAGAGGCTATTCCCAGAAAATTCAAGATATACATTTTGTCACACAAATATTCTATACATAAGGTATTTTAATCAAAATCGTTAGAGCTATTTATGAGAAAATCATTTTCAAAAAATGTTCCATGTTAAGGTTGGCTTGTGGTGGGTGGATTTTCTTGAAAATCTTTAGAAGATACCAACCTTCTGTATACACTATGTATATTAGTACCGGTAGAGGAAGTAAAATTATTTCTAAAATGATGGCGAAAATATGAAACCCGTGAAATGTTTGTGTACTTGTTTTCGTTTGATCAGAATGAACAGAAACTTGCATCTCAGACTTGTCGTGATGTTTGCCTTTCCAAAGAGCATTTTCTAGTTAGTGTGAATGCCATGTCTCACGCAGAAACTATTAGTGCTTGTCTAGAGCTTGTAAGCTCGTGTAGAAGCTTGCGGCGTGGGGTCTCAAACATAGAGAGATGCGTGATGTGCGCCGATGTTTAAGTGACCGGCTGGAATGTCGACAACACCGTATGGGAACACTCCAACTGCCGTTTAAACAAAAAGCTTTTTGTGCGCGGCAGTTGCAAGAGTGTGAATGTTGTAGGAATGTGTCGTGTCTGTGAAGAAATTGCTAGTTGATACCGAAGACTCGTCAAGCAGAGTAGCAAATCGCACACAGAATTCGAAAAGAAAAGAAGTGAATTGAAAAAAACCGATAGATGAGAATGGCTGATAATATAGTTTATTACCGAGAGTTTAAAATAAATATATTTGCTTTATAGTGATTATTCTCTTCACTTTCCCTGCGGATTATCTATTGATGGATTATCCATCCCAGCCAAAATTTCAGTTTCAAAAATTTGCCGCAATTGCTTTGAGGACTCCTGAACAAGGGAGGGAGAGAGAGAGAGAATTTAACTCTTAAAAAATCGATAAGTGCTAAACTTGGTATTTAATTCAGGATTTTACAAAGATGCGATACAAACACTTTCAAGAGAATACCCCTATGCCAAACTATTCTTTACATGAACATTTTTTATTTTCTCAAAAAATCTCTAACGATTTTAATTAAAGTGAGATATATACTTAAATTCAATGACGAAACTTATATACTGAATTTTCTGGGAATAGCTGTGAAGTTCTCTTTATTCGGTAGGTTTTTATTTAATAGCTTCACATAATAGATAAGAAAAAAACTTTATTTCAAAACAATCATTGTTGAGCCTATTGCTTAGTGTTGGTTTTAATTTTTCAATAATTTGTTATTGTTACTTTCTCTACACGTACTATGCACATAGTGTATAGAGAAGGTATTGTAATGCACCCAAAAATACGATACCGAGATTTCACTGGAAATAAATGTTTTGGCACCCCTAAATAAAAAAAGCATTTTTAGAAGAAAAAAAAGGCCCTGCGTGTGTGTGTCAGTGCACAGCATAGCACAAAAACCGTTTAATACCAAACTTGGTATTTAAGTTGGGTTTCTTTCAAGAATTTTCAAGAAAATTCCCCCACCCCAAACTACCCTTTACACAGAACATTTTTTGAAAATGTTGATTTCCTCAAAAATGGCTCTAACGATTGTGATTCAAATGCCTTATGTATAAGATATTTTTATGACAAACGAAATGTATATCTTGAATTTTCTGGGAAAAGTATCTGTAGACCTCTTCATTCTGGATGACTTTTATATAACTGCCAAGATAAGAGATACTACTGTGTCAAGAAAGGTCCGAGAATTTGCCGATAAAACACAAAGAATGAATTATTCATCCAATTTTATTTTATCGCCTGCAAAGCAGGTCCCTTCTGAAATTATACATTTATGCCAATGAATAATCCAATCATCAAAACATTTTTTGTAGGCACTTTTAGGAATCGATGTCAATTGTCGCCGCGAATTTACCTTTATGTCTTCTATCGACTGAAAATGGGTGCCTCGAAGTGGTAACTTGAGTTTTGGAAAGAGAAAAAAAATCAGCAGGAGCCAGATCAGGTGAATACGGTGGTTGTGCGATGAAATTTGTTGAGTTTTTGGCCAGAAATGTGTTCACAATAATAGCCTTGTGAGCTGGTGCGTTATCGTGGTGCAGAATCCATGAGTTGTCGTTCCACAAATCTGACCTTTTTCTCCGTATTTGTTTTTTCAAACGCCACATAACGCTCAGATAATAATCTTTATTTACCATCTGGCCTTCTGGCAAGAACTTTTGAGTGCACGGCACCGCGATAATCGAAAAAAAAAAAAAAACTGTCAACATGACCTTCACTTTTGATCGAGTTTGACGTGCCCTTTTAGGTTTCGGTTCAATTGGAAGGCGCCATTCGGAAGCTTGTTGACTGGTTTGAGTGTCAAACTCGTAAACCCACGTCTCATCACCAGTTACAATGCGTTTCATGGCTCGTTCTATCGTTCTATCATGTCTTCAGCAATCCTTACGCGATTGAGTTTTTGTAGAAAATTCAAGTCTTTCGGAATTAACCGAGCTGCATCGCGTGTTATGCCCAAACAATCGTTTAAAATGGTTTTAAAAAATTAATTACTTCCGTTCCGTTAAATTAATTATAAAGTTCCGTTTTAAAACATTGAGTAAAGATTCAATATCCCCTGGGGGATCCCTGTACGAGGGCGGTTCAATAAATGCCGAGTTAGGAACGAAGACGCCATTTTTTAATTTTTTTTAGGGTTATGTGTACTCTCCCAATATTCCTACCAAACTCTGAAAAATACGCCTCTCGACGATGAGCACCACATTTGCTCTAAATTTTATTTTCACGAGCTATTCCTTTTGTCTGGGTACAAGAAGAAACCGGGGATCCAAGTGGGGCGAATATAGGGGGCTACAGAAACAATTCATAACGCAATTCATGCAGTTTGGCGGCGACAACCCCTAATGAATATGCTTTGTCGTGGTTAAACAGGAATCTCTTCTTCGCCGAATAGGACCGAGTCTCCTTCAACTTCTTGTTGAATCGAGCCAATAATTCACCGTTTTATACTACAGTATTCGTTTTTCGTTTTTCTAAGATCAATAAAAGAACACCCTTTGCATCTCCAAAAATCGTCAGCCGATTAAACCGTCTTTGCCTTTGGAACAGACTCGCCGAAAGCAACCCATTGTTTTATTTAGCACTTGGTTTCCAGAATATAATTATCAATTCTAATTTCATCCACGGTTACAACTAGAAGCAAAAAGTTCTTTGGATGTCGCTTAAATAGCTCCAAATACCGGTTCCAAGTTAAAAACCGCACCCGCTTGTGTATTGTGAGCAATCGTAATCATTTTTGTTAGTGTGCAAAGAAATTCGGGAAATAAACGTGTTTAAAGAATCTGAAATTTAGTTTTGTTTAACTGCTTTGGTTCCCAGCGTCCCATTCAATTTTGGTCATGAAAGACCGCTTAATTTTCCTCAGGAGCCTTTTTATCAACTTGAAATTCTTTTGCGTGCCCAAAAGCTTTACTTCCCCCGAGACCTTGGGAACTAGAGGCTAACATGTTAGCCCTAGACCACGGAGGACGACTTAAAAGAGTATGAATTAGTATTATTTCATAGAGTTTTTAAAAGTGTATTTTCAACAGTATTTCATATAACGTTAAATGTCAGGAGTTCTAATTTTGTGACTGAAATAATGCGTTATTATTATGATGGACATTATGGCAAACACTCCCAAAAATCTTTGTCTCTTAAGAGGCTCTCTGTATAAATAGTAATTGTGTACCGCTTTTAATCTTATAAATGGGTAGATAAATGATGAGTTTTACATTAAAATTTAAACTCCATAAGTATAAGCTATTCGAAGGCTTTTCTAGGAGCTACCCATAATTTTATTCCGTCTTAAACGAAACTTAATATGTGTCAAAAACATTTTTGAAGCCCGCATGACAAAATGTTAAATTCTTACATGCAGCTATTCACATAAAAATTATGAACTTTTTAGGTGGATGTTAAAATAATTTATTGCTGATTTCAACCAGATTTGAACAATATAAATACTTCAGTTGTTCATGAGTTGTGTTAACTCGTTTAGACGGAAATTCGGGCACCTCATAGTTATTCTGTAACAGGAAATGTATCTGAAGTCATATTACACGAAAAGAATAGAGTAGAGGTAGGTTTACAAATACTCAGTATTAGGAAAAAATGGGTTTGGAAAGATTTTGTTGTAGATGAACTTAGGAAAATAAATTTGCCCCACTGGAAAACAGGGTGTAATTGCTAATTTTAGGGAAAGGTTTCAGACAGGTTGTTGAAAATGGAGTGGGATGGTAAAACCAAGTTAAGTGCCTTCGCTTTATGTTAATGCCGCGGATCGCAGGAATGCATGCTTCGCACACAGCCTATTTCACAGTGGTGTTTTTCGTTCCGTAACTCCCGCATTACTTAATGAGTTATAATGAGCATTGTTCTAAGTGTTGCTGACACTGGTATTCATTTGCAGGTAGACATCTTGACATCATCGGATGGAATTACTATTCACACGTCGAAGTTCCGCGATCCCGTTGTTTAAATGTAGACAGTGACAGTGTGTTTACCCGGGACAGGATAGCCAGGAAATTACTACTGAAATTGAATACTCACCTGTCCACATGATTCAGTTTTATGTATGTGTCGTACATAAAATACGATGTTCAAACGTGAATTTATTGGGAGGCATTCCGTGGACTAATAAGAGAATGACAGTTATAAGGAAATCACACACAACACACGTATTGTCAAAACGTTTCACATCACAAAGCAAAGCAACGATGAGACATCTCACAGCTGTCAACATACCTTTGATACGTCCTGCGCCGCTTTACATAACAGCGAGGTCACTGCCATCTCGGCCGACACACATGTGGCGTTGGTATAAACCGAAGGCACGATATCTGTTTTGAGTAAGAAGGGGAATTTTTAATCTTATGAGATTTAAAAGGAGGGCTGAATCTAAGCAAGGAAAAGATATTCAGCATATGATTCAGCATAGGACGTGTAAATTACATAAGGGATTTCTTGTGGGTGAATAAGTGCTGTAATAATGTTTAAAATATGAAGAAGAATGTTACCAAACGTAGACAGTAAAGTCTGTGGCCCGAATTTGGGAGATCGAGGGGTTCAAACCCAATCAGCCCGTCACTTTTTTTACATTTTCCTCAGGTTGGTTGGTTAAATTGATCCGCGAATAATCCTTATCCCCTTCTTCACCCCATTTTATTTCTCATTCTTCGCTACCATAGCAGACGGTCTGATTATTCATCCTGGTTATGCTATGTTCCAAAAGTTTGCTTGTTCCTTGACAGGCTTCTGATCTAACGCATTGGACTATAAGCTATTGGTGGTGTCAATTCTACAAAATCAGGAGGCAAACTAATACTGTGAAATCCTCTTAAAATCGAATTTTGAGCAAATTTGATTATTCACTAACCAATCCAACACACCCCTTACAAACCGCTACAGAAGAAGAATATTAATAGCACGAAGGTGTTTTTTTTTATAGTTTTATTAAGCTTTGAATGAAGATAATGTAATTATGATTCACGGAAGTTAAAATGTATGTAATAGGAAGAGACTGAAGTCCAGTTACATAATGCTGAATTTAAATTACTCCTTCGGGCAGTGGGGAAAAGGAAACGTCTGCGGTAGTAAATGGCAGAACACAAACTCAAACCCCTCTGTTTAATCGAACATAAACATTTATGTGCCCAACTTAACAATAACAGATGCTGTAAGTGACTTCTCGCTGGTGAATATACAGCAGTTTGCATGTTTGTTTTAAACGTCTTTATGAATATTTTGACGGATTTCAATTAATGTCATTTCATTATTTTTTTTCTTTACCTCGGCAATAGCTTCAGAATTATTGCATTTTTAACTGCATCGAAAAAAATAGGTTTGCGATCTCTATATCACAGATATTATTCATTGTAGACAGTGCATTAAATGACTGATAATTTAAGCTGAAATTGGGAAAATGTATTTAAAAAATATATATGATGTGTTCCATTCACATGACTTTCTCTTATATATTCTGCAAACAGAACAATGGATATTTTTATTTTATTTACAGTATCTTATTATAATCGAATAAACATTAGCAAAAATGTTCTTATTACTTACATCCTTAAAGGTAGAAGCGAACTAAAAGAATACACTAGACTAAAGCGATAGTCAAATCTTTTAAAAGCAGTAGGTATGTGATGATTTTGAAAGTCGGTTCTTTTTGCATGGCCAGGAGTAAAACAAATAAAAAATGGATGATGAATTTGTGTTCGAAAAAGGTATAAGAATTTTAAAATTGAAACAATGTTACCTCGGAAATCGTTAACTCTACAAAAAAGATTATATATATACACACACACACACATGTGGCATAAGTGATGGTTTTAAGAGATCTATATTTTTGGGTAATAATTTATTAATCATTTTTGTCTATCTCTTGTACATTACCGGTTATTCAAAAGTCATGTGGTCGTGAAAGTGTGACGGTATTTCTGGCGCGAATGGTGGAAGGCTACACTTCAACAGTGCACTGGTCGCCTGGGTTTTGTTTTGCTCCGGATCAACTTATATATAAAAGAATAACCTTTTGTAAAAATAGTTTGTTTGCGGAACAGCTAGAGAAAGTTGTGTGAATGAAACACATCAGATTTGTTCAATATATTTGTATTTATTGTACAAATGTTTGTGTAATTTCCAAAGGTTTTTTTTATTTATTCAGAGCAGTATATTTAATATCCTTTAACTATATATAATATACAGACATTTAAGATGCTACTTTTAAATTTAGAAAAAATGCATAAAAATCAATAAATGAGAAAACGAGGGACAAGCTTTTGGATTCCGATTGAAGTGTTTGCTGCTCCCAGTTAGAAAAATGCAAATGAAGGCCAATATACTATATATCTTTATACAGCAGAAGGAACAAGAAACCAGAAAATGCCAAAATTTAGAATCTAAATTTTGATCAAAACAGTAATTTTAAAGGGTCATGAATACCTTAAGGTTCAAATACCCTCAATGGAACTACTAACGCAAAACGGCACGATACCGATCTTTTGGCCTACTTTTGTTAAATCATAAATTACATTAATACCAATTATTCCTCCTCCCAAGATATTCTTCAACATACAAAGTTACCTTAAAATACTTGAGAGTTCAATATTTATTGTAATTAATTCTTAGTTTATTAATTTATAAGTTATTCATGAAATATACCTTCATAATATTAGATATGGTTAGTTAGTTGATGATATTGAGCCATTAACCGCAAGCATTATGAATAATGGGTCCTTAAAGTTTTGCCTAGTATATAAATAGATGACCCATATCTCTAAGGAAAGGTATACCTGACACGGTAGTTCTGACCATTTTTCCTAAAGGCCTTACAGAAGAGCTTACTTTTTCTTGAAAGGTTCAAAGACTCTGTTTTTAGCGTGTTCCAAATTTTATTTTGGAAGAAAGAGGAGAAGGAAAGGGGGCCAAGCCATTCCTTCGTTTATTCTGCTCTGCAGATTTCTGAGCCTCGCCCACAACTATGACAGCGGGTATAGCAACCCTGGGGAAATGGAATGTGAGGACAGCTCCGACATTTCTCGATAAAATGTGGAAAGGATTTTATGGAATTATCCGGCGACGTCTAGTTCATTTTAACTTAACCCTTCGCAACCAAATCCTGAATCGAGTTTTATCCCGTTACTACCCTAGATTATAGTACATTTTACTTCTTCTAGCACGCATTACAAAGTATGTAGTAGATAGAGAAGGTATTGTAATTCGATACCGAGATTTCGCCCCCAATTCTCCTAATAAGCAATGTTCGGAGGTAAAACTTATTTTTAAAACGTGTTAGTTTATCTAAAAATAAAATTATATTTTAGATTTAAATAGCTAGACATTGTGGAGGCTTTGTATTATTACTTAACTTTTCACAAAGCATCATAATGCTATATTTGCTACAGAATCTAATAAACCTTTATTAATTAATAACCTTTTTCTGATAGTTTTATTCATTCCCACTCATTCTGCCATGCATGGGAAGTTGAATCTTTTTCGTTCCTTGGTTTTACGTTTTTATAACAGATTTTAATAAAATGTGTTTAGTTCTTCAACTATTTATATGTATGCTTATTTTTGCAAACGTGCAATGTAACCATATTCAGCAATTGAATTTATCTTCTTTATTTGATAACATTTACTTAAGATTTATTTCATGCGGCATTAACATAAAACTCTTTCAGCGTATTCAATCATCTCGCCTTCAGTTTTGACTGAATTGACGTGACTAATCAATCTCCAGTTTGAAGAGCTTAGCGCGGCTGATCTGATATTGCTTTTGAACAGCCGACAGTAAATAATTTTATTTTCGTGTAAATTCTATCATTTACTGTCATCGAAAAAAAGTATGAGATACACATGCGCTAAAATACTTTGCAAAAATCCGGAAGTGAAAATACTTGACTTGAGACTTCTTCCTCGTTTTGCAAAAATGCTCTTACTGTATTTGTATCGTAATAGTTCCTACTCAAAGACGCGGAATGTGTAATCCAGGTGTCACGCAGCAGACACAAAGGTGATATATCACCATTCGTGCCACACGCGCTCCAGTGATGGACTCATGACGGCAGTGATATGAAATCGGAGATGTTGAGGTAGTAATGGTATATAGATAAAATCCTTTATGCGACCCCATAAAAGAAGTCACAGGCGGTCAACTCAGGGGACCTCAGAGGAGGGCAGCTGAAAAAGACCTTATCTTGGTTCCCAGCGCGCTCAAGCTGTTGATTTCAGAACATCCCATACACTGAGATGCCATAAGACTATCATTCACATCGAGTTGAAAATTTAACAGTAAGTTTTGTCTATCTCTTACGATGTACCAGTTATTCACAGTTCAGAAAAATTCATCCGGAATAAAGAGGTCTTCAGAGGCTGTTCCCGAAAAATTCAACATATATTTTATTTGTGATTTAAATATCCTAAATATAAGAGATATTAATCAAAATCATTAGAGCCGTTAAAAAAAAATTGGAAATGTTTTTTTTTATGTAAAGCGTAGTTGGGGGTGGGGGGATTTCCTTGAAAATCTTCGTGTCGCATCCTCGGAAATTCTGAATTTAAACTTCAAGTTTGATATTTAACTGACTTTTTTCAGCTATGTTGCCCACAGATACAGACACACACCCGGATATTTTTCTTAAAATTCCGTTTTTGAATACAGGGATCCCAAAACATATATTTCCGGTGAAATCTCAGTATCCAGTTTTCGGGTGCAATACAATACCTCTTCTATACACTATGCACAGAGTACGTGTAAAAAGAAAGAAAGACGGGAAACAAAAACTACTTTTCAGCATAAACGATGACCTAATTCTGCTGTGAGAGGTAAACCCCGACGACGATGGGAAGGAAATGGATGGATAATTGCGTTAACAGCAGAGGGAAAATTTTCTCCTTGCCTATGAAGGCGCCCGCGGATCATATAAATAAATGGGGAAAAGCAGACGCGAATTTCAGAAAGTAAAAAGTGCAAATTTGAAATGCCGAATTGCTTTTCAGAATACTCAATTTGAGCATAAGCCCACTAGGTATATTGCGACTACGCTCTGCGGTCGTGTGCTAACAGCTTGCTTCATAATTTATAGCTGATTATTGGGATCCATTATTGCGCTGTGTTAGTGGACACGTGTGCAAGCGGCTGTGATTGTTATGCCTGTGCGTGGACACGTGTTCTGTCGGAAGGCTTTTTGACGTCGAAGTCGCATTGTTACACCTGAGTGAGTTTGTGACACCTTCGGTGGTTGAAACGTGCAGCTGCTTCTATAAGTTTTTAGCCACGTGACTAAGGTATAACAAGGGGGAACGAACGTGCCCACAGTTATGTTTTCACATCGCGTGCAACAGTTGCTTTGTGACTTTGGACGGGAAATTCGTAGGGAGCAGTAATCACCGCAGCGAATGTCGAAAAGAAATTATACGGCAGAATTGTTACAAAGCATTGCAGATTCTGATTGTAATTAACTTGTGGAAGATATCAGAACGTTTTGTTGCAGTTAAAAGAGTTTTTGTTACAATCTGTTAAACTGAGGAAATTATCTGCCGTGGTTTTGATTATAGTAAGCCTCTAACGCTATGATTAAACATCTGTATACATATTCATTGTAGCTAGCATGTTACAGATCCATAGTTATGTCACATCTGCTCTCGGTTTCACGACAAATAAATTCATATATGCACGTACAATAAACATTAAATGCTTTTGACTTTGCTAGACCTCCAATAATGGTACGTAAAGGAACGTCCTTTGTCAACTTTTTATTTTCTTTTCACGTATCTAATAGGCACGGAAGATGATGATATTCCACCCAAAAATTCGATATTGAGAACTTCCACGAAAATACAGATTTTGCGTCTTTTGATAAAAGTAAAACATTTTTAGTAACACATTCATGCTGTTTATGAACAGCATGTATAAGCATGAATGTGTTGCTAAAAATGCTTTACTGTTTGTGAACAGAACAACTGTAAAACCAAAACAACTTGGCATTTAAGTTCACCGCCTTCAAAGATACGACACAGATATTAAAAAAAAAAAAAACTACCACCCCAAATTAACCTTTACAGGACAGATTTTTCGAAAAGTTCGAATTTGTTTAAAAATGTTCTCTGATTTTGTTGTTTAAAACACTGTATACTAAAGCTATTTATAGCCCATGCGCTGAGGGCTGGAGAGTGGAGTTTTGGTTTTAGGCCAATAAATGTATAGGACCGGTGTCATCAGTCGTGAGGAAAGTAAAGAGCTGCGATGAGCAGCAGTCCTAATTTTGTTAGCAAACTATCCGACTGGGTGAAGCCTGATGCTGGCCATATCACCTCCCCGTATAAGTTGGATAGACACTCACCTCTGTTGCGCGATGCGGATATAAGGTCTTCGTTCGGGTTGGCAGGTCCAGGTGGCTCGCAGACTAGTGCCACAGGATTTATTTTTGTATGTACGTTTACACGACAAAAATGTATATCTTGAATTTTCTGGAAAAAAAAAATTAGAAGACTTCTTTATTCGGAAAGTATGTTGTATAATCTTTTTAGATTCGTAAACGTACTATAGAATGAAGTGGATCTCTTTAAAACATAGGGTTTATTTCAAAAATGTTTTTGTGGCACATACTATTTCCAAGTCAGCATATCAACATTTATCGATTCTACCCTCTGTATCCCCGGTTACGTATAATGAAAGGGATTTGTTTAAGCAAAACTTTTTATCAGTTACCCGAAGTATAAAGAAAAATAAGCTTTCATAGGAATAGCTTGTAGAAAATACATAAAATTAATGGATAGTGTGTATAGTCATGTGAATGTTAGTTATTTCCTGTAAATTCTAAGTGAAGCATAGGGCTTGTTACGATGTTTCCATGATCAGATTTGAATTTCTAGTTGGTCAGTTCGCGGCTATGCACCATGGTGACAAGGGATCGTCGCTCATAGTAGAACGAAATCACGATTTGCGGACGCAAAATGGCGGGATTTTGCTCAGAAACCATCTTCTTTCAGGCAGGGCATGCAAATAAGGAAACCATGCAAAGGATTTTTTGCGTCCAAAAAAATTCATCACCTTCTGCTAGGTGTGAATCTGTTGTTTTGGGTTTTAGAGATCAGCATGGTAACCACTGCATCACGGAGGGCGACCTGTGAATGCTACACATCATAAATTGTTTCTCTTTTGTTTTCGTCGTCAGCGTTACAACTGGAACAAGATTTGTATGTGAATACTATTCTTTCCCTTTGCTTATACAAAACTAAAATGATTAATATCTATGAATTAGAATCTTTGTTATCATATAATGGCATGTTTGTTACATGGTTTACATATTTGAGCATAACATCTTTATATATATATACAGCTCTATTTATGTAAAATTACACATTCTGCCTCTTACTGTAAAAAAGTATTTTTTAGCAATTGAAATACAGTAAACTCTCAAATATTCGTGTGTGGATTATCCGGAATGCAGATTATCCGTCCATATATGTACATAAAAAAGTATAACGTATGCACAACATTTTTCATCCACTTGTTAGCTAAGCTTTCTGCGGTTGAGCCGCTGAGAGAGGGAGCTTTAGGGTGTAGCATATCAATATATTATTCCTGCGTGACAATAGATTATCATTTCAATTGTCGTTGGCCTGTCTGTTCCGTGACAATCGCAAACATGCTGTTTTGTTGTATAAGGTGAATGAAGTTATTTTTTAAGTTTGCACATTTAGTATTGCTTTGGCAACCACAGCGTTTATTCCAACTGCAATGCCTCCTGGAGCGTCAAAATTATCGAAGTTAAAGTTAAAGTTGCGGGTCACATTACATGATTCATTCAGCACTGATGGAGCTGTGATTCTTTGCCAGGCTTGTAATAAGAAGATAACATGTTTAATGGAATCACAACTTGTGTGGAGTGCCCTGCATACTAGGAATAAAGCACTACTAATGCCCAAAAAGCAAGTCCTTCCATTTCAAATATAACAGTTATCAAGTGCAAGGAATACATTCTTCTATGACATGTGTATTGCTTTGGTTACCTCAGATATCTCCAACTATGTACCTAAATATGTGCAATTATTGCGGGAGATAGATACGGGTCGCACACCAGTTCTTGACGAATAACACATTTAAATGAGATATTAGATGTGAGTCACTTACCTTTATTGTGTATTCACGAAACGTAATCATAAGGAAGCAGAGCTGTTTGTTATTGTAAGATAAACTAAAGTCGGAGAGATCCATAGTTGCCTTACCTCGTGGCCGCTCCGTCACGCTGTTGCCACTTCGTGCCGTTCACGACTCTGCAGAACAATAGCCCATTTTCAAATAAACTAAAAACTAGCATACTAGCACACAGCACAACAATACATTATAACACGTAAAAAACGAATGTAGTAAAGCAAAATAATGCAATACAAGTGGATACTCGCGCCAACTGAAACTGCATTGAGGAATGTTTCTTACATCTTGCAACAACGATGACGTTATTACATAGCATGAATCAGTTAGCAGAGAGGTAGATACGCCTCATATCAGCTGAGAGCAGTATGCTGGCTGTCAGGGATCACTATGGATCTCCTCAACTTTATTTGATGACTTGTAATCAAGGGTGGGCTAGCTCACTGAATTTTGCTGAAGGTCATTCGTCTAAAAGGAACAAGCAGCCTCTAACGATTCTGCGCTCTGAAAAAACTAACTGCAATTGTGTTACGAGGAAGCGCTAGCCTATATTATTGGCAGCAACTGTGCATGGATTGCTGTCGACGTAACTACGGATGTGAAAGAACGTTGTGCTGCCATCTTGTGATTAGTAAGCTGGATGGAGAAGAGTCCCCTACAACTTTTCCGATTTCTTCGAAAATGTTGGAACACACAAATCATGCAACAGTGGCTCGTTTTGTGAATGATGGACTTAAGTGTTTTGTTTTATTCTGATGCTGCAGCATACATGCTAAAGGCAGGAACTCCATTACACGTGTTCTATCAAAATATTATCCATTTCACCTGTCTCGCCAATAGTCTGCAACGCGTCTCAAAAGAAGTTTGAAGTCAATATCTACAAGTGAACGACATTATTTCAAACACTAAGAGAATATTCGTTAAGGCCTCCCAAAGTGTGTTGCACTGCAGAAAAGAATTGCCATAATATGTGAATTTTCCCCTGAATCTATCCTGATAAAGTGGAGTTGCCTGCTTTTATAGTGAACATTTTAAATATACATTTTAGTACTTAGCAATAACACAAGGTCTGTAAAGCCTGATGCTTTCATATTTTACACTCTAGTGCATAATTGTAAATTTTTGCATTGGAAATTCTATAACATATTTGTAAATATGTATTGTAATTTGTTGACATTTATGAAGAGTACATAATACAAAAATCGTATTTTTGTTTTATTTAATTACTAGTAGTAACTATTATGTCGATAATTAGAAGGCTATCATCTGACATCACATTAGTATTACATATAATGAAATTATATTTATTTATACATTTTAACACTAATTTGGATACTCTTTGTTTTCATGTGATTGAAAAAAAAAAAAGAAAAAAAAGAAGGAAGTTCATGTGCTTTTATAGAGCACATTATATAGAGCTTTATGCATTTTTTTCCATTGTATATAAACATATGTATATGTCTTGACAAGTTCTATGTTCAGTGGCTTCCTGGTCTAAACGAACCTACAGAATGCTTTCTAATCTAATCTAATCTGATATGAAGTTTGTGAAAGATTCATTCCAGATAAATCAATAGTGCCTTCAGTACAGTACCAATTATCTTATATCGAAAGCAATTTTGGATTTATTGCTGACACTATTTTGAAATTAAAAACTCCTGGCATCATGCCATTGACGGAATCATTGCATTTTGTGGAAGATGTGAAATCCAAGTTAAGTGCTGGTGAAGGGACTTTTGGATTACAAGTAATGAAGAAATTTGAGTCTGTTCTAAGGAGAAACCCAACATTGACTGCAGTATGCAAGATCCTCGGCGGCGTAGAAGAGAATCCTCCAGACGATATTTCTCCTAACAAATAAAATCTACTTAAATTTGTACCAGTAACTTCCTCTGACTTGGAGAGGTTTTTTTATATTCAAAAACATCCTCTCTGACTGGCGCCATTCCATAATAATGGAAAACTTTGAGATGTATCTTATGGTTCTTTACAATTCAGAAGGAAGCAACTACTTTGGATTCTGCAAGTAATATTTACTGGACTGATAGTTCAAACAGGGACTATGCAAATAAAACTAATTGCGAGTCTTCATAATAATGGAATTTATTTGTTTGCTATGATATAGACATTAGTTAATTCGTTAATTATTGTACCAAATTTTATTTTTCAAAAATATAATTAATCAATGAGGAATCTTCAAGTAATATAGCTTATATAAATTAATATAAAAATTAAATTAATATTACATATTTTAAAACCTTTTTATGTAATGGTACATATTTCACATAATATAGCAGCATAAATATGTAACTACTCTACATGTTAATATTACATAGAAGTCTAACCTTAGTATTACTGAACCGTACATGCTGTCCCGCATTCCCTATATAAGTGAGAATGGGAATTGATCTGGCTTTGCTTCTTTGACTTAGCATCAGAATCACGGCTCCCTATTTGTTATCTTGAGAAAATATTAATAAACAGTTCTAAACTTTCCTTTTATTTGTTAAAGTATTCATTTAAAAATATTGAATGACTACGTATTTAGTGCTCTGTATCAATTGCGTTAAGTCAGCACTTTCGCTCGCTCAAATTAATTTATGAAACATTGTGCTAATTCAGGCAATACAATTTCATCCTTCTATTTCATAATTATTTAACTAAAATATTCACAGGTGGCGCCATTACCGAGTGATTACACCGCTCGTCTCTCACTTAGGCAGCCCGGGTTTGATCCGCAGGGGATCGGATGTGGAGTTTGTGTGGTAGACGAATAAGCGTGTGGTGGATTTTCTTTGGGTTCCGGTTTTACTCGTCATTCATTCCACTAATCCTTCTTTATTTGTTTACTTTTTTAATCGCTTCATTTTTATAGCCCCGTTAACTGCTATGGTCATAGTGGGGGCTTTTTAACCTGTGAAAATATTTTATATCAGTTGTAGCTTATTAACTGAGGTTAATCATTTTATATTTTAAACCCAGACATTTCACTCTCAGGTTCATACTACCAGGCCCCGACCGCTGAGAAAAGCCAGCGAACTTGACCACGGAGGCAGTCTAATCCTTGCCATCCATTTCCCCGTCATATCATATCATCCACTTCCTCACTTTCATACCAGACATGGGGCTGATCCAGAGCCTTTGCTCCTCAACAGACGTCTGACTCCTGCGCTGGCTTGTAAGTCCTGGGGGATATAATTCCTATATTCTAGAAGGTTAAATACACAAAGGAAGAAAGAATAATTTTACGCATTAAAATAACAATGAACTGAATTATTATGTCTGTTTTTTGTTTCAAGTTTGAAATTCTGTGATGTAATAAGCATACCTACTATCAAACTTTTGTTATTCTGGCCTAATTAATTAAACTTATCAAACGATAGTTATTAACTCTTTGGGCTCAAAACTCCTAATATCTTTAGAATTTAGTTCCTAGAAGATTTCATGATGTAATACCTTTAAGATACAGATCTTTCGTCCACGAGGCGAGTTTCTCGGGATTTAGTACATAGCTATTACAAATATAGGTACTGTGTAGTAGGGGAATCGTTATGTGCTCAGGGACACAAGTTCCCAGAGCCAATTTCACTTGTGAAAGGACGGGAATTCATTGTACTTATCAAGTCATCAGTGAAGTACAACGTGCGCATAAACTGTTGCTTCCTGCCTATAGGACACACTGTTTTTGCATGTCAGTCTGTAGAGCTGATAAGAGAAAAAATGATGATAGGGAGTTTATCGTTTTGTGAATTATTATATCAGGAACTCCGTTTTACGAATAATAATTTTATGAGAGCCTTGGAGTGACCCCTGGACGCGAATGGAAAAATAAATAAATACGATTGGTCGTCTCCATCTTCACTGTCGTCATCATCATGCGCTTCAAATATTGAGCTTCATATATCCCGTTACGTTTTCTACTTTAATTAGACAGACCACCTCTAACTTACTCGACCTGAATTTCTTAAGTTGGTTGTCTTATTTTGTAATATCTTTTGGGCTTTATTCAAGTCCATCCTATTAAACCTTAATTGTATTATTAAATATATTATTATATAGTTTTAATTAATCTCACTAAGCTACCTCAATGCTTCTTAAAAAAATGTCATTTCTGCAGGTTTTAGTCGCCTATTATCTTTTAATTTCAGAATCCATATTACAACTCTCTATACATGGACCAGAGTAATTTTTACTTTCTCTAGCCCCGTATGTACAATGTACATAGGCATAGAGAAGTATTGTATTCCACCCAAAAATTCGATGTCGAGATTTCACCGGAAATACACGTTTTAGGACCCCCTGAATCTAAAAAAAAGCATTTCCAGAAAAAGGTCCGTGTGCCTGTGAACACCATAACTGAAATGGAAATGTAAATGGCGTGTTATTTATGGACGCTCTTTAACTGCTGTGGTTCTCAGCGTCCCATTCTATATATTGGGCGTGAAAGATCGCTTAATTTTGCTCAGAGGCCTCTCAATCAGGCTTGAGGTTCTTTTACGTGCCGTAAATCTACGACACGGGACCAACGGCTTTACTTCCCTTCCGAAGGAAGCCATGCTAAGGATTTTTACACCCGAAAAAATCCATCGTCCTCCGCCGGGTTTACCCGTGACCTTGGGTATATGAAGTCAGCATGGTAACCATTACACCACGGAGGGCGACACACCATAACTGAAAAACATAAAGTAGCTAAAATACCAAACTTGGTATTTAAGTTCAGTATCTTCCAGGGATGCGACACGAAGGTTTTGAGAAAAATCCCCCCACCCCAAAGTACTCTTTACATGGAACTTTTTTCGAAAATGTCGATTTTCTTAAAAATGGCTCTAATGCTTTTGATTAAAAAATCGTACATTAACGATATTTACCTGACAAATAAAATGTATATCTTGAATTTTCCGGGAATAGCTTCTAAAGAGTTGTTTATTCTGAATGAATTTTGCTTAATTTGGCATAACTAGTAAACCGTAAGAGATAGACAAAAACTTACTATACAAAAAATGTAGGCCTTGTTAAAATACATAAATTACGTCATATACATTTTTTTCGTCGAGCTTACCGTTTTCGAGGTATTCATTGTTATTAGTTTCAGTTGTGAAGTACTTATACTTTTCTCAGACGGGAGTGTCCGTTTTTCTTTTGTTCTACTCCTGGCCAAGAAAAGAAGCGATTTGTAATGACAATCGCATAACGACAGCTTTTAAAACATTTGACTATCGGTTTAGCCTAGTGTATTCCCTTATTTTCTTCCTACTTACAAGGAACTAAGTAATAAGAACATTGTGCTAATGAGTATCTCGATTAGCAAGGTGCAGAAAGAAGAATAATCTTATGTAAGAAGTTTGTAGAACGGCTAGAGAAAGTCATGTGAGTGTAACACATAAGATTTTTCTCTTTTATAGGGTGCATCGAAAATACTTGGATAAGCTTTGAGAGGGGATTCTACCACAAAACAAAGGAAAGTCATGTAAAATATATCCGTAAATGGCAGCTATTATTGAAAGTTTGCCCTTAATGCATCTTGTGGTACAATACAATTGAACTAATTTTGAAAATATTTTATGGATATTGATGAAAGAGTATCAAAAATCAGTATTCTATTTTTAGTATTGTAGATGGCGATACATTGTTGTAGAGATAGGTATAGATTTGTGGTTTAGTCTCGTCACTTTTGTTGCGCATGTTTACTCCAATAATAGTGCTCTTTAGTCGCATTGTTCGAGAAGTATTGACGGATATTCACCATGATAAACGAATAAACGATACGACACCTCAGGTTCTATAAAATTGGAAGTGTGAATCTTGTTTAATTATGTGATCATCAACAAATTTTACTTTCTGTTTTGTATAGACGTATTACTCTTCTTTTTGGGGGGGGGGAGAGGAGGATAGGGATAGAAAACGTTTAATGCTGTAGTAGTTTGCTACCTTTTGTAATTCAAAACCTGTTCCTTAATTTATAATTTCAGTCATTATAATATAATTGCGAACAGGTTTAATAAATGATTAAAACATTTTACTCGGTGTGATGTGAATGCATGTGTGTGTATGTCTGTGAATAGCATAAATCTGGATAAATAACAGTCATGGCACAAGTTCGGTACCTTCACAAGTGCACAAAAATATTTTTAAAAATATTCTACCACCCCAAACTACTATTTCCATGGAACATTTTCGAGTTTTTAAATTTTCTAAACATGACTCAAACGATTTTGATTATAATAGCATGTATTAAATATATTTACATGACAAAATATTTATTTTGAATTTTCTTGGACTCTCTTCATTCAGGAGGAATGTTGTATAATCTTATATAACTGGTAGAAGTTAATATGAAAGTCAAAAACGTGCTGTTCAAAAATGTAGCTTTTTTTTTAAAGTTATTCATGTCGAATAACTTTGTTGTGGCGGCAAGTTCCAAGATTTCTACGATTCGCATTTTTCAGTACTTTATTATTTTTAAGCGCTATCGATTTTCTTTTTTTCTCATGATTGCGTGGAAAGAGAATGCATTTTAAGGTCAGTATATAGCGTCCAATTCTTCAACATTTCCCTTTGTATCCTAATGCAATATTTAACGTGGCTATTTCTGTCAAGGTTTTATCTTCAATGAAAACGAAGTACATAAAAAGCAAGTTTCTGTAAGAATAGTTTGTATCGCCCCAAATAAAAACTAAAGGATCATGTGAATGTAATACATACTCTTTTTTAAGATCCACTGAGCATAGATAATCGATCGCCATTTCGCCTCCAATTTAAAGTTGATCTAGCTATTGGAATCAATATGTTCAACACTCTTAGTTATAATTTTATTTTCGCGTAACGCTGTTTAATTGTTTACTATGGTCAACAACAGAAAGAAAGAAAGAAAGAAAGTATCAATATCGTGCTTTAAGTGGACATTTTTAAGAAGACGTTTTGCATTTTAAAACTCTTCAGTTTCAATTGATGTACTTAGATTGTATGCTTGTGTGGCTGCTAGGATAAAAACGAATAATGTGCACATCAACTTGTTTCAATAAATATTCACAAACATAAGCTTGCTTTAGTTTTTAGTCAAATAATTAATATTTATGGCCTGGGTACTGATAATGGAATTAAAAGATGAAAAAATCATTTATGCTTTCTGCACTAGAGCAGGTTCCTTTATTTCTCTTCCTCTCAATTTATCGGTGTTATCCATCTTCTTTTCCCATTATTTCTCTTCACTGTTGCTTCCAGCGAAGAGTCCCTAGAAAAAAAGGGCACCCCAATTTCTGTATGGTTTGTACTAAATACATTCATTTATATATACTTAAATACCAAGTTTGATATCTAATGGTATCTTTCGTTTTTGATCTGTGCTGTCCACACACAGACACACTCTTGCACATTTTGTTAAGCAGTTTTATTCTCATCCATTATTACAATTTCTGAACAGTTTTAACATTGTCAATTAGTAACATTTTTCTTTCACAAAATACGTATGTAGGATAGATTTGGAAGGTAGAATCCAAACTGAAAATTGAACGCCTTGTCAACGCACGGATTTCCCGGTTTCCACTCGGTTGCTCTAAGCAACTGAAATACCATGACAACAGGCCGGCACGGCTATTAATTTCCGGTAACCCACAGAGGGATCTCAAATTATTTTGAGATGACATACCAAAATGGTGATTTACAATGTTGTAGGCACTTTTCAGTTCCGAGCTTCATACTTCAACCAAGTAGAAGGCTAAACAATGATAATTGTTCTTTCATGCTAGTCACGAGTAGAGCAAGATTGGAAAGGTAGAATCAGGCTGAAAAATTCAATGTCATAGCCGGGAACACAGATCTCCCGTTTCCATACCATTGCTCTAACCAACTGAGCTATCATGGCAAGCCGGAATGACATTAAATTCCCCAAATGAGTAGTAAACTCAAATTATCAAAATAGCAAACCGGAAGATCTGTGTGCAAATCCTGGATTGCCACTGAATTTTTCAGTCTGATTCTATCTTTGCAGTTTTAATATGTTCGTCGTTCATTCTCAATCACTGTAAAACGGCTTCATTGTTTGTTGTGTGTCCATTGTCAAATTGCATTCTTCTCCACTTAAACATTTAATTTTGCTCTCTTCATCAAAATCATACTAGGCAAACTGCCCTTAACAGTTACTGGAATGAAATAAATAAAAGTCCCTTCGATGGAAAGTATCTTCTTATAATGATGAGTAAAGTTCAAGATTTGCATAAGC
Organism: Hymenopus coronatus; assembly: GCA_030762935.1. Classification (NCBI taxonomy): domain Eukaryota; kingdom Metazoa; phylum Arthropoda; class Insecta; order Mantodea; family Hymenopodidae; genus Hymenopus; species Hymenopus coronatus. The sequence continues at coordinate 98,646,084 of CM060888.1, forward strand.
TCATTTCCTAAAATAAGAAAGCGCATTCGTTTGCATAAAAGTCATTGAGGCTCTAGATATAATAATTAGAAGTAAATTTCTACAGCCCATAGCAAATCAGAGCAAATCATTTATTTTAGTTTTGCATTTATTTCAACAGCTGTGAGAGTTTGGTTAAAAGCGATTTACTACGTCTAGCGTAATACTAATGCATCGATGTTGGAATTCCCATTTGCTAACAAATAACGTATGCAACACATATTATATATATTCTAATATTAGGGTTTGTGGTTCCCCACCCGACAATTTCAGAACCTGTTCGTTACAACCGTCACAACAACATACACTCATAAATCAATTTGAAGGCAAAGAACTTTCCATTGGGTATTTCCAGCGGAACAAAGCAAGGTGTGACAGAATTCTTTACGGATTCAATCTATTTCAATCACCACACGCGTAGTCTGATACCAACTGTTTAACTTTGGAAGACATTAGAATAGGACAGTTTATTGAGTTCTATTTATTGACGCTGTTTAACTGCTCTATATTGAGCGTGCAAGTCCGCTTAATTTTGTTGTTTAACAGGATTGAGGTTCTTTTACGTGCTGTAAATCTGCGACGCGGCACCACCAGTATGTATTTCCGAAGGAAATCATGCTAAGGATTTTTGTGCCCAAAATAATGCATCGCCTTTCGCGGGGGTTAGACCTGTGAGTTTGGGTACAGGAAATAATATTTTGTTTGTTAACGACGCTTTTAATTTCCAGAATCATTTCAGCGCCGCCGGTGTCCTACAGGAGTTCTTTTATATGCCCGTAAATCTCTGACATCGGGACTGTCGCTTTAAGCACACTTAAAGTCAATGGACAAGGCCGGATTTGAACATGTGATCCTAGGATCAGAAAGCCAGTGCCTACCCAACTGAGCCACCCAGACCGACTCGGAAGCCAGATGATCGCTCCCAACAAATACTTTTGTCATATTTCAAACTGACCAGTCCACTCCAGATTTGTTATAATAAGTACCTTAATTGATCTTAAAATAATTGAGAAAATGCTGTCAACAGGCAAATTTAGCAAGTTCAGATACCCGTTTGCACGAACCAAGGATTAATTTTACGGTATAAAAAATAGTACCTGCTTATTCATCGTTTTGCCCTTAGGCGTAAAATAAGTCCTTAGAAAATCCTAGAAATTACACCCATAGCGTCGAAGAAAGTTGGTATTTAGAAACCGTCGTCTCTTACTAGATGCCCCAGAGGAATTGGCAGGCTGAGGGCAGCCCGAGGTGTGTCAGACGTGTCCCTGTTCTCGGAGAGAACTTAACTACGTACTGACGGGATTGTGGTGTTTGCAGGATGGCGGGTGAGGTTTGGGTTTGTGGGGTGACAGGAGGAGGCAAGTATTGCTCCTCGACGGATGCCTGTAATGGTGCAACGGCCCTTGTGCACCGCTGGTGTAAAGTTTGTTCAGAAGTTTATTTTGGGCATTTTAATTTTAAATTTCAGCTATATCTATCACGTGGCTTCATGATGGATATAGCCATAGGCGATCGAATCAACAATCTTGTGCTTCTTTAAAAAGAAGCGACGAGGTTCGTGCGGTGATTAAACACTTATATTTAAAAGGTTTAACACCGAAAGAGCTAACAGCTGAGTTGGATGTAGTCAATGGCACATCTGCTCTTGCGTTTGCAACAATTTACAATTGGATAAATGAATTTAAACGTGGCCGCTTTTCTAGAAAATCCTCAACCTCAAACTGCCTTTTACATGGAACACTTATCGAAAACTATAATTTTCTCAAAAATATCTCTAATAGTTTTGATTAAAATATATAGTGTTTAAATATGTTATGTTAAATTATGTATCTTCAATTGTCTGGGAATAGCTTCTGAAACCCTATTCATTGTGAATGAAATTTATAAATGTGGTAAACCGTAAGAGATGGACAAAATTATGCAGCACAAAAATGTAGATCTCGTTAAAAAACACAGTTTGTGTCAAATATATTTTTGTGAAGTTAATGGTTTCCGAGATATTCCTTGTTATTGGTTTCAATTTTAATATACTTTAAACTATTCTCAAACGGAAAGTAGTCATTTATTTCTCTTTTGTTCTACTGCTGGCCATGCTGAGAAAACCTAATTTCAATCACATTGCAACCTGCTTTTAAAGATTTCGCTTTAGCCTAGTGTATTCTCTCATTTCCCTTCTGCTTACAAGGAGTTAAGTAACAGACATTTCTACTAATGTTCATCTGAATTTATATGACTCAGACCCAACAATAAGCATTTGTAGGAATAGACTGTTGCAGAATAGGTAGTGAAAGTGGTCAATGTTACATATCCATTTTTCTAACTTACTGTGTTAAATTGCATTGTTGGTAGTCATTTTTAAATCATCTATCTATAGGTTTTATTTTATTCTGAGGAAGATTACACATACATTTAAAAGATCTATTTATTTGTGATGAATATAGACCTGGACGATTAGAAATTATGCTTTCTCATAAAATAAGAATGAAGAAACCAACTGCACTTAGTGACGCCATTTTATTCACATACAATCGAAGAAACTGTTTAAAAATTATTTTCTGCAAATAAAATACTTAAACAAGAATATTTATAGTGAGATTTAACAGAGTGAGTTTTTGCTTAAATCATGTGTTAGGTTTGTATTCGGGAGATCTCGGATTCGATCCTCAGTAACTATCCACTGTAATCCTAGTGGTTTCTTGGTGTCGGTAGGCGATTACTGTGAAGTTTTCTTATCTACCACGATTCCTTTCCGTAGTTTCCCTTTCATTCCCTTTCTCATCTTGAGGCGAGCTTCTAGATTCGTGGCGTATGCCGGTGTTGGACAGATGGCGCGGATATATGATCAAAGCAAATTGGGTCTCCCCGTGGACACTAGAGGGCTAGCTGGTCGACGGGTCATTGATCGCCCAGCTCCAGCAGTGGGATGGGTCTTCCTACATGGAAATGTTAGATACTTCCGCTTGCGCGTCACCTGTGGCCTGTAGTCTCCCGCTGTTCTTTCATTTCATCCCTTCCTCTTGGAGTTTGTTACCTACAATATATCTGTGTAGGTCGTAGTGCATGAAGTGTTTACCTCCGTTGTCTAGCCTATACTTATAATGAGAATTATCGTTTATACATTTCTTCGTGTCCTCATATTTGATTCGTTTCTCATAAAAAAGGTGCGATAATGACAACCGCAGTTTGTGTAATAAATATTACCTTGCAGAATTTTCATCTCTTCATTAAGATATATGTATATTCTCTCCGATTTAATTCCCTGTACTCGTATAGTGTGAGCTCGTGCTGCATGAGTGTTACGAATGTACACATAGATCCATTGCAGTTATTTGTTTGCTTTCTATTGTAGAGTTGGGGAACTTGATATTTGCAAGGTTCGTTTTGATCTCTGTCTTGCATCATCGACCACCGATATAACACAAGGTAGCTATGGAGGTTCATTGATATAGCTGTGCTTAGTACGACAATGCCAGCTATAGATTATGTTGTTAAAATTATCATCCCTCCTTTAGGCTTGTCAACCTATTCCGTCCTTAAATGCATATTTTTAATGGCTATCTCTTTTTCTAACGGAAATTTATTCAAGCCCTTTCTTTATTGAATTGTAGATTTCTGACATACTTTGTGGACATTTAACGGTGCCTATTATTGCTTCCTTGAGGACCAGTGGTTGTATGTCAGACTTTAATGTCTGAGTATCCGTAATTAATGAAGACAGTTTTGGACTGTCTATCCTTTACAAAATGCTTGTAAACGGTGATTTCAGCGCTTACTAACAATTTATTAATAACATCTTTCTGTGGGGAAAAATATTTGATATCACTCGTTTAATCTGTATGTTATTTATCTGATTTTCCTCTTAGACATAACCATCGTTGGTTTTGTGTATATATTTTTGCGCCTAAGATTAAACCCATCCATTTGCAGAGTGCATGCATTTCAATTATCTAATCACGCAGCAGCACTGAATAGATTAATTGGGATGCTCCGGCTTCATTCGTAATTGATAGGCCGATACCCTTGAGCAGTTATCTCCAAGAGTGATTGTCAGTTCTCATTAGCCTCTCCAATTGATCCTAGGTTCTTTTGTCATCCATTCCCCGCTGCTTGCGCTCTCTGTTGACTTTATTTTTCTCTTCGTAAATAATGAAACATGTTAGCATTCCATTCGGTGCTTCTCGGACCGCCGAATAATATAGCATTAACTGGCTGCTCCTCTGCAGAAGGCGGAAGTTACTGAAGTAAGACGTTTTCAGAAATTCACTTTTGTTCATTCCCTCATCGTTTCCGTAAAAGTAAACGTTACATTAAATGTACTCTTTCCCCCATCTCACCCTACGAAGGAATGCGTTCTCTTTTCTGTTCATATATTCTTCAGGCACTGCATTTTGTATTCTATCATTCTGACTAATTTAATACACCAGTTAACTTGTTTGAGCTACCATGAAATGCTTTTATTTCTAATTTTAAAGGCTGCTTCACATTGCTTATTCAAATATTTTCTGATATTGTATGCTTGATGACACGATATTATGAAGAAATATCAGAAAAGTTTTATGTATATATATTCTGGGAGAACCTGTATGTGTATATGCATGCATACTCTCCCTGAATTCAACCGCACACATTGGTAGGGTTGTAGAGGGGTCCCAGCTCTAAACGGTTTGAGATAGGAAATCTAGTGTCCATTTTGCGAAATGTCAAAGTTATGGTATATTATTTGGATCACACACAATGGTCATAGATTAAAAGAAGTGGGCGTGTGTATCCTATGTTCATTGAGAATGCCTCATTTATATGCCAATAGTAGAAGGAATGCAATATTGATGCACAATTCACACGATATTTAAAATTATTGGATTCACAACTTTGGCAAAATTGTCTGTTCTTTGAGGGTGTGCACGCCGCTGATAACAGTTCGGTTGATTTCAGATTATATGTAGTTTGCGATCGAATCCGACGATACAAAGTTCGGAGGTAAACAATCTGAGCAGCAGCAATTCGCTTATTTTACACTCCTAAAGTCAAAGCAACAAATTACTTTCAAGAGAGAGTGAGTGATATTTAATATTGTAATATAAAATGCAGTAATTTTCAAACAACCTCAAAGATTTATACAATAAAACAATTAGATTTGTTGACTACATTTATGTAATGTGTGCTTTGAAACGTAGCAACTGAACTATGCTTTTGAGGTGGAATAAAAAAATAACAACTGATAATTGCTTAGATTCGAACAGGGGTACTTTGAATATCCGTATTTAGATATTATGTTGGTTTAACCATCTGAGCTGCTGCGGTCTTGCGAGAATCTGCTTCTGAAAATGTTGTCTAATGCCAACACGTGACTAATGTGAGAGCCATGAATTGCTAAACATTGTGTTCATACTGTAAAAGTATACACGTTATGCGTAAGAAAATAAATTGTTTCAACGCGGTACGATATGGAGATCACACAGACTAACATCTAGCTAATCTAAGTTGTAAACTTCTGAGTTCATGTCTTTATGGTGGCACGTGGTACCATTACGCATGCGTAAGAACTTCGCTTATCAGATGCCCGTAGAATCAGATTACCAATTACTGACCGAACTTCAGCTGCTTGTGGTGAAATTTACAATATCTACTGCTGGAATTTGCAGGGTGCGAGGTTTATTTCTTCGTAGGTGCAACCTCTGCAGGAATGTTGCAGGTTGTCAGTGTTGGGGACCTGTTGTATTTTGTTTTTCGGATATTGTATTAGTTCTCCAAGTATATTTCTATTTGCCATCATACAGAGACGAAAACTTACTTAGAATGCACTTTCCTGACTAGTATGCAGCTCTTCATTAGTTTTTTGTAGTTACTTCTTTTACTTCAGAGATAGTTGTTCCTTTTTATTTCATTTGAAGCTAATTTGATACACTGAAAATATTGTTTCGTAAATTGTGAACTGTAAGCACAATTATTGTAATGTGTACATAAATAACCAGTCAATTATCTTATTTTAGGAACTCCTTCAAGCCGTATCGAGAACTGTACCCCTTCAGGTGTTAAATGCAATTGTTATCGAAGCGTTCTCTGTTGCTCCTACATGCTAATCGCACATTACATTTAATTTATTTGTCAGTACAAATCATATTACATAATGTAGCAAATAGGAAGACTCGTTATAAAATACAAATAAATAAGACAGCATAAAAATAAAGAACCTATGGAGGCTTGAACCTTCAACTCCTTCAACATCTTAACCCGATGCCCAAACGCTTACCGTAGCGCTAAATAATGACTCTGTGTACGCTTTCCGTGGTCTGGGTGTTCACTCATGGTTCACTGCGGTTTGATTAGTGGCGTGCTAATCCGTAATACATTTTATGCTGTAGCAAAGAATTTAGAACCCATAGCCTATAGGTTCTCTATCTCAAAATATTTATTTTGGACCCCTCTACAATCCCGCCAATTTGTGTGGTCGAATTCTGGGGCACTGTGTGTATGTGTGTGCGGGCGTAAAGTCTCAACGTAAATACACACACACACACATACACACACAAACGTTGAAACGTTACCATTTAACACATGTTCAGCGGTTCAAATTGCATTTTTTCCAAGAATGCAATACATATATTTCAGTGAAATGCCGTAGGTTTTGAGCCCCTCGAAAAAGGCATATTTTTAGAAAGCATAATGTATGTTTGTGTACGTGCGTGTCGGAGGACGCGCACATATAAATAATGGGATAAATACTAACTAGACCTTACATTTTAAGCCAAACATTTTTAAAAAATTAAAGCCAGGATGTTTAATACATTACCTCAGTTCCAATCTTCTATAAACAGCTATATAAAGTTTATTAGATACTTTAGAAATCATAAGATGTTGTTCTTACGACTTGTTGTAGCATTACGTATTTCCGAAATATTAGCTGTATTTACGTTTAACGAAATTTAGGCCCCAGGTTTTAGGCATATGTTGTCTATGAGCTCACGGAGGTGTATATCGACTTCTTTTTTTTTTTTTTACTTTCTCTAGCACGTATGTTCACGTACATAGTAGTTAGAGAAGATTGTGTTCTATAATTGTGTTCAATATCGAGATTTCGCTGGAATACATGTTTTGAAGCTCCCTGAATCCCAAAAAAGAATTTTAGAAACATGCTAATGTGCATGTCTGCCTGTGTGTGTCTTCCAAGGATGCTTCAAGAAAATCCTCCCACGCTTTAAAATAGAAGATTTTCTGAAAATTTTAATTTTCAAAAATGGCTAACGATTTTGATTAAAATATCTTATGTTTAAGATATTTTCATGACAAACGAAATGTACATCTAGAATTTTCTGCGAATATCCTCTGGAGACATCCTCACTCTTGATGACTTTCATAACTGTAAACGGTAACAGATAGACAAAAACTTACTGCACAAGAAACGTAGATATCCTTAAAACACAATTTATGTCCATTCTTTCGTGGTTGCGAAACCTTAACTACGCTGATGTGGTAGTATCTGAGTAAAAGCATTAATGTGTACCTAAATATTGTTCATGAATAGGATGACTTACGCACCAGAGTACCCACTACCCACTTCGTGTTATTCATCATAAGTATCTGCATAGAAATAGCTTCAATAAGGTAATACTTCAATGTGCAATAAGCGGAGGAAGTAGTAAAACATTTATAAATCAAATGATATATACCAGCCTTGAACTCGCGAGAAAGAAAAGAATGTACATTGCAAAATTAGATGATTATCTGGTACAATTTAAGAGGTATAATGTGAATAAAGTAACATTTTGAACAGTCTACCTGTTCATCTTGGCGTTTGTAGATAACACTCGGACCGGTTTTTACCTGCCTGTAAGTGATTCTTGCCCTCTTTTTGCAGGATAATGGTTTGACTGTAGGTATTGAAGCTAAAGTTTAGGAATCTCTATGCCTTAATAAAGCTAGGTCGCAATAGCATTTTGACCTCTGAAAAGGTGAGACAACTTAGCATTCGACTAATCTGAAGTAAATCTGTAAAATAAAATTTAACCTTTCAAGATAGTTTATCGCAATTGTATATCGCGTGAGATGGCATAAAAGTGGAACTGAATAAGTTTACTTGTATGCCCGAAACGATACTTTTGCTAAAATAATTTTAAATGCAGTGTAGAGGAAAGGAACTGCGGATAAAAAAGTGGACTGTTCCATTCACCTGCCATGTTTCCGATTAAAAGTTTTTTTTTTTTTTTCACATATCTGTAGCCGTACACGATGAAATAATTCAGAAATTGTCACCGCCTTAAACTTTGCATATATTGCCTGTATAACGAGATTTACATTGTTTTTATTTCACACAGTGGCCATCGCACGGTCGTCCGCACGCTAGCCACCACAGCTTGGACTCCTGCCGAAACCATTATAATATCTCTGACGGTCCCCTATTTAATATAACAATTACATTGATAATAAGCATATAAAACATGATAAATGTTGGAAACATTGTCCTATATCCTGTCTATGCCACCGACTCAGGAAACTTAAATTCACGCTCGAGAGTTCATAATTAGAAATTCAATAAGTTTGTCACCTAGTGTTTTCTTTTAGTTCCAATAATGTATGCGGTTTATTGCATACATTTCATTCAAGTGGTTGTCGAAGTGAGTGAATTTCTTTAATTGGATTTTTGGAAATGATGCTTAGAGTAATTTACTCAGGTTAATGTTCTCTGACAAAGCTTATATGGCTATAATTCGCCATAAAATAAAGATACTGTAGCACAGAAAAGCCCGATTTTACACACGATATCCCCTTACATGATGCTAAAATTGATATGTGGTGAGCAATAAATGCATACAGAATAATATGACCTATATTTATTAATAAATAATAAAGACAGAGCAATATAGAAAATCATTTACCACTTTTATAACTGGTTGGCGTTGATGCCTGCCTTGAGTTTTCTCAACACGATTTTATTAGCCCGTATAGTGCTGATGAGTCATTAAATCTAATTTAAGAAAATAATTATGAATATTGTCCACGATTCTCTGATTTAACTGTGTGATTTTTACTAAGGGAAACTTGAAAAATAATTCTTGTGCAACAATCCCTGTACATTAGAAGAAGTAAAAGAAGGCATCGAGGGAGAAATTCACTCAGTTTTGGATAGTTAACTTTGGAATTACTGTGAACATTTCTTGAAGATACCAGAAATACGCGGATTGACAGTTCTTGGTTATAAGGAAAGTGCTTAGTATCATTTTAATTGTAAATATGAGCACGTGAGGCGATTACGGAGACATAACTGTTTGGAAAGGAGTTCGAACTGCAGCACCTAGTGCGACAGCCGCCGTGCGGTGGCCATAGAGTGAAGGAAAAGTTCAATAATAAGGTATTGGCTGTTTTGATACCTATCCGTAATATAGCTATATGATTATATGTAATGAAAATATCTTACTTAAAAGGGGCATTATACTTAAGTATATATTATACCCAAAACTTGTGTTTTAATCAAATCTGTTGGAGAAACCACTCTATAAAATAAAATAAATACAGGGTTAAATGCGGAATAAAAACAGTAACAGAACTATTGCTATAGAATAACCTTTTGTTAAGAGTGCCGCATTGGTTATAACTTCTTGTTTCTCTTTTCACCACAGCAAAGATTAGGATCGACCGAATGCTGTTACAAAAATCTGTTAGAAATGTTGCGATATATCTTGCTGAAAGCTTTAACGCCATATGATGTAAATCTCACTTAGTACGCTGTTTCAACCCTCTACCTACATGTCTGCACACAAAATACTATAATCCTATATATCAAACTCCGTAACGGCGACGCTTCCCTGAGGACTTGAACTTAGCACAGCCTTCAACTCGTTTCGAAATTTACGTTAGTAAGTTTTGTGGTCGAAATTATAAAGTTGGTTGAAATGTAGATGACGTGAACTACATGGCAAGGTTATGAATAAAGTTACCGAGTAAAAAAGACCATCACCAGTGATTAACAAGTATATGGAAATAGCAGAAGTGAACAATAAATATAATATTGGTTATGAAAGTTTCATTTTGATAAACATTAACTTAGTCTAAATGAATAGAGAGGTAATTTATATTATTATGTAAAAAGTTATAGATAAAGCCAGTAAAAAAGCAAGTATAACTTCACTTCCTGGTTTAGACATTGATTTGCCTATTGCGTCTTCACAAATAGTTCTAATACCATCTCTTTCGAGGACATCCGACATCTCTTCTTCCTCTCGGAAAATATTGTAGGATTGTCTTTGGTAATCTACTCTCTTCCATTCTTTCTACATGTTCTTTCCACTGTTTCTTGTTGTCAGCTGTATTTTCTTTTATGGGGTAGATCTGCAGTCCTTCACGGACATCATAATTTCTTATTTGGTCCGTTCTAGTGCACCCTTTTTACTTTCTCTAGCCCCATATGTACAATGCACATAGGGATAGAGAAGTATTGTATTCCACCCAAAAATTCGATACCGAGATTTCACCGGAAATGCATGTTTTAGGACCCCCTGTATCCAAAAAAAGCATTTTCAGAAAAAGGTCCGTGTGTGTGTCCGTGTGCCTGTGAACACGATAACTCAAAAACGAAAAGTAGCTAAAATACCAAACTTGGTATTTAAGTTTAGTATCTTCCAGGAATGCGACACGAAGATTTTGAGAAAAATCCCTCCACTCCAAACTACCCTTTACATGGACCTTTTTTTCGAAAATTTTGATTTTCTTAAAAATGGCTCTAACGATCTTGATTAAAATACCGTGTATTAATGATATTTACCTGACAAATAAAATGTATATCTTGAATTTTCTGGGAATAGCTTCTAAAGACCTGTTTATTCTGGATGAATTTTGCTTAATTTCGCATAACTAGTAAATCGTAAGAGATAGACAAAAACTTACCATATAAAATATGTAGGTCCTGTTAAAATACACAAGTTATGTCATATACATTTTTTTCGTGGAGCTTACCATTTTCGTGGTATTCATTGTTATTAGTTTCAGTTGTGAAGTACTTATACTTTTCTCAGATGGCAGTGTCCGTTTTTCTTTTGTTCTACTCCTGGCCAAGAAAAGAAGCGATTTTTGTTGACAATCGCATAACGACAGCTTTTAAATCATTTGACTATTGATTTAGCCTAATGTATTCCCTTATTTTCTTCCTACTTGTACGGAACTAAATAATAAGAACATTGTGCTAATGAGTACCACGATTAGCAAGGTGCAGAAAGAAGAAGAATTTTATGTATGCGGTTTGTAGAACAGCTAGAGAAAGTCATGTGAGTGTAACACATCAGATTTTTTTTAGTGTACAAATACAACTTTTTTATCAAAAGTGTTTGGCGGATATGTAAAAATATCCGTAAAATGAAAAACTTCTTTCTGAGGGGCATTTTACAAATGATGAATATGTCAGATGGAGAAATGAGCATTCAGTATTTACAAACTGCGAAAGTTATTGTATCCGTCGTTCTTGAAATATTTAAATTATGAGCTTGAAGTACATAATGAAAGCAACAAGCACACTGTGTGTAAATATGAATACTGTGTATGAACATTAAAAAACATGTATTAAAACATCACGAGTTTTCGTCGAGTTGATGAAGATTTGACACATAGATTACCGTAAGTTCACTGCTCCTCCGCGTATGTGCAAACGGATTCCAAGTAACGAAAAGGAGACGCTTTGAATTAAATGGCCGAGGAAGCTATGTTAGATTCACTAAAAAAGGAAAGTAGAGAAATGAAAGAAAAGGAAAATGTTTGTATCAGAGAATTGTGTCCCAAAGTGAACGCAGTCGGCGATACCAATAATCTAGAAAGATTTGCGCTTCGACAAAATCTAAACATGCTAACAGAGACCTCATATTTTAAATAATGTTTAACTTATTAACTGCTATATTGACAATAATACAGGTTCTGTGGTGTACATGTGCTGTTTTGTAATAGATGACCTTAAATTTTATCACCCCTTTTTAGTAACTTGCCAATGGTCCCAGTAGAGCTTCCTTTGATAACTGCTGTATTGGCACTTGTTTAATCACAAAGTCGACTCGAGAATCTCGAACTGCTGTTCTAAAGAATTTTGTACACGTGGTCATGCCGATAAGTGGTACTTAATTGTGCAGTTGCCTCCTTATACCATCAGCTTTGTGTTTCTTCTAATCTATAAGTGGACCTTTTGATCCTAGTATTAAAATATCCCAGTTCAATATTTATCTCGTCTCGAAGGGGAAGAATCCTTTCAAATTTACCAACACATGAGACTTGAACTTGTAAACGTCTTAATGTAAATCATGTGCACATAATCATCTCTCTAGAATATTTGGTTATTCAGTTACCTATAGTTTTGCACAAAGTGAAGAAGAAGAAGAAGAAGAAGAAGAAAACACAATACCACACATAATATTGTAGCAAATATAAACACTAGTTTCTGCTACTCACTTTATTCGCCACAGGGGCACTCAATGTAATACAATACGTTACATTCTTAGAGTACAGGATATCTGAGTCACTGCTTTAACACTCGTCACTCAATACATTGAACTTTTTAATTAACTCCGGCACTGTCGATCTCTTTTATACAATCCTGTAGGGGTTTTGTAGCCCCATGTTGTGGGTGCCAAGTATGTAGCGGTTTTGTGTCACATTGGGGGGAATATCACGTGTGTGGTGGTATTGTGGTTATAATTATTTCCCCACATGCATTGAGTGTGTCTGAACATACTCCCCTACCAATATAGCAGATCTCTCCATGTACCTTATTTTGAGATCCACTATGAAGCTGCCTCGGCGTCACTCAGTCAACATTACATTGACGCTCTCGAGTGGAATACAATGGAGTAGTTAGGAGTTGCCCTTTGAACTGATTAACACACTTTCACTTACATATATCAATTAATTCTCAACTAGAAATTGTTACTTATTTAGACAAGCACTTTGCTTTACATACTAATTGAATTTATGACTTCTTAGAACTTTACATATTCGACGGTGTACTGTTACTTAACTCGTAGAACTAATTACTTTATCACTTTTCTTGTCTATAGCATTTACAACAATTAATCTTCACACCATACAGTAGTTTAACAACGAGTATGCGTGTCTTAAACGAGTGGTGAGTGTTCCCAACTCGACAGCAATTACGCGTATATGACCTCATACTTGATAGTGACTGCCCCAACAGCCTGCAATCTGTTACTTATATAATAAAATCTGCTGTCATGGCTGCTTCGTTTTCATTAGTCAGAAAGACCAAGAACTTGGCGTCTATGTGTTCCATAATGTATTTCTCCCTACCCAAAATGCATCATAAACACCTCGTGACCGTCTCAACACAATGAAGAAAAAGTCACTTCTCTACTACTCAGGGCTCTCCGGAAATTGTTTTTCACATATTTCTCTATTGCACGCACATGCACAAGAGTGCGTGACTTACAATAGCACTCTCCCTCACAAAGAACTTTCCCTTATGCAGCAGCCAAGTTTAGTTAACAGCTTTGAGCTGTGCTTGCTATAAGCTAGCTTTATACACTTTTAAATAATTAAATAATCAATAATTAATAGGAACAATAATTATAATAGTAGCGAGGCCGACTAACACTCTTAATCCTATAGCCGGAATCCGAAATGCCAGTCGTAGAAATTACGGGAATTCACGTTTCATCCATTTGGCGGTAGATTACTCTTGAAGTAAAGATAAACAGTATTCGGAAAGGTAAGCACACAAAAGTCTTTGTTTGCCCGATATTCTGTCCGCTCGCTCTATTGTTAGAACAGGTCGGGCAGCCGCACCTTCGGGCGAAAGGGTGGACTCGGGCCGTCGTTAGAGTATAATTGGTGACAAAGAGGTCTTACACATACCTTCAAAATGTCCCACTATTATTGACATTAATAAAAAGAATGTAATTTAATCGATAAAGCGAAAAAGATATATAACATATAATTCCCTGTCATCCTCTCTTCATGTAGCAAGGTTAGGTGTGACTCACTTTCCAAGAATACGCTATGTAAGTTTTTTTAAGAGGTAAAAATGTGATTCTAGATGGCTTTTGTCATGAGTAGCTTATATTTAAATTCATAAATAAAGCTTACATGTTCATGTTCTGCCGATATAGATCAATGGTGCCAATTTACTGTACATGAGAGGAAGACAATGAATTTGTAGGCTTTGGAGGTCTTATATTACTAGGGGGACACTGAACATCTTTGAATTCCATGCTTCTGAAAACAAATGAAGTATGATCATATCTGAAAGCCACGTTCTGTTTACGAGTTGATTGTCGAGTAATTTTTGTTATTTGCTCTAATATTTTACTAATTATTATGGTTTAAAGATTTTCTGTTCATCCAAAAATAAATTTACTAGAGAACATTATCAGGCTATGATTTTTTACGATTTTAATGAATGAACATCGTGAAGATTGGCTTAGAAATGTCTAAAACAGATGGGGCTTCTGCAATTTATGATTTGCACAGCGAATTCAAAACATCGTTTTTTCTTAGTAATGCATTTCATGAAGGACCCCAAGAACTAACAGACTAATTTGAAAAACAATAAAATCTCTAAATGTTTTAATTCTCGTTTGATTTTCTAATAATTTTAGCCCTCGTGTCCTATAGTTGTCGACAGGTCCTATAGTCTTATATAAGTCCACAAAGTTGTGCTGTGATTAACAAAGCAGTATATTTTTATCTAATTGAAAGTAAATAAAGGATAGCTTTTAAATATGTCGAAGCACAATCAAATGAAAATAATGATTTCGGGATTTTTGGAAGCTGTAAGATAATATGAGCAGATGGTTTAAATAGTGAACATTTCTTTAACGAACTGAATTACGGTGGCGTATTTTGAGAATTGTAAAATAGCTTATTTTCGTTGGGATCTATTGTAATAGTTTACAAAGTATTGTCTGGAAATGCTGATAATGTTTATTTGGGTGTTATGGGTTGAAAATAGGGACTAAATGTAATAATAGTTTGTTTTCTTTAAGTTACGGGTAGCTTTTTCCTTCTACTGTATCCAAAAATGTATCGACTTTTTGTTAAAATAATACAAAAATACTCCTTGATAATACATTTTAGCGAAATCAGAGGAAAATGTGATGATAAGAGTATGATGTAACTCCTCCTTCAATAGCTTAAAATTAAAATATTTGAAGCCCTCAACATTTCGCCATTTGTGCTCCAAGTCATTAAAACTGCCATACTTTCAATAAAATATAATTTCCCATATTCATATTTGAAAAATAAATATATTTGATATTTGAAAAAATATAAAAAAGAAAGCCACAAGCCACCTAGTTTATTTTAATTTTAGATACCTTCTATAGCCTATGGCCGTCTGGAAGAATAGGACCTTACGGTTGAGTGGTTTTTCATCTCTCTCTCTCACTCACACACACACACACACACGCGCGCGCGCGCGCGCACACATACACACATTCCATTTATTATTTTCATTATTTATAATATTAGTGTACATAAAGCAGTACTGACATGACAAAGTGTAGCTCATAAATTTATTGTAAAGATCCTATAAAATCTTCTGTATTCATATAACCAGAAGAAGCTAAAGCAATAGTGAAAAAGCTTTTGCGTGAAAGAAGTTAAAATGTACAGGTTTGTTAAATGTTTCATAATATTTATTCAGCTGAAAATAGCGTGTCTATGCGTGTGTCGTATGCATAATAAGAGCACATAAATTATATGGGGGAAGTCAGGCGAATATAAGCAAGGTGATGGATGATATGATCACTTCCTGTAGCAAGTAGGTGCCTCAACCTTGATGAAGAATGTTCAGTAAGATATTAGAAACCGTAACGGGAGCGCTTGGCGACAACATAAGATTCAGAGTGGTTTGTATACTTCAAGTTATGAAAAAATGAATTTGAAATCGACTTATTTAAATTTTCCCTGTAGTTTAAATTAGCAGAAGGGATTGTAATTATTATTGGATTGACTCTTAATTAAGTTAAAACTTATTATAATCTTTCTCATTGCATCATGCTGAGGTTAACATATCACCACTCGCCTGCGGTGCCACAAGTAGTAAAAACGGATGTTAAGCACTACCAGAAAAATATATCACCACAAAAAACAAGTTGGCTGTAAAGGTAGCA
Source organism: Hymenopus coronatus (assembly GCA_030762935.1). NCBI lineage: Eukaryota > Metazoa > Arthropoda > Insecta > Mantodea > Hymenopodidae > Hymenopus > Hymenopus coronatus. The sequence goes on from CM060888.1 coordinate 98,662,199, forward strand.
TTACTCCTGTGATTTTTATGAGCAGAGGTTCCCATAGTACCCTAATTTTTTTAAATTGTGATTTTCTTCACTTTTCACAGTGTTTACACTTATGTTGAGGTACTGAGGTCATGGAAGAAGAATGCAAGACCTCTCTTCCTTCACACTGCACTCATAGACTCCAGTCTCTTGATGCATCAGTTTCTACCACCCAACCGCGGAAACTTTGCTATCTCAGAATCCTGGTGGTATTGTTAATTGAAACTCCTGTACTATTTGCCATTGCTCAAGAAAAAGGTGCTACAATTCAGAAAGTCGGGCTTTCAAGAAGACATCCCTTCAATCCACATGCATTTTTAGCATAAGAGTTCATTGCTGCAGAACTCACAGCTATTCAAAAAAATCAACATTAGCACAACTCTGTTTCTTCACACAAGCTTCTGCTCTGAAAATTCTTTTAAACCACCATCCCTGGAAAATTTCAGTAAACAGACAGCACCATCGTCTAACCACCACTAGGATATCTTCATTCAAACTAGGGACGTCTAAACAGAAAGAATTAACTCCACAACGCTCCCAAACATTCCGAGATTTTATTCTTATTCCAACCAAAGGTTGAAGAAACCTTTCCACATGAAGATAGATCATATAAAACATAATGGAGTTTGGGAAGAAGCCGTAATTAGAAAGAAGAACAAAGAAGACTTCAAATTCATATGCTAAGAAATCAAGGGATATTGTAGAAGTAGGATGAATTTTCTATGGGACTCTTTTTTTCCATAACATGTCGTGACTGGGTCAAATGCCAAACATGGACTCGCGTGAAGCACAGTGATATTAATAAACGATAGAAACATTGTATTTGTGACTTTTATTCGAAAAAGATTATGAAAAACCAATTAAATACCAATATGATTGGTTTTTACTATAATATATATGTAGAATTCGTTAATTATTTGTATCTTACTATTTTCCGTGGTATATACAAGTCTCGTGACCATTTTATCTTAAATGAAAAAAATGCCGTTGGTATTACATGTAGTTTTAATATTAAAGCGAGTGCTCATTTAACCCTTGGGTGTACTCATATTTCCCTTCTATATTTTTGAGCATTTGGAGGATCTTAGGTAGTTATTTTTCAGGATCAAAACTATTAATTTTTCATTTTTATATATTATAGTTTAGTCCTAATGAAATGAACAGTAGAATAAAATAATAATGAGGTTTAATAACCACATGATTTAACATAGATTAACACATTATTAGTTACCTACTTAAGGTACCCGCTCATAATCGCCTGACTGCCCCTATATATTATTATATACAATACAACTTTTAAAAATGTAAACATATACGAAAAATTATATGAATACTGCAGTTATAATTTATATTAGAAATCTGAGCGCTTGAATTTAAGGAATTATGAATTCACGCCTTCATTGCCTAACAACATGCTTCCGAGTGCCAAAAAATTCCCATTAAGCCGACCACACATCCAAACAGAACCTTTGTAGTTGTTATTTCTTTCTCACCGTAAATCCTTGCTTACTTGGTAGGAAACTTGCATCAGGTACATTTTTTAAACCTGCCCCATTAGGGTGCCCATCAACGTAGATCGCATTTAAGCACAAACGTTTTTGACACCATTAATCGTATGTGGTGTTGGCATAACCCATGTTTTCTAACAACCCCTGCTAGTATTTTTTTCTCCCCGTTTTAAACTGCGGTTTGACATCGAATTAATAGTTTGGGCACATGACGATGTTCCAAATTTGCTCAGTTGTCATATGTTGGTAATGAAACGATTCAATTTGTTACAAGTCTACTGAGAGATGAAATGCTGATTAAAACGATGTTTCATTTATCGTGGATTTCCGCGAGCGCTGTCTCTTTGTAATGTGAAAGGCTACTGCAATCTCTCCTCCCCAATCTATCATCCAATACATTATTTGTCCTCTGTAATCCCTGCTGGTTTCCATTTTTGGTCCGGAGTTAGAAATTAAGCGTTATCATGAATGAAAAATTGCTGCTGGGAAACTATAACGTAAATGTAACCAAAGGAGAAAATGGGATGACATATTTTGCTCTGGGTTGCCATCCAATTTTGGAGGTGGGTTAAAACTCGTTTCGAAAACACATCGGCATTAAATCAGATGTATATACTTTTCTCTTTCCTTTCCAGCTAATTATAAACTTCTCTATTATATTTGCTGGAATGAACTAAGGCTCGTTTAGTAAATTAACCTGTGTAGTTGAATTTTACATTTTACCAGACATTAATTTTCGTTCAGAACACTCCACTTCATTTCACTTGAGCGTTTATCTGAAGATAACAAAAGAATATCTGAAAAATTACCAAAATATTTTTAATTTGTTTATTCATTGTCTCTTGACTGCAAATGTTTTTTTGCGACATAAAAGACAGAACTGTACAACAGTTAATTGCAATACAAGACATTAGAACTTAACATCACATAAATAGTCATTACAATGTACGGAAATCATATTGAATTATAATAAAATCGTTAAAATACAATACAATAAACAATGTTTAACAAAGGAAATTATGTATGGAGTTAACAGTTACAGTTTGTTGCATAGTGATGTTGAATGAAGACATTTTAAGACACTGAATCATTTTTGGGTTATTGAATAATGTTGAAAGATGAGCAGTTATTTTGTACTCTCTTTCTCTCTCTCTCTCTCTCTCTCTCTCTCTCTCTCTCTCTCTCAAGCTGGCATTCTGTGAAGATGTGCTTGACGCTTAAGGTCTGTTGGCAGTGATGGCATTAAGGAGATGGCTTCTTCAGAAAAATGGCGTTATGGCTGAATTTTGGGTGCCCAATGCAAAGTCTTAATATCACTACTTGATCTTGTTTTAAATTTGATAATATAATAGGTGATGGGCATTTAGTGGATATAATGTCGCATAACTTGGTTTGAAGAGCAGTAAGCCATGTATTTGTCCACTTAACTTTTATTTTTCATACAGGTGATAACATCCTGGTTGATGCTAGAGTCATTCAAAGGGCGTTTAGTGGCTTCTTGTGCTACAGAGTCTGTTTTTTCATTGCCTTTAACACCAACGTGGGATTGTATTCATGTGACTGTAATTTGTTTCCCTCTGATCTTAATTTTTGGGACAGTATTACGCGAATATCTATCTTCTAAGAGTTTTATTTCACTCATACGCCCGTAACAATTATAAAGCTATTACTCAGTTCTTGCGTTGTTTTATGGCAAATAGTTCGCATGTGAATGTGGTATAGAAATATGGCAGTCTGTAGAGCATTGCGAAGTCAGGATATACATTAATCGCAGCACCCTTGTGAGTTCAATAACAGATCCATCTATGTAAATTTGTGTATGGTCATTGTAGTGCCCCTTTGGTTCATAGAAATATTTATGGATGATTTTGGGTTAGGTTGTATTTTTAGTTATTAAATTCATCTGCATGTTGAGCTTGAGTAGATCTATTCTTCAGGGTGTACCAGGAGAGTTTTAGTATATGTGGTCCATTGTTGGAATGTCTCGTAATTCTTCCTTTAAATATTGAGTCGTTCTAACGTCGAATGGTTTATAATAGTAACGGTCTCTTATTAATCATACAGCTTTAGGGAATATATGTTTATGTATTTGGGAGTTTGGATTGCCTGCTACTTTAATTGCATATGACAACTTAGTTTTCTTCTGACAGTTCTTGAGATTCAATTCACAAGCTGCTAACACGACTTGTCCTGAAGGCCCCAAGGATTATTTTCAGCGATGTTGGTTGTAATGAGTCTAATAATGAAGGTAGAATAATTGTAAACTATTGAGGTATAGTGCCACTTAGATTGTACTGAACGTTTTATATTAACAGTAGAGTTTTTAAATCTGCTCCGCAGTTTGTATCAGTTTTCAGTATGCTAATTCTGCTACAGTCTGCTTTTTAGTTCTTAAGAAGGGGTAACCAAGAGAGTTTGGTGTCAAGTACAACTCCTAGCAGTTCTATAGTGATTACATTATTGATTTTATGGTTATCCATATAGAGTTGATGAGGATCACTATTCTTCCTTCTACGTGTAAATGTAATGCAATTTTTGTTGGTATTGGACATTTAATCCAATCTGTTTAGCCCACTTTAGGAGGGAAAGTTATTTGAAGGGACTCTTGAGTCGTAGATATGTTTTTAGCTTTGCAGAATATCGTTAAGTCATCTGCAAGTCATCTGCCTTGACGGAAGTGGTAATTTAGGATGCTTCATCGTTGATGGCAATTAGAAATAAGGTAATGCTCAACAGCAATCCCTGAGGTACTCCATTGTTAACAGTGACTTGAAGTGATAGCGTTCCGTTTGCTCTTACTCGGATATATATATATATATATATATATATATATATATATTTGAAGAAAGTTATATACATCATATTGCCTGTAATGTTGATTTTTGAAGGGTTTTAATTATGTGTCTCCTTAAGCTGTATCATAGGCTTTCTCTATATCCATACTAACAAGTGTTAGATGTTGAGAGGAATCAAAAGCATCCATAATGTCTAACTCGAACGTGATGAGGTGGTCCATCCTTGATGAGATCGTCGGAATCAGCTCTGTATTTTAGTGAAGTTTTGTCCATACGCACTATGTACATAGTGTATAGAGAAAGTATTGCACTCCACCAAAAATTCGATACCGAGATTTCACCGGAAATATATGTTTTAGGGTCCCCAATATCCAAAAAAAGCATTTTCACAAAAAGGTCCGTGTGTGTGTGTGTGTGTGTGTGTGTGTGTGTGTGTGTCCGTGTGTCTGTGAACACGATAACTCAAAAACGAAAAGTAGGTAAAATACCAAACTTGGTATTTAAGTTTAGTATCTTCCAGGGATGCGACACGAAGATTTTGAGAAAAATCCCCCCACCCCCAACTACCCTTTACATGGAACTTTTTTCGAAAATTTTGATTTTCTCAAAAATGGCTCTTAACGATTTTGATTAAAATTTCGGATATTAAACATATTTACCTGACAAATAAAATGTATATCTTGAATTTTCTGGGAATAGCCTCTGAAGAGTAGTTTATTCTGGATGAATTTTACTAAATTTTGAATAACTGCTAAACCGTAAGAGATGGACAAAAAGGTACTACATAAAAATGTAGAGCACATTAAAACACACACTTTATGTTATATACATTTTTTTCGTGGAGTTCGTCATTTTTGTGACATTCCATATTTTTGGTTTCTGCTATGAAAAACGTATACTTTTCTCATTCAGGAACTTGTCAACTCCTATCCATATAGACAAAGGAACTTCATTGACATAGCAACCAGCTTTTGACTATCACTTTAACCTACAGTTGTCCCTTATTTCGCTTCTACTTACAAGGAAGCGAGTAATTAGACTATTTCTGCTATTTTTTTCTGATTAGCATAAAGTAAATAAAAGTATAAGCTTTTTAAGAATTATTTGTTGCAGGGATATGAAGAAAGTCATGTGAATGGTACACATCAGATTTTTATTTTATGCTGTGTATTGTTTTAGATGGGTTACTTAATCTCCTGAAAAGTTCGTTTCCTGCAAGTATATTATGCATGGGCTATGTTTATTAGCTGAAGGTATTCATATTGGGCTTAAAAACTCATAAGTTCCATTGCAGTATCATTGTATCCATTAGTGTTTATTGATTTAATAGTATCACACTTGCTGTGGTTACTACCTGCAATAATAGCTCTGGTAGGTTTTCTCTATCCTGGAGGTTCTATTTTTCAGACCTCGATCAGTAAATTAATTCTAATTGAACTTTGTGCAGCATATCTGCCAATTTATCGAGGTTTTGTGTGCATTCTAGAGCAAACGCCACAACATTATATGGATCATATGCGTTTTCAAAGAAGCTTTTAAATTGAGAAAAATTGAGGACAAAGTCGTTGGTCTGTTTTTCTATTGTGTGTTTAACTTTTAACTGATTGTCAATCTTTGAGGAGGAGGAGGAGTCGAATTTTCTTACTTTTTTGGTTATTTGTTTTGGTTTTGTAGCCGTATCACCTGTTGGTTGTTTATCAGTATTTATTGATGAGGAGATTCCGTTGCTTCGGCAGTTTTGGCCGTTTTAATTTCGATTTCTTTTTTAACCTTCTTGGACTCTATATCTGTTTCACTAGTTACAGTAGGAAGAAGGGAGGGTCCAGGTGGCGGTGCGTTCCTGGAAACCGCCGCATCGGCTATGACAGTTATAGGGGGAGGATCGGATTCAGAGACAGTGTTCTGAGGTACATCAACTTTGCTTAATTTGCATTCCGGAGCAGGGTTGTTTTTCAAGACGTGGAAAATTTGTTTGGTTCATGTTGTTGAATTAGATAATGAGGTATGATTGGGCAAACGTTTCACAATTTTACTCTCTTGTTCTTGTAATTAATGGCCGCACTTCTAGCGACACGTTATTTATACTTAGTTATGTTATATTTGCCAGCTATTTCTTCCATTAAATTTTGACTTGCTAGAAATATGCAGATTACGCGAAACAAACCGAATATTTTATGAAACTGTGAGTTTGCCTATTACAATAACACAATTCTTAAACAATATATCGCTGTGTGCTTAAGTCACTATAGTTTATTCCTAATTAGGTCCGATTTGCGTAATGGAAGATTAGCTTTGTAGAGCTATAGGTATATTTGGGTTCTGGATCTATCGTTAATATTATATGAAACATTACTTTAGGTTTTCAGGTTTCTTTGGGTTGCTGGTTCCATGTTGTTTAAACACTTCGAAGAATCACAATGTTTTGTTTCCTTCTTTCAACTGTGTTCGGTTACGCGTATATTATTCTTCTTGTAATGTTCAAAATATGCTAAGGGAAATTGAAATTATTTATTTAGCTTTCCGCTGAAACACTGCAGTCACTGTGGTCAATATTTACATTATTTTCCCCCCTTAAGAACAAATAGCACACTTAAAATTTGCTACAATATGCAGCACGATAAACATTGCCGGAAGCCAATATTGATTTATATTTCAACTTTGTATATTTTAAATGTCGACTCGAATATCCAGCTCTTAAAACACTTGTATACTACTCTGCAGAAAAAGTAAGTATTGTGCAGGGTTATATTATTTGTTTCAAAGATGCTGTTTGTCTTGGGCTTTAAAGAGAGAAGCACTTGGTTATATTTCCGCAGACGTTGGCATTTTCAACTAGCACTTGTTCACTGGACCATGTAGGCGCTAATAGCAGTTAGTTAACATTTCCCTTGTGCAAAAATAGAACTGTGTATCCGTCGCTTTGTTGCCAACGGATCTGCGTTGAATAGATTTTTATGACTCTTAATTTTAGAATATTTGTGATTTAATAAAGCGAACCATATAAAAAGACCATCAATAATATGTAATTAAAGTGACCAAATTCTATTTTAAGTTTTGCTATCGACGTAGAAGGAAGCCAGTTTCATTCGGTATAAAAAGTGTAAAAACAAGCCTTTCCTCTTCTAGTGGTAGTTTTCACTACTTAGTCATTGAAGCAGACCTAAGGCGCTTTAACATTTTGTCATGTGTCGGGGATATTAATATTTGGCCATTATTTATTTGCAATTGTAGCAAACTTGGTGCTTTCTGTTTTTTCATACATTGATATGAATCACAATTTTTAATTCCTAAGATGTGTCTTAATTATCAGAGAAACAAGCATATCTAAGGGTACAGTGGGATATAAAGTTAGTAAGACAGTTTGATCAACTTTGCTGTTGCAGTTTGGGTATAAAATATATTTTTAAATAGTTTGTTTGTTAACAACGGTGTTTATTGTCGGAATATCAATACGCTGGTGTGTCGGACTCTATTTTCGCAGGAGAGTTTAGTATGCAAGTGAATCTACTGACTTGCGGCTGTCGTTTTTAAGCACACTTAAAACCATCAGTCTGGACCAGCCTTGAACCCACGACTTTGAAATCCGAAATAAATGTAAATGGCGTGTTTGGACGCTCTTTAACTGCTGCGGTTCTCAGCGTCCCATTCTAAATTGGGCGTGAAAGACCGCTCCGTGGTGTAATGGTTACCATGCTGACTTCATATACCCAATGTCGCGGGTTCAAACCCGGCGGAGGACGATGGATTTTTTCGGGTGTAAAAATCCTTAGCATGACTTCGTTCGGAAGGGAAGTAAAGCCGTGTGTCCCGTGTCGTAGATTTACGGCACGTAAAAAAACCTCAAGCCTGGCCTTTGAGCAAAATTAAGCGGTCTTTCTTTTGAAATCCGAAGGCCAGCACCTAACAAACTGAGCTACCCAGATCCACATAGTTTGTACCAGACTGCTTAATAAGTAGCATTTTTTACTTTGCTTGAATGAAAAGTTTTAAGTCACCCAAACTTCGTGAAAGCCCAAATAAAGTTGGATTTGTTGTATTTTATTCGTGTCTTTACCCATTGGCAAAATCTATAAATCTAACAGTTTTTATCTAAATGTTTTCAAAATTGGTAATACATTTTGCATGGTACATATAGATTTACAATGCTTATTCTAGTTAATGAGAGAGAGAGAGAGAGAGAGAGAGAGAGAGAGAGAGAGAGAGAGATACAAACAGTTTAATTTTTTAACAATTTATCCTCAGTATTCAAATGGTGTTATATATTGCAAATGACAGTTTTTGCTTTCTCTACCATACTATGTTGAGTAGAGAAGGTAGTGTATTCCCTCCAAAAATTCAATATTGGGATTTCACCGGAAATATGTTTTGAGGGCCCCTTAATTCAAACAAAGTAATTTTTAGAGACATATCCGTGTGTGTATGAGTGTGTCCGTTTGCCTGTGTGTCTGTGAACAGCATAACTCAAAAACGTAAAGTCTATTAAATACCAAAGTTGGTATATGAGTTCAATGCATTCAAGGATGCCGCACGAAAATTTTCAAGAAAGTTCGCTCAGCTCAAAGTAACCTTTACATTAAAACGGGTTTGGAAAATTGTAATTTTCTAAAATATGATTAACGATTTTAATTAAAATACCATATGTAATACATGTATATTTTTATCACAAATAAAATGTACGTCTTGAATTTTCTGAAAATGGCCGCTGAATTCCTTTTCATTCTGGATGACTTATGTAACTGGTAAACTTTAAGAGGTACATCAAATCTTGTACAACAAATGTACCTAGATCTCGTTAAATAGGATATATTTTACATCTACTATTTTTGTGGATTTGAGCATTTCTGAGATATTCCATGTTATTTGTTTCAAATTTACAACACGTTAAAGTTTTCTCAAATGGAATGCCATTATTCTTTCTCTGTTCAACAAAGAGACGGAATTCAAATTATCAGTAGCCACCAGCCCTCCAAAAATTTGACTATCACTTAAGCCTAATGTATATAGCATTCACATTGTATCTGTAATGAAATATTAAATAGAAACATTTCTGCCAAGATTTATCTAGATTTACATGACATTAAGCTTTTTAAAAATAATTTATTGAAGAATGGGTAGACAAACTTGCAGGAATGTAACACATCAGCTTTTTACAAAAACGCTCACAAAGAGTATGTGTGTGTGTTCGTGTGTGCGATCCCTTGTGAATAGCATAACTGAAAAACAATGACACTAGGCACCATACTTGTTATTTAATATATCTTTCAAGGATACGACACGAAGATTTTCAAGAGTTCCACATTGCGAACTACCCTTGACATAGAAGATTTTTCGAAATTTACGATTTTCTAAAAAATTACTCAAACGATTTTGATTAAAAACATATATTAAATATATTTACTCGATAAATAAAACGTATAGCTTTTTTTTCTTGAAAATAATGTAGTTTTCATTCTTGACGACTTTTCAATTAACTGACGGACAGAATCTTAATTGGAATAATTGTAGATTTCGTCAAATCACACAAATTATGTGAAATGCATTTTTGGGAAGCTAACCAATCTTTTAGTGGTGTTTCTTGTATTTCCAATACTTATACTTTCATCAAATGAGAAGTTATTCACATTTTTTCATCCTGGTCAAGCAAAGAGAATGGAATTTCAATACCACGAGGTGATGACTATCTTTTAAGATGTGACTATCGCTTTAGCTATTGTATTTCGTTATTCCCCTTATACATACAAGGAAACACCATGCACCTAATAAAACCATATCCGCTGATATTTATCTGTATAAGCTAGAGTTAAATAGGATAAACCTTTGTAAAAATAATTTGTTGTAATATAGGTAGAGAAGCTGATGTAAATGTAGCACATAAAACTTTTTACATTCATTCTTTGTGAGGTAAGTTGTGCTGAAAATTTGAACAAGGTTTGTTACAAACTACATCACGAAAATATTTAATGCACAAAAGTGCAAGAATAATTGAAGTTGAGTTATGTACAAATCTTGGTATTTAAATCTGGTATCTTCCAAGAATGCTACACGAAAATTTTTCAAAAAAATCCCGCCCACCAACTACCCCTTTCATGGAACATTATTCAAAAATTTTGATTTTCTTAAAAATACCTCTTAACGATTTTGATTAAAATACCGTAGTAGACATTTTTATGAAAAACGAAATGTATGTCTTGAATTTTCTGGGAATAGTCTCCGAAGACCTCTTCATTCTGGATGACTTCTTTATAACTGGCAAACCGTAAGAAAAATACAAAAACTTGCAACGCAAATAATGTAGATCTCATTAAAACACACAATTTATGTTATATACATTTTTTGTAGAGTTAATCGTTTTCGAGATATTCCGGATTATTAGATTCAATTTTAGCCTTCTCAAAGGGAAGACATCTTTCTTGTCGTTTCTCGTTTGTTTACTCCTGGAAACCAAAGAGATTGCAATTTGAATTGTTTCACATATTGACCGGCTATTAAAGGACGAGACTATCGCTTGAGCCAGAACATTTTCTTATTTCCCGTCTACTTATCAGGAGCTAGCAAAAAAACTTAACATAAGATAAACATAAGCAGAGTTAGTCTTATTCTGCTTATGTTTATCTTGATTCTGCTTAGTTTCATATGATTAGCATGGTGTAGATAGCAAATTATCTTTTGAATAAAAGGTTTGTTTGCCCAACAGCTAGAGTACATCAACTGAATGGAACGCATTAGGTTTTTTCTGTTCTACTTGCAAGATACCAAGCAATAAGGACTATTTCTGCTAATGTTCATCTTGATTAGCATGATATAATTAGAAGAATATAAGTTTTTTAACAATAATTTGTGACAGAGATGTAGAGAAAGTCAAGTGATTGTAACACTTCATATTTTTACTCTTTGCTTCACCAAGAGTGAGAAAACCGAATAACGACAGCACATTTGAGAAAAGTGTAAGTATTTTAAAATTTTAAAAATAACAGGAATATATTGGAAATGGTTAACTCCACAAAAAATGTATATGCAAGCGTAAATGTGTGTTTTAACCTCTACATTTTTGTGCAGCAAGTTTTTGTCTTATCTGTTACGGTTACCAGTTATGCAAAAGGTCCAGAATGCAAGACTTAAGAGCCTATTCCCAAAATATACATTTTCTCATGAAAATGCCTTCAACAAATGGTATTTTAATCGGTATCGTATGAGGCATTTTTGAGAGAATAAAATGTTTCGACAAATTTTCCAACGAAGCGGTAGTTAGAGATTGAGGGAGGGAGGGATGTTCATTAAAGCATTCAGTTCGCATCTTTGCTGAACTTAAATATAACTTTTCTTTCTTTCTTTGTGTACTCAGGAGACCCTAAAACGAGTATTTATGGTAAATGCATTTTTGGGTTGAATACCATCTATATCGTACTTGGTAGAGAAAGTGAAAACTAATATTTTATTGTATGTTATTTATTTTTGAAACTTTGACCAATTTTAAGCTAGGTGTACTCTTAAATAGAGGAAGCGATTGCGTTTGTCCAAGAATTAGATATCAAGGATTCAGGGAAATGCACGTTTCGAGGTCCCGTGAATTAAAACAAAAGGTATTTTTAAAAATATTCTGATGTACTGTATTTGTCTTACTTTATTTACCCTTCATCGTTTAAGTGGGTATACAAATATTTATTACGAACGTCTATTTTCCTGCTTTCCTATTTCATTTTAATCGAGATAAACTGTAGTAAAATAACTGAAATACCATGTTTTAAAACTTGAATCTATATACAGGCATTAAAATACCATTACTTTCCATGATACTGGGATAAGCAACTCAAAATCGACGGAACTTAAACAGAATGATTCATTCTATCGATCAATTCAAACGTCTAATAACATATCTCCACCACATATAATGTATATAGTAGATAAAGAACGTATTGCATTTCACCTTAAAATTCGATACCAAGATTTCACCACAATCATGTTTTGGGATTCCCTGTACCTTTTTTTTTTTTTTTTTTTTTAAAAAAAAAGGCTTTCGTGCATAGTTAAAATACAAAACTTCCGTGAATACCAAACTTGATATTTAAATTTAGCGTCTTCCAAGGATGCCACAAGATCTTTATTCAATTTTTCCCATCCCAAAGTAAATTTAACGGAACATTTTTTAAGCACTTTGATTTTCTCAAAAATAGTTGTAATTATTATTGTTAAAATACCACATGTGTAAGGTAATATCCTGATAAATGAAATATTTATCTTAAATTTTCTGGGAATAGGCTCAAGTCCTCTTTATTCTGGATGATTTATGTGTAACCGGTAAATCGTAAAGATAGGCAAAACTTTAACCACAAATTGTAGATGTTTTTAAAGCGCACAATTCATGTCAGATACATTTTTACTTTACCTACACGTACTATGTACATAGGTAATAGAGAAGGTATTGTAATTATATACCGAGATTTCACCGGAAATAAACGTTTTGAGACCCCCTGAATAACAAAATGTTGGAAAAACTCGTGTGTGTCTGTGGACAGCATAGCTCAAAAACGAAATGACCGTTGAGTACCAAACTTGGTATTTAAGTTTGGTAGCTTCCAAGGGTGCGACACGAAGATTTAAAAAAAATCCCCCACCCCCAAATACCCTTTAAATGGACCTTTTTCGAAATTTTTTATTTTCTCAAAAATGACTAACGATTTTGATTAAAATGTCGTATGTTAAAGATATTTAGCTGACAAATAAAATGTATATTTTGAATTTTCTGCAAATAGCCTCTGAACTTCTAAACCGTAAGAGATGTACGAACACTTACCACACAAAAATGTAGAGCACGTTCAAACACACAATTTATGTTATATACATGATTTTTGTGGAGTTGATCGTTTTTTAGATATTCCTTGTTTTTGGTTTCAGCTTTGAAACACTTATACTTTTCTCATACAGCAATTTGTGAACTCCTGTCCATAGAAACAAACGAACTTCAGCCACGTAGCAACCAGATTTTGAATATCACTTTAACCTATGGTACTACCTTATTTCGCTCCTACTTACAAGGAAGCAAGTAATAAGATGTAGAGTTGTAGAGAGGGTCATGTGAATGGAACGCATCAGACTTTTTGTGGAGTTAACCATAGTAGTTTCTATTTAAAATACCTATACTTTTCTCAAACTGGAATACATCATTTGTTTTTTCTTTTGTATTACTGTTGCCCACGCAACGAGAATCGTATTCCATAGGGGCAGTTTTAAAAGATTTTATACTGTTTCCTTATTTCCTGGAAATGATGTTTCCCGGATTTATATATATATAAATTTTCAGAACGCAAAGGACACAAAGGTGTTTGTAGAAACGATTTTATATTTGTTAATTAAGTTTTTAAATGAAGAGGAAACAAGTGAAGATGATAAATTATCTAATAACAAATTTTAAACGAGTATGAACTTGTGTGAACTCGATTCAAAATGAAGGTAGTTGCTAAAATTTGCGCTTTTTGCTTTCACGACTACATATGTACCTACAATGTACAACTAAGGTATTGTATTCCACCCGAAAATTTTATTATAAGATTATACCGGAAATACAAGTTTTGAGGCCCACTGAGTAATAAAATCATTTTAAAAAAGGTCCGCGCGTGTATGTGTGTCTCAGGACAGCATATTTCGGAAAGAAAAATTTGGTTAAGTTCAGCATTTTTCGGGAATGCGACACGAAAAGTTTCAGAAAAATCACCCCATCTCCAACTATCCTTTACATGGAGCATTTATTGAAAATGTTGTTTTTCTCAAAAGATTTTTATTAAGGTAGCATATGTTTAAGATATTTTCATGACAAATGAAATGTAAGTGTATCTTACATTTTCTGTGAATGATCTCGGAAGACCTTTTTTATTCTGATGAATGAACTCGTAAACCATAAAAGAGAGACAAAATGCTACTAATCAAAAAATATAGTTCTCATTATATTATACAATTTATATCATACATTTTTATTTTCTGTAGCATGTATGTACAATGTACATAGTATATAGAAAAGGCTGAAGATCCCCTGAATAGAAAAAAAGCATTTTAGAAACAAATTGTGTGTATGTGTATGAGTCCAGTATAGCTCAAAAACGAAAAGCACCTGGCATTTTTCGAATATGTTGATTCTCTCAAAAATGGGTAGCAATTTTGATTAAAATACCATATGTTTAAGATATTTTCACGACATACGAATGTATATCTACAATTTTCTGGTAATAGCTTCTGAAGAGCTCTTCATTTTGGATGACTTTTGTGCAACCGGTAAATCGTAAGATATAGATAAAAATTACTACTCAGAAATATAGTACTCGTTAACTCAAAGTTTATCATAAACATTTATTGATAGAGTTAACCGTTTGCAAGATATTTCTTGTTATTGGTTTTAATCTTAAATTACTTAAGTTTTCTCAAACGAGAAGTCATCTTCCGTTTAATACCTCTTTTGTTTTACTCTGTTAAAACTTTGACTATTACGTTGGCCTAGTGTATTCTTTTATTTCCCTTCTGCTTACAAGGGAGTAAGTAATAAAACCATTTCTGCTAATGTTAATTTAATTGTTTTTTCACATAAGCGATGAATAGTGCAGAGTCAGACTGAAAAATGCAATGACATAGCGGAGATTTGAATCACGGATCTCCCAGTCTCTAGCTAGTTACTCTACCATGGTAATATGCCAGCACGGCATTAAATTTCTCAACTGACTCGCCTATTACTTTCTCTACACACACTATGTGCATATTGTATAGAAAAGGTATTGCACTCCACCTAAAAATGCGATACCGAGGGTCCCTTATATCCAAAAAAAGCATTTTTACAAAAAGGTCCGTGTGTCTGTGAACACGATAACTCAAAAACGAAAATTCGATAAAACACCAAACTTGGTATTTAAATTTAGTATCTTCCAGGGATGCGACACGAAGGTTTTGAGAAAAATCCCCCCACCCTAAACTACCCTTTACATGGAACTTTTTTCGAAAATTTGGATTTTCGCAAAAATGGCTCTAACGATTTTGATTAAAATATCATATATTAAAGATACTTTACTCACAACAAAATGTATATCTTGAATTTTCTGGGAATAGCCTCTGAAGACTACTTTATACTGGACGAATTTTGCTTAACTGCTAAACCGTAAGACTTAGATAAAAACTTACTGCACAAGAAATGTAGAGCACGTTAAAATACACAATTTATGTTATATACATTTTTTTCGTGGAATTGATCGTTTTTGAGACATTCATTGTTTTTGGTTTCAGCTATGAAAAACTTACTTTTCTCATATAGGAACTTGTCAACTCCTGTCCATATAAACAAAGGAGCTTGTCACATAGCAACAGCTTTTGACTATCGCTGTAACCTATGGTACTCCCTTATTTCGCTTCTACTTACAAGGAAACAAGTGATGAGACTATTTCTGCTAGTTTTTTCTTGAGTAGCATGAAGTAAAATAGATGCATTAGCTATTTAACAATAATTTGTTACAGAGATGTAGAGAAAGTCATGTGAATGGTACACATCAGATTTTTTTCGGTAAACCACAAGGTGATCTCAAATTATTTTGAGATGACATACCCCAATTTGAAAGTACTTTAAGTCCCGGGCTGTATAGCCCTATCGTACACACAGCTTGTGTGAAATAATAGTTAAATTAACACTAATTCAACTAATAGTTGGCTAACAATAAAGCGCGACTTAGTGACTTACGAGAGAAATATGATAAAAATGAATTTGAATCTAATGTATATGAAAGGTAATTTTTGGCACATCAAGAAGTTATGTAAAATAATGGTAGTATAGACTTACATCATTCTCTTGGAATATACAATGGCGAGAAGTGACCCGGTTTCTGTATAAATTGCATTAATTTGAATCGGGATATTTATTTGATTTTAAACGAAAAATGCTGGGCCTTTGGAATACCAAGTAAGTCTTGATTTGAGAGGAAGTTTCCGCTCTAATTCCTTGCTTATTTTGAACACATTCTTTTGCGTTTAAAAGCGAACAAACTATCCCAAAGATCAAGGCTGGATGACGGGAGTCTTTCTGCCTTAATGAAGGCGGTATGTTAGGAATTTCACTCGAAATCTTATAAAGCTGGTTTGCAAACAGCTGTATCAAGGATTCCTTACAGAATCACAAAATGCTGAATAATGCTGATTGAAGCACTCTTCTTTTCTTTTAGTAAGTATACTGAATTGCGTTGTGCTGGAATACAATGCATACGCTTTTCGTAACGCTATGCCGTGTTTCTTCAGAAGTTTGTTTTCATTACCAAACAGAAAAAAAATAAATAAATAAATAAAGAATATTCACCCATGGAGAAAAAACTTTTAGGAGCGCTTTTGGATGTTGACAAATCTTGGCTTGGATTGCCTCCATGGTCGAGCGGTCAGCGATCTGACTTCACTAGGAGGTCTGGTTTCGAATCCTGGCTGGGGGTGGAAATGTGACTTTAAGAGTGAATGTTCGTATAAAATACCTACAGTAATTGGATAAGTAGTCAGACTGAAAAATTCAGCGCCATAGCCTAGATTTGAGCCATGGATCTTCCAGTCTCTAGCCGATTGTTCTACTACTGAGCTACAACGGCAACATACCAGCATAACATTAAATTCCTCAACTGGCTCACATGTTTCTGGGTAAACCACAAGGTGACCTCAAGCTATTTTGAGATGTCATACCTCAATGGCGACTTGCAATGTCACAAGTACTTTAAAACCCGAGTTTCATAGTATAGCCAACTATTATGGTCAATTATTGTTAATCTAATTGTTTTTCACACAAGCCGTGTTTACGACAGGAGTTGGATAATTAGAGTCAGTTGCAGAGTTTAATGTTATGCTGGCATATTGCCATTGGTAGTTCAGCGGTAGAGCAACTGGCTAGAGACCGAGATACCCGTGGTTCAAATCCCGGCGACGGCGTTGAATTTTTCAGTCTGACTCTACTTATTCAGCTCCTGCCTGTAAGAACTTTTATTTTTGGAACTTCATAATCGCTCGCTGAGAAATAATATACATGGCGAGTCAGAATAACACCGAATATTTTAAGTCAAGATTCAGAGGCTATAACTGAGTACTTTCTGATCGAGAATGAATTACCGTAAAGGTATCGCGATAGTGGATATAAAAGTCGGGTTAGATGAAGTTCTATCACACAGATTCTTGTTGCTCTTTCGGAATTGGAATATTGCTTCTGTTTTGTTTTCTTTGCGCTTTGAATATCGTTTGCTATGGCTTTTAACGTTGTTTATATCACCATTATCCTAAAATCTGCATTTTGTACTTAAAAGGTAAGGAATTCGGTCGCATATTGCACTGTACTTTGTAGTTATGGTTATAAGATCTCAAGTATCAGCATATATTAGAGTGCTTATTAGAAGAATATATATTTTACAGCCTATTGTAAATATGTTCTACTTTATTTACCAGAACTAGCTTACATACATTATGTTTATGGTTCTGCTTGGGGAACTGCGAGAAGGATAGAGCTGTATACTGAGCTTTACCTAAGAACACATTTACCTCATAGCACCTTCATAGGATGTTTACATCAACGGCTGCGAGAAAAGGAACTTTCCAAAAGAAAGTGCATCCTCGGGAGTCCAAAGAAAACAACAATGTGTTTAGAAGAGGAGGTTCTTGACCGGGTCCATTATTCTCCGTCCACAAGCACAAGAGCGATAACGCATGCCATGCATACAAGTCAGTCTTCGGTTACAAGAATTCTGCACAATTACATTCATATCAGTTCCTTCGAGTTCAAGCACTGGGGTCAGATGACTTTCAACCCGATAACAGTTTGTCCAGTGATTTCTTCATAAACGTATTGTGGACGGACAAGAAGGCATGTTTAACACACTTAACAGTCACATTTGGGCATAGGAAAATCCTGTGAACACTGGTTTGCAGTGAACATTTCGGTAGGCATTGTGAATGACACACTCATAGGACCCTATTTACTATCTCCATGTTTGACGGCCACGTTTATCTACAGTTTTACAACATACGTTGTCAGAACTATTATAAGATGTCCCTTTACGTATACGCTAGTTAATTTGGTTCCAAGACGATGGGTCACCTGTGCATTATTCCTGTGATGTAAGCGATTTCCTAAGAGTAACGTATCCTAATTGCCGAATTGGTAGAGGAGCACCAATATAATGGCCAGCACGTTCACCAAATCTAACTCCTTTGGATTATTTCCTTGGGGAACATATTCAGACTTTTGTGTACGAGACACCGATTAATAATGAAGAGGGCTAATGGCCAGGATCTTTGTAGCATTTGATAATATTCGTGACATGCCAGGTATGTTTGAAAGAACTCGGAAATTATTACTACGAGGCTATCATCTATACTCCGATATCCAAGGTCGGCATATGAACATCTTTTACGCACTTGTTCAATTTTTGTTTTGTTCTTATATTAACTAAGTTTGAAGTCTTTTAAAAGCACATATGTATTTGCATCATTTAATACTGTTTTAACTTTTTTGAAGCAAGTTGTATAAAAGTGGAGAAAATTAGGTCAACAATAGTAGTATTTGCATATGTTAGTGGCAATAACATGTTTTGCATATCGGTTAAAAAGTTGGACCTATTTCAGAGCAGATGAATTTAGTTTCATATTATTAAATCCGCATTTACAAGAGAGTTTTGTATTTTTGAACTGTTTAAGATAAAAGATACCAGTTACTGTTACTGCAGAACTCTCAAAATGTCTTGTAACAAAATTGCGTAGCGACTTTTCGACGAAATTTTATCTACCCAACGTGCTGTTTCAAAAACTTTAATGCCCACTAACCAGGCATTTACGGGCATGTATTCTCAATAAGAACATGCTCAGTTATAGCCTCTGAATTTCAATTTAAAATTATTCGGTGTTATTCTGACTCATCGTGTATTTTCCAGTGTTTCCAGCAGCACTGGATCTATTATGTAATTGCACGATCTGTATAGAAGATAGAGGAAACTCGTCTGATCTTTTGGAGGTATTTCCGTGCTTCTCTTCATTTCCACAGTGAGAGCTACGCGCTTATCACAAGTGTATTCTACCAACGGTGGTACAGCATTCATCGATCGCGATTTTCATCTCTAATTTCTATGCTAATGAAGAAGTAGCTTCCTTCAAGGCTTTTGACTGCAACAGTTAACTTGTTACCTACACCACAGTTGCGTTTCTCAGTTTCTCTATCAGCTAAAATAATTTGATTTTCCTTAATTGCGGATATGTGCATCATAACACAAGTAGGGTATTTCCAGGTTGCACTTAACCGGTGGTATATTCACAGTCTATAACTCATTGGGCACTGTAGCTTATGGACCGCATATTTGAGTGATAATAACGGATATGAATGTTCTACGGTATCGTTTCAAGATCTTTTAAAATACTTCATATTCTACCCCACGAATTATAAATCCGGATACTAAAAAATCTGATGTGAAAATTCAGGCCATTACTGAGGTGTTTCACCCCTAGCGGCTGCCACATTGCCTTTTTTTCTACCAGGTATTGTATTCCACACCAAAATTCGATGTCGAGATTTCACCGGAAATATGTTTTGAGGTCCCATGTGTCCGAAATTTTTGTTTAGAAAAAAGTCCATGTGTATATATCTGTGGACAGCATAACTCAAAAACGAAAAGACGTTAAAAATCAGACTTTGTATTGGTGTTCAGGATCTTCCAAGTATGACACGAAGATTTTCAAAAAGTCCCCCCACCACAAGCTACACTTTACAACAACAAAAAATTAGAACATTTTGTTTTTCTCAAAAATGGCTCTAACGATTTTGATTAACATAGCTATATTAAAGTATTTACAAGACAAATCGAATTTATATTTTCAATTTTCTGGGAATAGCCTCTGAAGACCTCTTTACTCTGGATGGTTTCTGCAGAATTTTGCATGACGGTTAAATCGTAAGAGATAGACAAAAACTTAGTACACAAAAATGTAGCTCTTGTTTAAACTCATGATTTATGTCAAATACTTTTTCTTGTAGAATTGACCATTTTTGAGATACTCCTTGTTATTGGTTTCAGTTTTAAACCACCTATCCCGTTCTCAAGCGGGACCATGCAAAGTGAATCGAACCTCAATTGTTTCACATAGCAATAACTTTTTGAAATATTTTAAATATCGCTTTAGCCTATGCATTATCTTATTTCCCTTCTACTTAAAATGGAGCAAGTAATAAGACAAGTCTTTAATGTATATCTCGATTAGCATGATATAGATAAAAGGATAATCTTTTATAAGAATAGTTTGTATGTGGAACAGCTAGAGAGAGTTATGTGAATGGAACACAGATTTTTATTCGAGCTGTAGCGCCGCTAGTATACCAATAATATATGTACATATTACACTATTGCGTGGCATTTTCTCTCTGCATTCAATACGTCGTCAGATTTGTATTTCCTCTGTTGCGTATATTAGTAAGGTAAGCATTGTAAGTATTCCATACCTAGATTTCACCGGAAATGTTTTGAGGCCTGCCGAATAAAAACAACTGTTGGAAAAAAAGGCAGCTCGCTCGTGCGTCTTGTTCTGAACAGCATTACTCAAAAATGAAAAGATGGATAACTACCAATCTTGGTGTTCAAGTTGAGTATCTTCAAAGACACGACTCAAAGATTTTCAAGAAAATTTTCTCACTTCGAACTATTCTTTACATGGAACATATTTCGATTCTTTTTTCTTTCGAATGTCCGTAACGATTTTGATTATAATACTATATATTAAAGATATTTAAATCACATAAAATGTTTGTTGCACTTTCTGGTAATAGCCTGTCTTCATTCGGAAAGAATCCTTTATAGTCTTGTATAACTGGTAATCTTAAGCGGTAGATTTCAGTGTATTACATAAAAAAATGTAGATTCTTTAAAACACAGTTTATATCAAAATACTTTTTGTGACATAGCCCACTTCTGAGATAAACGTTCTTAATGGCTTTAATTCTTCAATTCTTTGTCATTCTTTTAAAGTCCTTTTGATATTCAGTTGTTTCTCGGGAATGCATGATAAGAGTACGGGATTTTAAGGTCAGTAAATGTATAGCGACCAGTTCTTAATCATTTGATAATAGCTAATTCCCTTTACATTTATAATTAAATGACTAATGTAGCCATTATCTGGCTGTTTATATGGATTAAAATTATAAAAGTTGAAAAATTATACCCGTTAAACGATAGAGGGTAGAGAAAGCTAGATGAATGTAACACATTTCTCAACCGAGGATATAGTCTATTCAGATTCTTTTAGGCTAACAGGTGGGAAAGAGGGGGATAGACAGGTTTCTGCATCAAACGGCACCCTTCCCCCTCCTTCGAGCCCTAGGCGAAAAGAATATGAATGAACTGTAATATAAGTACATAGTAGGTAAAGAAGTTATTGCATCAAACCAAACATTTCATACCGTTATTTCATTTAAAATGCATGTTTTGAGGATCTCTGAAAAAAACTTTGTAGAAAAAGTTCCGCGTGTGTGTCTGAGGACAAGATAGCTCAAAAACGAAAAGTCCACTAAATACCAAAGTTGGATTTAAGTGTAGTATAATCTGAGGATGCGACACGAAGATTTTAAAGTAAGTTGCCGCACTCCAAACTACCCTTTACATGGGAATTTTTTCGAAAAGTTTATTCTTCTGAAAAATGGTCCTAACGACTTGGATTAAAATGCAATATATTAAAGATAGTTACATGATAATTAAAATATTATCTTGAATTTCCTGGAAATAACCTCTGAAGACCTCTTTATTCTTGATTATCTTCGCATAACTAACAAACGTAAGAGATAGACAAAAACTTACGACACAAAAAACATAGATCTCATTAAAACCCACAATTTACGTCATATACATATTTCTTTGCAGCTCAAATTTTCCTAATCGGGAATTTATCATTCCTTGTGCTTTTGTTTTGCTCCTGGGCATGCAAGCAGAAACGATTTCAATCACATACAACTAGATTTTAAAAAAATTGTTTCTAGCACAATGTATTCCCTTATTTCCCTTATACTTATATGGAACTGAATAATAAATGTATTTGTGCTAACGTTTATCTTGAGTATCATGAAGTAGAAGAATAAGCTTTTGTGAGAATAGTTTCAGAAAAAGTTCAGAAAGTCATGTGAATGGAACACATTACATTTTCTCTATGTTTATTCTGTAAGAATTATGATGTTCAGATTCTTGTATGCGGTGGCATCTTTTGCTCAGTGTCCTCATAAACAATTACCTCTTGAGTATCGGTATATCGATTCTCCGTTATCGATACCCTGCGGTTACAGTACACACAGGGCAGCCAAGTCAGCAAATGCTTCTCGACCATTCTTAAGGAGAAGATAAAATTCAAAAGTGCAGAACGATTAAATCAAATTTATTTTTAAATACAAATGCTTCAAAACAATTTTGCCTTAAAATTTTCGTTCATTTTTCTGTACTATAAATTATTATTACTTAACTAATGTAAATGTATAAGAATACTAAAGATATATAAATAAAACTAATGCAGTAATGTAGTCTCGATACTGTATTTTTATTCTGGAAGCTAATTTTAATGGTTTATTTATGGAAGTTTCATTAAATAGTTAATTTGAATAAATATTCAGTAACTGATAGAGACATTATTTATACACAAACACACGCATTGATAACAACACGGATTGTCGAGGGCCTTAAGACACCAGACGCCGTGAACAGTAATTTTAGGTTACTATCCCTCCACCATCCTCAGGTTTTCCTCGGTGCTTCTAAATAACAAATACCGGGGAAAGGGGCTACTTTAAACTTAAACCTGGAACGTTTCTCTCTCACATTAGGTGCCTTTCCCAATTATTTCATTTATCAAAGCCCTTCGTCTGTGATGCGGTGAAGGTGTTAAATATTATAAAACGTGCGTGCGGTCACACACATGTGCGCGCGCGCCTTCTCCCTCCCTCCCTCTCTCTCTCTCTCTCTCTCTCTGAAAAAAAAAAGCTTCATTTGTGTGTCTTGCATCTGGCCGAAAGTTCGGTCTCTCCGAATGCCGTTGATAAACTTAAATCACGGGTTGAAACCCCAGATTAATTGAGATGTATACACAAAACCATAATAATATCGACCAATTTATTTAGTTGGTTATCTGTCATAAGACGACAATGACTGACATACTTTCGCAACAACAAGATCTGTTTTCATCAGGATATTGTGATTTTGTTCAGTTTTCTCTATCACTTCACTTTTCTTGTGTAGCGTTATGATAAAACATAACAAAGCCACTTGCTACTCACCCGATCACTTGAGAGAATGTCAAATACAGAACTCGTCTTCTCTTCATCTCGCTAACTGTCAAGCACAGGACTCCTATCCACGTTGACGTTCCCAGATCACACCGAATCAACCACAAAAAACGACTCTTTCGTAAGAACACTGCAGAGTTTTATAGAAAGCCGTGGATAGTAGTAAACATATTCAGAAATATCTCCTTGTACTTCTGGGATTTACATTGGGCGAGAACACCTTCCCTCTTCAGCGAAACAATCAGTTCGCCTGGGTCTCTAGGGCACATCCACGCGTCCCGTATTGTGACTCCATAGTAGTTGCGTCATAGTATAATCTCGTCGTAAAAACTAAAGTTTACGATAAAACATAATTTATAGCAGTTGGTTTTAATTAGAATGCAAAATGCGATACAAAAAGTGCTAAGGTGAATCTTGATAAATTACGATCAATGAGCGCAATTGCTCGTAAAGGACTGTTCAATATAACCATCCTTTGAGTCAATTTAGTATTTTTGGCAGCTTTAATTTGTTGCATCCTCTTAGCAGATTTAGCTCTGCTTTTTCATTTCCGGCAATGCTTTTATGTGACGGAAGCCATGCCAATGAAATTTGGCAACAGTTATTGTGGTGATAAAATAACTGTTCCTGAGTACTTTGAATGAGTGAATTCTTAGAGAATCTGTTAGCAGCAGCACTAAGTGTTGATCTGGAGTCATAAATGATCACAACTGGTGCTTTTTTGTGACTTTGGCTGCATTTTTCAATTGCTTTAACACCCCAGGCTTCACATGAAAAATAGAGAAGTAATCTAGTAAACAATAAGGGCTCATTTCTGACTTGGGCGCATCCGGATTTTGAATCTCGTTTAGATCCATCGGTGTACACTTTGTGATGTTTGTGGTATTTCTGGTGAAGCAAAGATATCATTGGCAGGGTTACTAGTCTGGGAATTGCTGAGAAGTTTGGTATTTTTGACACCTCTAAATCAATGGCTGGGGTAAATGGCTTTCATGGAGGGATAGAATGATTTTTTCTCAGAAGGTTGTTTCAATTTGAAATTCGAAGTAGTAGTCCAGGAGTCTTTCTCGGATTGGTTTGGATAATAAGGACGAGAAAAACACGTTTTTGATTTTAAAGCATTAAAACAATTGTTTTTTCACATAAGCCGTGTGTAGGACAGGAGTTGGATAGGTAGAGTCAGACTGAAAAAATCCCGGCTATGGCATTGAATTTTTCAGTCTGACTCTATCTATCCAATTTGTGAAAAAAACAATTAATCCAATACCAATTGACTATAATAGTTGGCTAAACATTGAACTCTGGGACTTAATACTAACAAATGTAAGTCGCCATTGGGGTTGTCATCTCAAAATAATTTGAGAACACCTTGTGGTTTATCGGGAAATATGTGAGTCAGTTGAGAAATTCAATGATATGCCGGCATGTTGCCATGGTAGCTCAGTGGCTGAGCAACCGGCTAGACACTGGGAGATCCGTGATTCAAATCCCGACTATGGAATTGAATTTTTCAGTCTAACTCTACCTATCCAAAAATACATTTGTTTATCGGGTTACTTGGTGAGCAAAAAGTTGAACAGGAGAAATTAAGACGCAATTGTTTACGTCGTAGGTCCAAGGGAAAAACGTCAGTCTCCACAAGTAATCTGTTGCTTGGACTAGATCTAAAACCTCAGACACTTACACGCTTATAATGGGATCAAATAATTCAAATAGTCATTTATGTGCTGAGCTATACACTACAGCCCCATAATCTAATTCGGACTGGATTAGATTTCTGTACATGTTAATTAAGCACTGTGGGTCAGTGCCCCGCTTAGGGGATGAGAATATTTTAATGAAGTTTAGTCGGAATGCACATTCTGCTTTGAGACATAATGCGTTGTTTTCACATGTGTTTCTGGCGAATGTCATGCCAAGGATTTTGCAAGGATTCGTCCTGCGTAAATTATGGCCGCCAACATTTAGACTAATGTCGGTTTGTAAATCCTTTTTGGTCCTAGAGAGAACTAAATATTGAAATTTTCTTTTAGTTATAATGAAACCTGATTTATTTGCCCAAATTGTAGATTTTATTGAAGGATTCCTGAATATGTGTTGTCAAATGCATATTTTTCCCGCTGCACAAAATAGTAATATCATCCGCAAGGATTAATAATTTTACTGAATGTTTAATCAGGTCACTTAATTCATTTATACCAATAAGGAATAAAAATACGCTCCTTACACAACCTTGAGATTGACCGTTTACCATATCCAAAGAGGGAGACTTTATTTTGGATGCGCACTCTAAGGTAACTAGGAGCAAAACTGATGATGAATGCTAAGATATTTCCTTTAAATTTCATGTTAAAATAATCTCTATTAGCTTAGGTCTGAAGACCATTTCATGAGCCTTTTCAATGTCCAAGGTAACTGCAATTGTATGTTGTTTCAATGCCAGGGAATCACAAAGTTCGGTGTCTAAATTGACCAAGTGACCACCATTGAAACAAAACGGCCGGAAACCACTTTACATTAAATTGTGGATTTCCAAAATCCATCTGAGGCGCTGGAGACTATTTTCTTCAAGACTTTGTGCAAAGTACAAATTAAGGAAACTGGTCAGGAAAGGTTTGAGTCTTCTATATAAAATTGAACAACAGAAAAATATAATCAATTCCACTTTGTGGAAGATTTTTAAGGAAGCTGTTATGCATGTTATCTGAACCAGACGTTTTGCTTTTATTTAACCACTGAATAAGTATGTCCATAGCAAATGTTTGTTAAACTGATCTTCATTTCACTTAAATTGAGATTTGATAAATTCTTTAGAGGTGATTTTAGCTGAGATTTGTTTAGAACCATTTGGATCCAAATTGTTACTTGGATTATTTGCATAGACGTTAGCTAACAGTGTGTTAATATCTATAGGATCATTGTATTTAGCACCATGATCATTTATGGACTCCTAGGGAAGGAAAAAGTTTTACACCCACTAATTGACTTGATCTTAACCCAAATAGTAATCCACTGGTGATTGAGGAGGCGAATTCATTAAAGAACTTTGTCATTTTAGACTTAGGTTGTAACATGCTCTTTTCCTAGCTTTTTATATGCAATGTCATATTCTGTAGATGTATTTTTCTTATACTTCCTGAAGGCTTTCTTCTTAACTTTTATAACTGACGTGGACATTTTGGATTGGGACATTCAACTGCTGATGTAATTAGATTAGTGAATTGTTGAACAATGTCTATAACATTATACGTTTGCAGGGATGTTGGTTTAGTTAAATTATCAATATTTTCATTTATATATAATGTTGAATTAATGGTTAGTTTGCTTTATTAATCAGCCATTTTTCGTGGGTTTTAAGTTCCCGCAGTGATTGATGTCCCAATAACTGTATGTGTAAAGGATAAGGGTCGCTGACACATCGGTATTGATTACGAGACCAAGATATTTTTCCCGCAATGTCATTGAATGAAAAACTGAAATCTATTGCACTTTCCGAAGCGTTGTTCACATTAAAGTGCGTATCTAAACCTGTATTTAACAGAAAGAAATCATTATGATTATTCAGCCACTGTTCAATAATTTGCCCTCTTCTTTCTTTTTTTAAAGATCTCTATAGGATATTATGACTATTGAAGTCTCCTAAGAGCAAGAACTCCCCAGTCTTCTTGCGCAACTGGAGAGTCCATTGATATTAAGTAGTGGCTATTAGGAATGTATATATTGCAAATGATAACAATGACATTTAATTTGACTCTGACTGCTGTGGCTTCAAGTGTGGTTTGAAGAGAAATCTCAGTTAGAAAATGTTCTGACTACACAAAATATGCCACCCCGCTACTCGCAATATTTGCATTTTGTCTGTTGTATAGCTACGCAATTTAGCGCAGTGTTCTTTAAACTCAGTTTCTTGAAGACATAGTACCTTTGGTCTTTAACATTTGATAAGTTGTTTTAAATTGGCTCTTCTTGCACAAAAGCCATTACAATCCCATTGAATCAGATCCATTATTTTTGTATACTTGAAACTTCTAACTTTTTAATTAATAGTGAACAATGACCTTTAGCTCCTTTTCTAGGTAAAGTTGACTGGACACGCGTCACAACATGGCTACTGCGGCTGGTAGATTATCTGTGAAATTTTTTAGCAATGTCGGTGACATTTTTGACACCCTTGATTCGGTCGAAAAGGTTTAAAAGTTGGTTTATTGAAAAGGGAAATTCTGCATCCTGAGATTCAATCATTTTCTTGGTATTATTCCATACGGTGTGATCTGATATGGCTGCTTCAGTAACGATTTCTGTATCAGAAAATTCTGAAATCGTGGTTACTTTTTCACGTTCAGATAAGGAACTAGAAGAGGTCATATCAGAGTTGGTGGATAACAATTGTCTCTTCAATTTTGTATTTAGGTTGCCATGTTTTTCAATTTCTATTTTATGTCACACCCTTAATGGCTGCCAATGATGGAACTGGAGGCTGAAGTATTGGGAAGTTTGAAAGGTGAGGTGAAAGAGGAGGT
The DNA here is from genome assembly GCA_030762935.1 of Hymenopus coronatus. Taxonomy (NCBI): domain Eukaryota; kingdom Metazoa; phylum Arthropoda; class Insecta; order Mantodea; family Hymenopodidae; genus Hymenopus; species Hymenopus coronatus. Next base: position 98,690,328 of record CM060888.1, read on the forward strand.
AAAGCGAGCTTAGAACCACTGTCAGTGCCCTATGTCGTATTAATCGTGGTTGGCTGGAGGGAAACTTTGATTTGCATTGTTGCAGTCTCACTAGTACTAACTGTATTAAACGCGGAAGACTGGATGACATTTTTGTATTCATTGTTGTAGTGTCACTATTATGCTCTATGCAGGTGGATTTGAATCCTGGTTATCCGCAGAGCGACACTCTTTTGCTATATGCACTTGGTGTTTACATTGGAAGCAAATGGGAATATCAGAGGATACATATATCCAATGTGGTAGATTATTATCTACTAGCACTTGAAACGATTCAGGGAGCTTTTCTTCATCTTCCGGAGCAATGAAGGTTTGCCGTCGAAAACTCAATATGTGAGACAGTTTGGGGTCGGAGAAGCCCGCTCGCAAGAAAGTCATTAGCGAAGAGTTTGTATTCCGAAAGACACCAGTTGGTTCTCTAGTACATAATGTGGAATGCTATGGCATGCGTTAGATAAAATTATCTTTGGATTACGGAATAATAATGGCCTAATTGGAAACTCCTGACCTCCTTCTGTAAGTGGTATAACTTTGGTTATAAGCTCGTCTGTGATTTTCTTGTTGCTAAGATAAACGCAGTCTTTTGTTTGAATTTTTTGAAGGAAATTTTATATAAGATGGATTAACTTTAGTAGCTAATTTTAAAAATCAGTGGAGGGAGCATAATCGGCTGAATCAAGCACAATGGCGTTTTATTTTTTAGGGAACAACATACATTGAGGTGCTTGAGCATAACTAATTGATGACTTACTTGTACCGTAGTTGGTTGAGCTCGTTGGGTGATGGAATCCTCGAAAATGATAGAAAACTCGAAAACCGAGAATAAACCACGATACTCACAATTATTATTCACATATGGCACCAAACTGGAAAGGAAACTAAAGTTAATGCGCACACAGCTGTTTTTTTTTAAGGTTAACCCTGCTTATTAACTTAAAGGAAATTAAGGCACTAGATGGGAGTAAATGTGAACGGCATACTTTACAAGTTTACAGACTTATATTACAAATACTTAACTAAATATTGTTGTCTGTTGGATTTAACTGTTGTAAAAATGTATCACAGATTATCGTCCATCCCGATATTTGCTGTTTGTTTATGATTCTGACTCTTATTAGTTGATGAGAGATCGGGATTAAATTGTTGTATTCCAGAGTAATTGAAAGTGCAACCGTGGGTGAAGTGAAGCGGGATCTCATCCTCAAGTAAAATGTATATTACGTGTTTAAATTAACTACCCATATAGTCCTCAAATGAAACTGACAGTATTTTTATAATTTCCTGAGGATTCCTCGTTAAATATTATTATAAAATTGTTATAAGATCGTTGTATTACAACCACACTTTCTGATAATGCTGGGGCCTTATCTGAACGTTTTAAACGCAAAAGTAAACAGTAGCTTTCGTTACAGAAATATTTGCAGTAGTATTTTCATAATTCGCCCTTTGTTATATATATATATATATACACACACACCTAAAGTGTAAATAGCCCAGCAGGAGTTGTTTACCATACGCATGCTGATGCCAGAAGCTAGTAACTTGAATTTTGAACGAATTTAGAAGTGGTACGTGAGATGGTAAAGCCCGTATCCCGGCCCTTCGCTCATTCTGGATACGATCATTAAAATTAATTACTTTTGTGTTACGCTAGTGGCAGTTTAGAACTTTGCAAATAGCTGTTCTCTGCCAAGTTGTGCACCTCCCATTTCATTAGGCAACTACAGCCGAGGAAAAATCATGAACGCAGTGTTCTTGTTTGACTGTACTGCCCTATTTTCCTTCATAGCAGCGTTTCCCTCAAAGTTTCATGCTATCATTTTCAGTCTCCGAGATGCATTTCACTTTGAATTTGAGATTCAGTATATTTGCTTTTAGATTTACTTGGCAGTCATTCAACGCACTACTTCTTGTTAGCATTGAAGTTCACTAAAGGTGAAACTAAATTTGAATGTATAAGAATTAGAGTGCACTTTTTTTATCTTCTTCTCCAAAATTCCTTTTACAACACCTGTCGAGCATTAGTTAACTATCCGTACAACTCTTCTTATTGTGAATTAATTGTTTCGAACAAAGAATCAGTTCATTAATGTGAACAGGAGACATTTACACATAATGGAATCTCCGATATGGAATGTTGAGGGTGTAAAACTTCCCCTTGGTTTTACACCTCTTGCTATACATGCACTTTCGTATTCCTTACTCAAGTCTGCACGGCAGTATAGAGAATTTTGATTATGGTTTAGGTATTAATTTGAAGATAGTGCTCTTTGTTACTTTTCTTACCTTAGTATGCACATAACCTTATTAAAGGTGATGAAGTGTATTTACTTCGAAGGTTTGGAAATTAAAATCACTCGCATTTATTGTTTTCGAAATGGAATATCCTGACGGATATGAAGTAATTGTTAAATAATGTCTCAAAATTACTTAATAACGTTCGTCCCGCTTCTGGAACTGCTTTCAATTTTGAACTATTATATAAGTGTATAATTATATTTTTTTTTTCAGTCTGTGAAACCTTTCAGCAATGTTGCCGTAACATGTGCTTTGCGAAGTAAATGCAGCCAGAGTATTTCGCTCCAGTTCTAAGTCTTCTTAAACAGTTTCACTTTTTAAACTTCTGTCATCATAACTTTGTTTTGTGTTTCCCTAAGATTCCACAAAAATGGAATGGATTATTGACGATGGTGCTTAAAGTTATTTTGGATTTTTGTAAACTTCTGAGACGTTCTCCAAACAGGAAAACTCCTGGCCCAACTAGTTAGAAAGCATTCAGATAACGTCCTCGCTGCCATAGATGATAGCTTTGCTTGGTCATTAAGATATGTATATGTGCACGTAACCGGAGTCTCAAAATGGCATCTGTCTGCGTTACAAAATCAGCGGAAGGTGGGGAAGTTGCATCGAGGAAGCTGACCCTTGTGATCAAAAATGATGTTTTTGAAAGGTACTGTATAGCTAGGCAAAAATGGAGCAGAATGACAGTAGAGCTGGTAAGCTAATAAACTTACATTTTTTTGACAGGTAGGTTTACGCATAGCAGTTGCACAATCTATAGAATCCCATTTCTCCACTAACAAATGAAGTCAAATAAAAACGGAAAGATGCCATAAAATGTAAGCAAACATATTTCTCAAAATGAAGTTGCGAATGTTTTAGTCCCGTTGTCGTATAAGACAGCTAATTGCATTATTGTTAACGAATTATAGAAGATTGCCTCCTACTCGTACCAACTGATATCCAGGAATATATTTTTCACGCCGTTAAAATCTTAAACCGTTCTGTTGTCAATATCACTTCCTTGGTGTACTTTGACCTAAAGCTTGCTGAATTTTTTAAACTCGTGGGTCTCCGAGGTTTGACTGGGAGACACTTCAAAGTCCTTACTAAAACCCAAACTGTCCCTCGTGTTTACTATAAAGAAACGTGTTTGCACATTGGTTTCAATCACATATACATGCAAATCCGGTAGAAGTCCTTTTCTGCAAGAATGGAAATGCCAAAAATGCTTCCAAAATGTTGTAACCTTATGACCGATAATTTGACTCTCTTGTGTAGGACTTATGTTATACCACGTACATCGCTTCATGTTTAGTAAGATACAAATTATAATTAAAATGCCAAATCTAAAATAAAATTAGCGTACTGTTTTCTTTAAAATAATTTAAACGGTAGGAAGTTAGGTCTCTGTATGTGGTGAAGTATTTTACATCCATATAAGAAGCTCTTAGCTAACTGACGCTGCAAGCGATAAAACGCTTGTATTCCTGTATTAGGACGATCTTGTGCTGCTGGTGGGTTGAAGAAGTGGGCGAAACGAGGAGCGTGTGCAGTATAAGAACGTGTCCTACACAAGTGATGCCCAAGCTTGACTAAACCTCGTTTAGTATTCAGCATATGCCGTCTCAGTCCGAAACCAATTACTCTTGTTGTAACAGAGCCACTCACTTTACTTTCAACTTATTATTCGCCTTAAGAAGAACTAGGGCAAACTGTGTGTTATAACAATAGCTGCTACTATGTTTAAGCTCTTGTAATGCAGTTTCTAAATGCTGTTGGCTATTATATCTTATCTCGGATACTTTCTTCTCTAAATAAGCACTGCACTTTTTATTTTCTCTACACCTACTATGTAGATAGTGTATAGAGAAGGTATTGTATTGCACCCAAAAATGTGGGGGGGGGCAGTAGAGCTCCAAAATGAAAAATCCTTTAGATACCAAAATTGGTATACAAGTTCAGTATCTCCCAAGGATGAGCCAGGAATATTTTCAAGAAAATACCCCCACCCACAACTATCTGGAAGATTTTTTTTTTTAATTTTGCATAACTAGTGAACCGTAAGATAAGGCAAAACTTATTCCACAAAAATGTAGAGCTCCTTAAAATGCACAATTTATGTAATGTACTTGTTTTTCTTGGATTAGACGTTTTCGAGATATTCCTTTTTATTGGTTTCAGTTTTAAAATACTTAAACGTTTCTCATACAGGAACTTGTCAGCCTGGCCACGCAAAAGAAAAAACTGATTTCAAACCCATAGCAACCACATTTTAAAACATGTGATTGTCGGTTTAGCCTGGTGTATTCCCTTATTTCTCTCCTACTTAAAGGAACTAAGTAATAAGAACGTTTCTGCTGTGTTATCTCGATTAGCATGAAGTGGATAGAAGAATAAGCTTACTAACAATCATTTTTACAGAGATGCAGAGAAAGCCATGTGAATGGAACACATAAGAATTTTCGTAATTACATCGTGGATCATGTCATAAATGTAATAATGCTACCGTGTTGGTGCCTACGAAGTGAGGGGATCCATTTTCGATCGCTTTCCTAGATTTTTTTCTTTCTGGCAAGACATGCGGGGGCACAACCCCGTGAGTTCCTCATAAAATTTAAAAAGTTATCCACTTAATTGCAAAGTAAATACTCTGAGGTGTGGGAGACCTCTACTTTCATGCGAACCCGTTACTATACCTTGTCCATGATATCCTAAGTGGACAGGAGCAGAGAAGGCAGCGATCCCATGAATGCATCTAAGAATTAACAATTTCAATCGTGAGTGTTTGGCTGTCTTTTGTTGGCTCATATCCACAGACACTTCTGAAGGTCAAGACTTCAAAGTGCAAGTACAGAGTTACACAGAAAATATGCGCACATTAAACACCTGAAGTTGTAACATTTGGCTTTTGTCTGTATCAATGATGTTTAGTTGTATTCTGATCTTTACAGTTTGACATTATAAACTTTCTTAAGCGTGTTCTTCAGATACTGCTGCGGACTAGCAGCAAAATTCAAAATTAATTTTCTTCTAAACTTCCTCTTCAATTTGTAGTTTCCGCTATTGTGCAGAGCGTGCATGTCGTAGAAACATGTCAACAACTCCATATGTCCCAGATATTCTCAGCAGATGTTAAAAGTCATATCCCGAAACATATGAAACAACAGGAAGTATATTTCGGAGGTTAATACGTACCAAGGGTGTTTGCTTTTAGCAATACCCCCCCCCCCCCGAAAAGAAAAGAAACATGAAATTGGTTTTTCTTCATGGACACTCTTTAACTGCTTTGGTTCTCAGCATCGCTTTCTATGTTGGGCGTGAAAGATCGCTTAAGTTTACTCAGAGGCCTCCTTATCAGGCTTGAAGTTCTTTTACGTGCCGTAAATCTAGCACACAGTAAATGTACCATACAGGAGCACTTCCCTTCCGAACGGAAACAATACAAGGATTTTGGTCCGAAAAATAAAGCTCTATACCGGGTTTGAACCCGCGACCTTGGTCGCCACAGAGGATGAGTTGGCAGTGATGGTTACCATATTGAAATAAGTTCATGGTCTTCCATGATGCACCGCTGAGGTCAATTTAAAAGTTCCTGCCATTGGTGGAAACGTAAACCAAGCATACGATGTATGCCGCAATACATATTGCCTCCTTTTCGTATGTGCTGAAAAGTGCAGCCTTGGTACTGCCGATTGATCACATTTATTTGGCTTTTAATGCGACAAAATTTGAATTGATAATATCGTTGTTATAAAGCGAATCTCTTATCATAGCCGAATAGTTCTGAAAACCTGTTGAAGAGAGTGCAAATTCGTATTGGAGAACAGGAGAGATCGGCTTGGACATATCAGCGTGAGTTACTTCTACGCGTTGTCATGAATATATAAACACCTTTTGTGTTCTGAGCTACTTCTAAGTGTACAATGATTGGAACAGTGCTTGCTTCTTGCGGGCTGAACGTGAATTATTCTACAAATGGAATGCCTATATGAATGACAGCAGCTCTTGGGGCTCCTATTTGTCACTAATCTCTCATCCATTGGAGGGATCTTAGGAAACTACGAATGAATGGAATTTATGGCATGATGGAAACGACTTTGTGCGCTTCGCACTTGTAGATAAACTTTTCTTAATTTTAATATGCTTACTCTGATACCTAGATGAAACATAAAAAATTATGTTCCAAATTGTAAGCGTATTTAAACATCGTTCACTAAATCGCCCGATATTCACCTTCTCAGTTGGAGAAAATTCAGATAAAAGGTGATCCAGATAACTAGCATCTACTGGAATTCGAACCTGAGCCTTTACTGACGTAAATAAAAATAATACTTATAAGCACAAGTGCCCTCCACTTAAATAAAAGAAGAAAATATATCACAGTACAAAAAACATAAGCAAACAGAAATTGACTACTGTTGTGTAACAAGAAAACATATTTAAAGCATAAATGCACTTCAACATAAGGCGTATTCGCCATCGCTCTCTTTATAAGGCGTTGTCGCAAAAAAACTGATGAAATTCAGAGAGCGAACGAAGAAATTCATGAACGCAGCGAGCAGCATCATAATGAAGCGTTCTTGAATTATTCTACAGTGAAAAATAGCTTTCGATCATAAAAATGTCATGCTCAGTCGTGTACTCCATTCCACTGCAATGAAATTGACAATTTGCATGCACGTTGCCCCATCGTATGTAAATCTGCCAATTGTGACATATTCTTTACATCGCTAGGAATGCTCAGTTAAGTTTTTTCTTCGCCGATAAACCGAGTCCTGGAAGGTCCTGCTGACTAGCACTTATGTGACGTGTTAGTTAACGTTCGCCGGTAATTCTCTGGTAGGCATTAATTTTATCTTGGCCGCTAGATCAAGTCTTCGAAGGACCCACTGAATAACACCTAAATCATTCAAATTCTCTCGCGTAAAAGTACTACGTACTCAGTACGTAGAGAGGAAGTGTTGATTTCCACCCCAAAATTCGATGTCGAGATTTCACCGGAAATACATGTTTTGAAGTTCCATAAATCCAAAAAGGCACTATTAGAAAAATATCCGTACGTGTGTGTGCATGTGCGAGTCCTGGTGTCTGTGAACAGTATAACTCAAAAAACGAAAGGTCTATTAAATACCAAATTTGGTATTTTAAGTTCAGTATCTTCCAAGTGTGCGACACGAAGATTTACAGGGAAAACCCCTGGAATATTTTTACTTTCTCTACACGTACTATGTACATAGTATATAGAGAAGGTATTGTAATGCACCCAAAAATTCGATACCGAGATTTCACCGGAAATATATGTTCTGGGTCCCCCTGAACCCAAAAAAAAAAAAAAAAAAAAAATACATTTTTAATAAAAGGTGCGCGTTTGTATATGTTTCTGTGGACAGTATAGCTAAAAACGAAAAGACCGTTAGATACCAAACTTGGTATTTAAGTTTGGAATCTTCCAAAAATGCTACACGAAGATTTTCAAGAAAATTCCCCCACCCCAAACTACCCTTTACGTGAAACATGTTTCTAAAATGTATCTTCAAAATGGCTGTAGCGATTTTGATTAAAGTACCTTATGTTTAAGATATTTTTATGGTAAACGGAATGTATATCTTGAAATTTCTGGGAATAGGCTCTGAAGATCTATTTATTCTGGATGACTTTTGTATAACTGGCAAACCGTAAAAGATATACAAAAAGTTAGCACACAAAAAATTTAGAGCTCATTAAAACACACAATTTATGTCATATAATTTTTTTTTTTTTTTTTTTCTGTAGAGTTAACGTTTTCGAGATATTTCGGATTATTGGTTTCAATCTTAGCCACTTAAACTTTTCTCAAGCCGGAAGACATCTTTCTTCTCATTTGTTTATTCCTGGCAAGCTAAGAGACTGGAATTTCAATTGCTTCACATAGCGTCCGGCTTTTAAAGGAAGACGCTATCGCTTTAGCCTGTGCATTTTATTTCCCTTCTACTTACAAGGAAGCTAGTAATAAACATAATTCTGCTTATGTTTATCTTGATTAATATGATGTAGATAACAGATTGAGGTTTTGAATAAAATGTTTGTTTACGGAACAGCTAGAGGACATCTTGTGAATGGAACACATTAGATTTTTTCTCCTCTACTTACATGGGACCAAGTAATAAGGACAATTTTTGCTAATGTTTATCTCGATTAGCATAAAATAGAAGAATAAGCGTTTTAATAATATTTTGATTAATGATTAACCTGCAATTGCAACTCATTTTGCATTACTTTTGAAGCCTTGCATATTAAGAAATGTTAATATAGTTTTCTTGTAAATAAGCAGCTAAATTAAAGAAGCTGAAAGTAATGTTTAACAAAATTCATCAAAGTGTCCAGAATTAATGCCACTGCTGTATATATTGTATATAGAAGGTACCTACTGCATTCCACCCAGAATTCAATACCGAGTTTTCACCGGAAATACACGTTTTAGAGTCCCCTGTATCCAAAAAAAATTTAGGAAGTTCCGTGTATATGTGTGTGTCCGTCCATGTGTCTGTGAACACGACAACTCAAAAACGAGAAGTCGGCAAAATACCAAACTTAGTATATAAGTTTAGTATCTTCCACGGATGCGACACGAAGACTTTGAGGAAAATACCCCCATCGCAAACTACCCTTTACATGGAAAAATGTTCCAAAATGTTGATTTTCTCAAAAATGGCTCTAACAATTTTGATTAAAATAACGTATATTAAAGATATTTACACGACGAATACAATGTATATCTTGAATATTCTGGGAATAGCATCTGAAGACCTGTTTATTCTGGGTGAATTTTGCTCCATTTTGCATAGCTAGTAAACCGTAAGAGATAGACAAACATTTACTTAACAAAATATGTAGATCTCGCTCAGACACATATAATTTATGTCATATACATGTTTTCATGGAGTTGTTCATTTTTGAGATATTCCATGAACGTGGATGAGAAAGCACAACCCGTTGGTCATTGTCTATTTCAACCTTCATTCACCATGAAAGGAAAACAGTATTTCTGGATCGGATGGTTGTTAGTTAACAAGAGATAGCTTGTGAAATAATGATTGGCCTAATAGTTTTTTGAAAACTACGAACCCCTGGCTTGAAGTACCTAAGTACATATAAGCTGCTATTGGGGTATGTCGGCTCAAAATAATTTGAGATCTCCTTGTGTGGCTTACCGGCAAAACGTGAGTAAGTTAGGAAATTTAGTGTGGTATCAGCATGTTGCCATGGCAGCTCAGTGATCAGAGCAACTGGACGGAAACCAGCTGATCTGTGGTTCAAATCGTGACTATGACATATTCTTTTAGTCTGACTTTGCCTTTCTGAAAGACACGATTTTTTGGGGGGGAAGCTCAAGATATTTGCCAAATTTACTGCAGTGGGACAACAACAAATGGAAGAAAATGATATGTGGAACCTCTTGTGTGTTCCATTCACTTTATCTGCCGGTCTTACAAACAAACTATCTTACAAAAGATTATTATTTTACCTAACTCAAGCTAATCTAGATACAATTAGTAGAAATTATCTTCGTTGTAGGTAGAAGAGAAATGAGGGAATTCGTAAGGCTTAAGCGATAGTCAAAGCTGGTAGTAGAGTTGAAATTTGATTCTTTTTGCATGGCCAGAAATAAAACAAAGGGAATAAGAAACGAATGGTGATTTTCCGTGTGAAAAAGTACAAATAGTTTATAATTTAAGCCAATAACAACAAATATCTCGGAAATATATAATTAATTCTACAAAAAAATGACAAATTATGGTTTTAACGAGATCTACAGTTTTTGTGTAATAAGTTTTTGTCTATCGCTTACGGTTTATCAATTATACAAAAGTCAACATGAATGAAGAGGCCTTCAGAGACTATTTCAGAAAATTCCAGAAGATTCCAGATTACATTTCATTTTGCATAAAAGCATCTGAAGCATATGATATTTTAATCAAAATCGATATGACATTTTTGAGAGAATCAAAACATGTGATGTGTTTCTTTCACATGATATCCTCTAGCTAATGTTTTTATATTTATTTATTCAGGAGGTCTCAAATATTCCAGGTGAATTCTCAGGATCGAATTTGTGGGTGGAATACAATACAGTATATCCTCTATCCACATTGTGCATACGTGCCAGATAAAGTAAAAATATTGTACTTTACATTTGCATTACTTTATCTATCCACTGTCGCTTATTTTTATTTAAATTCTACAAATTATTCTTAATCGCATTAATCAAGATTTACCTGTACAGAAATTCTTACACATTTCCTTGTAGGTACAAGGGGATAGGAGGAATACAATATGCTTTTAACAGCAATTAAATCTTTTAAGAGTGAGTCTCAGTGTGGTGGCTTTAAAATGCCATTATCTCTGCATGGTTATATAGGGGGAGAGAGAGAGAATGAGCGAGCGAGTAAAAACTTTAAAAGTTCTAACCAATAGCAATGAGTGTCCTAAAATTAACTCCTTCCTCAAATGGATACAAATTAGGTGCCTTAACGAGATTCTACGGCTTCTGTTTCTTAGATTTATGTACCAATTAAGTCAGTCAGAATAAACAGGAGTTAACATGCTATTCCTAGAAAATCAATATTATAAATACGAGTAGATATAGTATTTGAAAAAAAATCATCAGTGCGTTTTTTTAGAAACTGAACATTTTCGAAAAATGTTTCCATGTAAAGGGTAGTTCGGGGCTGAAGGATTTTCTTGAAAGCTTTCATGTCGCAACCTTGGAATATACTGAATTAAAATACCTAGTTTGGTTTTTACCGATTTTGGTTTTTGCGTTATGTTGCTCAATGGAAGCTCACGCACGGCGCCCAAAAATATTCTTTTCGGGTTTTGGGCCCTCAAAACATCTATTTCCGTCGACATCGAATATAATGTTTCCCTTCCCTACTATACGTGGTAGAGAAAAAACTGGGTTTTATTGAATTCCTGTATATGTCGCCAGTAGGCAGTTTACTTAGAAACATTGAAGTTCTCCAGTTAATAATCTGGAGATAGTTTTTCAATAGAAACTCGTCTGTGGTGGTTCATTTTTCGATACTTTTATAAGGTATTGTTTGTAGGATCTCCTTTTCTTGCAAATCCACTCTGCTGACATACTATAGCAGAATCTCTGTAAGCAACATCTTGCCCAGGTACCAACTGTTGTTCATTGAATGTGGAATCAAAGCTAAGTATTCAAACCTGAGGAATTTTGTTATTCTTTCTGTCTCTAAGCTCTGTAGATATTAGATACGGTGGAATTTTGTAAAATGAATTAATTTTCCTGTGAATTATATTTAAAAGAAAAACAATTTTAAAATATTATACTTTTATCAGCAAACATTTTATTTTGGACCAGAATATCTGTGATAGGACATTCTATTAGCATTTATTGTGCCCAGTATTAAATAATTGCATTAACTGTGCTTATAACGTTGCATGTCTGAAGTGAATATAGTTTCTATGTGCGCGATTTTTAGGCATCATTACAAATTTATTAAATATATTACATTTTTGTTTACGTTTTAATGGCTTGATTGTTTGTTCACTTGGATGGTTGTATAGGTAAACCTTATAAGCTTGATGTTTAGTCATCACAGTGAAAATATATGCATTTTTATTTTCTCTACAGCGTATATAGTAGGTAGACAAGGCACCTATTGGTTTTCAAACAAAACTCCGATATTGAGATTTTTCGGAAAATGTTTTCAAAGCAATTGAATCCAAAAACAGCATTTACTTTCTCTACTGTTACAGAGAAGGAGAAGTATTACATTCGTCCCAAAAATTCTCTGCAAAATTTCATCGAAAATGTTTTGAGGTCCCTGTATCCAAAATGTATATAAAATATTTTAGAAAAACCACTCGTGTATATGAACGGCATAATTAAACAAAAAGTCAGTTAAATACCAAACTTGGTATTTTAGTTCAGCCAAGGATGTAATACGAAGAGTTTCAAGAAAATCTCCCCATCCCAAACTAACCTTCTTGTGGAACACTTTTCGAAAATTTTGATTTTTTAAAAATGGCTAATGATGTTGATTAGATGTATAAAGATATTTATATTAGATATTACGTATATACCATATATGTGGAGAACCAATTTCGGGGTCTCCACGCTCGCCTGACTTAAACCCACTAGATTTTTATTTGTGGGGACATTAGAAATCTCTTGTTTGTGCAACTCCAATTCCAGATGTAGAGACTCTTCGTGTTCGTATTGCGAAAGGCTGCCAGATAATAACAAATTTCCAGGCCTAACTTAGCGCAATAAGAAGTCCATGCGAAGGTGGGTCGACGGATGCATTGGAGCTCATGGAGGCCATTTTGCACATGTGATGTGATTTTCTGTTTCTCCATGGCTCTATCATTGAGTATTTGACATCTTTTTTTGTTACAGCCTGTGTGTATACACACACTCACACACACAGACTATACAATACTAAAAGTATTGTTAAGAAAACCAATGTTCTGAAACATTTTTAGGAATCTACAGTTTTTAGGGAAGTATGTAGTGTGCAGAAAGGCACGCAAACATATCAGGCACAAATAATTCTCCGTCAATGCCAAAAAAAAAAAAAAAAAAAAAAAAAAAAAAAAAAAAAAAAAAAAAAACTGAATTTGTATAGTATGAAAAAATACTAAAAGTGTCGTTAAGAAAACCTATGTTCTGAAACCTTTTTAGGAATCCAATTTTGAGCAAATTGATTTGTTGGGAGGTGGGAAACTACATACTTTCGTGTGCAGCATATTGCTGTTCGATAGAATAAATGTTTAAAGAAGCGTCATTATCGCTATGATATTATTAACTGTACCGAATGGCGTCTAAAATAAATAGCCGCTATGTGTTGATTCAACTTCATTAAGAGAAGGGGAGAACTTGATTGCTATATGCGAGAAGCGAACCTGCGACCCTCAGCAGAGGAATAACCTACGATATGCCACTGCGCTACAGTGAACACGCAGGGAATGTGGCAGATTTTATAATACCGTACCATACAAACTGTATCGTGTTTTGTGTCCTTAATATTTTTAGTTAATATTGATAGTTTGTTGCTGAAGAAGCTTAAGTTATGTATTCGTTTATGTTTATTAATCATATGAGTTAGGAATATTAAGATTTGGAACTTGTGACAATTTTTTGGTGCCGCTACGCAATGTATCGCGTATGAGTAAACAAGGCGCTGTGCCGTGTAGAACTTGGACGAATTTGGCGTTCCAGAGACGACTTCTTTTTTTTTTTTTTATTGCGTTGGTGTAGTTAAACATTGTAATTTTTTCACGATAGTGCACGAAGTTACAACTTGCTATTTTAACACTTACGTGTTGCAAAACGTCACTTTACTCAATTACAACAATTTTACGCATAAAATTGATTTTTTTTCTAATTCTGTATTTCCTCTTAAGATCTAGTAAAACTAACATTGAATTACATACCACCGTTAAAACGTAAGTAATCTTTGGAAAATAAATTCCCATACCACTCCAACAAACACACTGATAGTAATTGATTCTGTCACTAATATAGGAGACAAAAAGCTTTAACTATGTAAGTATATAAAATTATTTTCAGTAATTACAAACAGACAAACAAACAAACACATTTCTCTCTCATGTAAAAGTATTTCATTTTATATTTGAGTGCTCTTAAATATTTGCAATTTATCTATGCGAGGTCCTAACTATTCGACTAGTTTTTGTTGCTTATAAAGTTTATTTGAAACTTCCCTTTTTGTATTAAACGCCTGTTTATGTACGCTGATAGTTGTAGACAAAAATCTCTCGAATGTAGCAACGAGTGAGTTTCGGTTGATAATGGGAGCTACCCTTCCTCCTACTCTCTCTGTCACTCTTCTCTGCTCCCCCTCCACGTGCCCTGTGAAGTAGGAGTAATAAGTTTTAGCCAGTCTTATATCATGACTTTAAACCCTTAGCCTGTTTGCCAGAATTTACCTCACCTATGTGAGATAAGGAAAACATTGGGGATCGTGTGCGGTCACTGCCGGATGGAAAGAGTTTGCATTAAAACCCATCCTTGAATCTAGGAGAGGTGGTTTAGCAGCTTGTTCACATGCAATTATTGCCTTCTTTTCATTCCTTTGAAAGGTTTTTTTTTTTTTTTTTTCACTAACGTATTCTAAAGCTTTTGTATAGTTTTTCACACAAGGGCTGATGTTTGATGATTTGTGTCGTCTGTAGTATAACAAACACGTATCATCCTTGAGCGATAAGATACAAATACCAGTTTTACTCCGTGGTTTATTTGCTGACGCCAGTGACACATTATTTTAGCATGTTGTACTGTATTTACCTGTAATAGACTAAATGAGTTATTCTGCTAACGACATCGTTTTTGTGCAGGAAGAAAGCCAAGCTGGCGGCCCAGGAGAGCAACGGAGTTCCTGAGGATCCCCTCCCCATGGACATTCCAGATGTAAGTACAATCGCTATTTGACAACTTTTTCAGAGCTTATTACAAAACATACTGAGTTTCCATGTATCGAAAAATGAACTGAATGTAAAGCACACTTGGCTTTGGAATCTCAAAACATAGGATTTTTTGTCTTTTTAAAAATGGTTTAATTTGCAGGGGTACATCAAAGCGAAACTAATTTCAGCATGAATCGTAAACCCTTTTGAGTTCAAATAAAGCAAACTTTGAAACGTCAGTACGAAATCGGTTATACTTGAATTTGTTCATGCAAGTAGTATATGAACAATGACAGATGTCAGGTCTGTTCACGGCACCTATTGCTTGTCAAGATACTCCTTTTATTTCTACATGCTTGAAGGAGAACGATAAAGTACAATAGCGTCATTTGTGTGTTGGCATTTTTTAATTAGTATTCCTATGATACTGTGATTGCGCTGAATCTGAATTGTCTGTTCCCTAAAGATCGTTTTCATGTAAAATACAAGTTTCACACATTTTGTTGCAGTAACGGAGTTGTACTGTCCTGGATGTGACTTAATATTATATAAAATGAATTCCGTATGCTGGTTACCAGATTCCCTGTGAGATGTATGTTTGAACAATAAATAAATGTTATTTTTAAAACAAAATCTTCATTTTATAAAAAAGCTATGTTAAATGTTCGCACTTGCGACCCATGGAAAAAACGGTTATTTCAGGAAACCAACATAATGTACTGAGTACGCAATGAGCTAGTTGGTTTGGTAAACGCTATTATAAAACATGATGATGATATAGGTTCACATCTTGCAGCCACTACGCTTCAAGGAGCTAATTTTAATTACTTTAGCTATTGATTTGCGTCTCCCGAATCACTCTAGTACAGGCATGCAAATTTCGATCCCGTGAGACAACCCCTAAACTCTGACGAACCTTTGCCTTCAGAACAACTCTCTCCTCGCTCGTACTTCAGTGTGGTGATTCTCCAGTGGTGATTCAGCCTGTTATCTATTTAGTGCGAAAATGTTTTCAACACCAAGAAAACATCAATTTAGAGAAGAATGGGGGAGACATTTTTTCTGTACTCAAAAATAGAATGTAAGATGTTTATTGTGCTGCAAAGTATTAATGGGTTTCAGCAACTGTAATATGCAACCCATTATGCGATATGTCACATAGGCCATGCTTACACTGTCAGGTAATGCTATACCTGATATCAAATTATTCATATTCTGCTTTAATAGGAATCTACAATAATTATTCAAGACTTCTTATACAATTGTAATATGTAATTTCCTATCGATATAGTTGTACGCATATCCATGGAGAGTTGAATGTCGGTTATTATGGTATTTCGTTTGTTGTTTTACGACAAGAACGGTAAACACTTTGCGATAATTAAAGGAAGTACACATTAGTAAATTTGACAGACATGTTGACATTCAGATTCTGAATATGATTCAAATACAGCTACTTGGTAACTACGAGCATCATTTAGCATGGAAAATCTGAAAATAAACTAATCATTTTTCAGATGAGTAGTTTATAAAATCCTATCTATGTAGTGTCGCTAAAATAGTATGTCCTCAACAACCGGATGCCCAAAGCCATCAAGACGAGTGCGAAATATTTAAGAGGCTATTGAAAATAATCTTCACATTAAAATTAGACAGTTGTATTCTACTCTAGCACTGATTGAGACAACAGCTAGAAATGGCGAGGTTCAGATAGTTATATTTATTCCCGTTGTTTACGAGAATCTTTCTGTACACGAGTTCTTTTGGATAGATAATCGTAACAACAGGATCAGAACTGTTACAAACACTGAAATGCCCGAATATGCATGCTTTTTTCATGGCATTCTCCACGAAGAGGGAAGGTAATGCATGTAAAACAGATGAGGAATATTGCTGCTAAGACTATTAATAAAATTAGGTCTTCATCTCTGAAATATCAAAAACTTGTCGATCTACTGAAAGACATAGGAGTGAAACACTAAGACCTGCCATATTAACCAGAAGTCAGATCGATGAATAGGGTCAAAATACCTCGGTGTTTTTTTAACTTGCGCGGTTTCCGTGCCTTATTTATGAAGAGACAGGTGTGTTATATTTATCGATACTTGAATAATAATAATAATAATCATAATAATAATAATAATCTTGTTGGAGCACTGTTTAAAGTTGTAGTGTTGCTGTTAAAAGCAGTAACACCAAATACACTTATTAAAAATTTATTTTATTATGGTCACTATAAATCAAAATAGCTATTAACAAAGTAGGCTAATCTCTTAGAGAAACAAATTCCAGTTTTAGCAGACGAAGACTGGGTTTGCCTATGAACCACTTCATTGCAATGGTTTACCGACACGAATAGTCGAAGTCATTTGGACACGGACTCGTGAATGAGAGGTCTGCGATTCAAATCGCAGATCTGACAGGTTGTTTCCAGGTTTTCCCCGGTCCTTATAACTGGCATATTTGGAGTTGCTTTAAATTTAGCCCAGGAACGTACTTACGCGTCATTCCCAATGTCGCTTCCCAATTATCATTTAATTTCATCATTTCACGTACCCTCGGTGCCTGCGGTACCATATGCTGTACGAACAGGCGTTACTCTAAAAAGAAAACAAAAAAACAAAAACATACAACTGTAATGAAGTGTATTTTTGTGATGTCTGCCCTTAACTGGCAATTCAATCAAGCGGCACACCACATTTTTGGGTACAAGAGGAAGCGAAGGCCTGAGTTCATGAAGTGTTTATTTAACAGTCATTGATTGTTTCATTGTTTCTGCTTGCAATCTAGAGGAATCGTTAGGATACCTGATGACACAATTTGCATGCACGGTATTCGATTATTACGATTCAATCTTTATTATCTTAAACTATGGCACGTATAATACACAATATAACACTACTATTCTGTTTAATTGATATGAAGAAAAAAGTCTGTCCAACTATCCTGATAAACTCCTCCATTCTCTTCATGTTCTCCTCTTTTCTCTCTCTTTCTTGAAAAAATCTGATGTGTTCCTTTCACATGACTTTTTCTACATCTCTGTAACAAAGTATTGTTAAAAAGCTTATGGTTCTCTTTACTTCATGCTAATCGAGACAAAAATAGCAGAAATAGTCTTTCTACTTCTTTCTTTGTAAGTAGAAGCGAAATAAGGAAGTATCATAGGTTAAAGTAATAGTCAAAAGCTGGTTGCTATGTTACTGAAGTTCCTTTGTTTGTATGGACAGGAATTGACAAATTCCTGTATGAGAAAAATACAAGTTCTTCCAAGCTGAAATTAAAAACAAGGAATATCTAAAAAAAACTATCTTCTCCACGAAATATATATATATATATATATATATATATATATATTGTGTGTGTTTTAATGTGCTCTACGTTTTTTGTGTGTTAAGTTTTTGTCCATCTCTTACGGTTTAGCAGCTATGCAAAATTCCGTAAAATTGATCCAGAATGAAGTAGTCTTCAGAGGCTATTACCAGAAAATTCAAGATATACATTTCATTTGTATGGTAAATATCTATAATATACGATATTTTAATAAAAATCGTTAGTCATTTTTAAGAAAATCAACATTTTCGAAAAAAGTTCCATGTAAAGGGTAGTTGGGGGTGGGGAGATTTTCTTGAAAATCTTCATGCCGCTTCCTTGTAAGATACCAAACTTGAATACCAAGTTTGGTATTCAACGGTCTTTTAAGTTTTTGAGCTATGCTGTCCACACATACACACACACGCGCGCACACACATGAACCTTTTTCCAAAAATCTCGGTATCGAATTTTGGGTGGAATACAATACCTTCTCTATACACTATGTAAATAGTACGTGTAGAGAAAGTAAAAAAGAGCAATATTAAACACTGAATTGCAATAAACCTACCTTTATCTATCAACCGTTCAAACTTCGACTGAAATGGAGTATAACCGAGTATTCACAGAAACTAAGAAAACATGTATGAAAGCTTCGGACGATAATAAAAACCAAATCAATTCATAAAATTGAATACGTACGTTACATTGTTGAACACTTGCGCTACTGCACAGTTAAATACAGAAATGTCCAATTTTTTGTTGAAATTCATTAAAATGTATTTTATTTAGAATTTAGATGTAAATTCAATGAAAATAAAGCTATTCGTTGAGCCACTATGAGTATGAGGTCCGCGTAAGTGATGTTCTATTCTATTGCTACAAAGTCAGTCATGCCCAAGGATAAACGAATGCGAGTAAAATTATGTATTATGAAACCAGTCACTCTAAGGATGTCGCACTGTCAAAGGCGCCACAAAGTTGACAAATTAGTGCGGTCTCTCCGCGCAACAGACTGTGACTAAAAAGAATCTGTGTTCCATTCTTATGACTTTCTCTATCCGCTCTGCACACAAACTACTCTTACAAAAGATATTCTTTTATATACAGGCTAATCGAGAAAAGCATTAGCAAAAATAGTCATACTACTGTATTCCTGTAAAATGAAGGGAAATATGGGTATAGCGATAGTCATATCTTTTACAAGCTGGTCGCTATGTAAACAATTGAAGCTCGGTTCGCTAAGCAAGTTCAGCAGTAAACAAAAGAGATGGAAGGAAAGGTAACCCCGTTTGAGAAAAGTTACGTAGTTTAAACTTGAAGCTCATAACAAAAAATATCTTGGAAACTGTTAACTCTACAACAAAAAATTATATGACGTAAATTGTGTGTTTTAACGAGATCTATATTTTTGTACACTAAGTTTATGTACTATTTCTTTCGGTTTACTAGTTACGTAAAATTCAGGAAAATTCATCCAGAATGAACAGATCTTCAGAGCTATTCCCAGAAAATTCAAGATACATTTTATTTGTGATGTGAATATCTATAATATACGACATTTTAATCAAAATCGTTTTCAATAATTTTTCCATGTAAAGGGTAGTTTGGGATGGAGAGATTTTCTTGAAAATCTTCGTTTCGTATCATTTAATAATAGCAAACTTAAATACCAAGTTTAGTATTTGATTTTTTTTTACCGTCATTTTAGTTTTAGTTCATTTATGTTATATCTTTATTTGAAGTTTAGTTGCTCTTTCCGAGACAGTTCTTGATTTTGGCTTCAGTTTTAAAGTACTTGTAGCCGTCTTCACCCATGCTTAGGAAATTTTTAGTTTTTTCATTATTATATTTATTGGTTCAGTAAATTATTTTATAGGCCACCAAGTATTAGTGACTATAAGGACCCAGCAAAGTACCAATTAAGTTATTGATAAAAATTCAATTCATTATATTTTCCTCAAATCGGAAGTAATTTTTCGTTTTTCTTGTTCTAGCTTTTAAAAGAGCCAACGAGCGCTTTAGCCTAGTGTATTTTCTCCATTGTATTTTCAAGAAAATATATAATAAA
>CM060888.1:98712967-98835467 GCA_030762935.1 Hymenopus coronatus
TCTTCCAGTTATGCAACAACCGCTGGCAATAGAGGGGAGCGGCATGGTGGGTCCATTATGCAGTAGCAGTGCTCATTTTCTGGTTGGGAAAATAATAGGAGTTGAAGGTCCCTGGAAATTCATAGAAATATCTGCTTAAGCAAGTGCATTTGTTTCTGTAGAGTGAAATATTTGTAGCAGCAGCACGTTAATCTTCCGATGAATAACGAGGGTAAAGCGCGGATTAAGGAGTGCTGCAGGAAGATAGCTCTACCAAACTATTACAAACTCCATGAAGAAGTTATGGTGGTTGTTTTTGTGCTTCGTCCGTGTTTCAGAATTCGTAGCAGAAAAGGGTCGCGAAACTGAAATGACACATTGCAAGAATTTGTAAAGCTTGCAACATAGCATAGATACCGACAGGAGCAAAGAAGATGTAACATCTACTGGTAACTGCTTTGCACCATTTAATATGGGTCAAATGTTTTATATTTTAGTGTGTGCTTGTAATCAAGTTTTCTGAATGCACAACTCGATTTTAAAATGTCAGTAAATTTGTGCGACGGAAAGGCAGCACAGTACTGCCCTGCATTAGTAGAAGGACGTAAACATTAAATTCAATTGTTTAATTCATTATGCACAACTCTTAAAACCAGGGGGAAACAATTGAAGTCGTTTGTCTTCACTGCTTCATAATTCTGCCAGGGTCCAAGCAGCGTTGTGTATAGATCTTTCCTACTTCTCTGAGAGTGATCCCAGAGACAGTTCTCAATGTACAAATACTTCTATATCACGGAGGTTCATGACTATTATTCATTGCCTTTTAATGTGAGACAGCTGAAGGATTTTTGCGAGTATAACTATTATTTAAAATTTTCTTTAGACTGAAAACCAATGAAATGAACGATGAAAATCAAAGGAGTCAACTTGATGGCGACGAGATGCTAATAATGGATGATGATGTTACGAAGTTGTGAGTTAAACATGCTCCTCAGCCTAAAATACTTTTTGTGCATTTGCTTAGTTTATGCTTAACGTCTGTTAACCTGGTTGGTCATATCGGACGATTAATGAAATTGTTGAAATGATGCTCAAATGATCTCGGGGTTCATGGAGCTTAAAATTACTCGACATTCGTCTTCTCAGGATAAGGGAATCCTCCCCTATAAAAAGACCTTACCTGGGTAACTCGCCATAAGGGAAATTCGAACTCGCGACCTTTTGAATGTGAGGTAGACACACAACCACCACACTACCCAAGCGGGTTTGCTTAGTTTGTTACATGCTTAGGTCAACCAGTTTAGTAAGTGGAGTTATTTACCCCACAAATTCAGCCCATTCTTCGGGATGCTTAGCTATTTCGAAAGCGAGGTGTCTCTTAGAGTTTCACACTTCAGAGAAGATTAATTTCTATTTGTTTACATAGGTGATATTTTTGGTTCATTGTGGAATTTCTCTATCGTCCTAGGCTTATTCCTAAACACGATGTTTCCGCGTACGGTGGGAAAGCTAATGAGTTGTATATTTAATTTAGTGAGAAAATCTACTTTTATAATGTTCTTTGATTAAGATCTTAAGTTTTATTCCTAGGATTCGAGACCATTGTTTTCTTCATCCAATCACTGAGTTTTAACTGATTTGAAGCTTATCCCACAGAATGATTCTGAACCTATCAATGGAGCATACACCCCTTTCTTGGCCAGAGAATTAGCTTTCTCATTACCTTGGAACACATGTTTGCCTAGGTACACAACATAGTTTAACTTTATTATTGGATTAGGGGTTAAAGAACTTTTGCTATGTTTCCCACACCAGCTATGATTTAGACTGATGATAGTTGAAGGCATAGAGTTCGGTTGTCAGAGTTAATAATAATCTTAAATATTCTTTTATGGCACAAGTGTGCACATTCAAGCATGGCTACAAATACAGCGGTACGGGCTTATGTACTGATAAGTATTTGTGGTGGCTCAAGTGTGCCTGCTGCAAAGTTGGCTTCGATATACGAGCCATTTGATTAAAGTTGGAGATGTCTTCCCTATTTACCTGTAGGATTATCTTTGCAGTTAAACTCTATGACGGGGTCACATCAAGTCTTAGGTGGAAGATTTGTCATTCAAACTGTATACGGACATATGCAAATATATACTTATAGTATGCTTCGAAAAGTTTGTGTTACTGTATAAGTGTGATGCCGGAGGGGATTCCACGCTGCAGCCATTGGCTTATTTTACGTGAGGCTCCGGAAGAAAGGATGACATGAGAATAATTACAAGGGGTGGTCGAAACCGGACAACGGGTTGGGATCCACAATGGAGGATCCCTATCAATTTCCAAGCAGTTCATCTCGCTGCGGGGAGCGTTAGGAGCCCGCGCCTCAAGTTCTGACCAAGTTCCCTTAGTCTACAGAAGCCTTGCAACGCCATCCTGCTGCCGAGAGCTGCTATTTCCAAAGCGCAGTCCTCGTGCCACCACCGCAGTACTCGCCGACACTAACAACCCTGAAAGAGACGGTTGACTGAAATGGAGATGGAATTAAGAGACAGGTAGTATCGGTGAATGAAGAAATCTCCCCAGAATTTGCTTAGCGATCCAGGAAAGCCAATGTGTCAGAGAGATTGGCCGAAGGAATCGATCCCACGATCTCCCGAATGCCAGTATCAGACGAAATGCCTGAGCTACCTGGCTCAGTTGTAGCTACTATACGTTTGAAAGGTCGGGAAAACTGCTCATCTCCTTCCATGGGTCACCAAATGTGCAACACGTGATGCACCACTTAGCACATGAGAAACAACTAGACAACCTGCAGAAATGTAGCTGTGCTAGAGTAGACGTCAATTCTGCGGTTATTTACACTGTAGGTATGTTTCCCGCGGGCCAATCCAATTATGCTTAGGCATGCAGTTTTCCTCAATGCTAGGCAGGTCAAGAAAAGAATGGCTTATGCCAATACCCGGCATAATTGAAGATTTATAGAGAGCAAGACGTCACTGAGAAACTTGTCTCATGCTTTTTCTACTAGTTGTAAACAGGCTAACCTTAACGAAACGACGTCCTAATGCTTACAACAGTTAGATTTGTTTCCATCCTAATTTTATGCTCCAAGCTACTAATGAAATAACAATACGTCACCACAGAAACTGGAAACCTTTTAGTAGAGTTATTTCAATCATTCGTTGAACGATCTGTTAGACTTTTTAAAATAGCTAGAAACATTTGCAAACATTTTCAGCTATTCAAGTTATATAAGTGATTTAAGTGTTGTTATTATTATTATACTTTTTGCTTAGGTGTGTGTGTTTTTTTTTTTGTTTTTTTTTTTTAGTATTTTATAATTATTTGCTGATTTTTATTGCTTTTGATTGTCGTCTTGGAGACATTGCACTCTCGGTTTAATAATGCACCTCCATAGAATACGATTTACCTATTGATCTACATCTCCGCAACCTCATATTTTTAAACTGGTCGAAAATACTTAAGAATACAAAACTGTAAACTATAGTTTTCTAAAGTTAATAGTCTGACATCGAAAAAGTGTAAGCTGTCGGAAAACATGTAAAAGTGGGAAACCCTGAACAACATTTGGTAAAGGGTAAACGGTTAAAACTGTAAAATTGTGGGATATGATTTAATACTCCAACTACTGAAGAACTTCCACAAAATGTGATGCCGTATATTTACTTAGGATGAAACTTTAATGGGACTGTTTGGACCACTAACTCGTATCTCTAAGGTTGGCATTGTTTAGCTATATGCGTCCGCCAAGGTTTCAGGTGCTTTAGGGACATCTCAGCAAATAGTAGGTCCTGACTGCATTAGATAGGGTGGAGGGGAGAGTTGGAGAAGATAAAATACTACCTTCCTTCACTTCAGGACGATTATCGTAAGTGTGGCCTAAGTAAACAGGCGTAGGCAGAGTAGATCGAAAAGTGTATTATCCTTACAAATAGACTTGAACAGTCAAGTTGCACAGTACAAGGAGTGGGGGAAAGAGGCGGAGACTCGAGGCGATAGCCATGGGTATGTAAACACACGAAGATATAGACTGCCGGCTGACTGCAGCAATCAGATCATGCTACTTCGCATCATGTTTACACCGCTCTCGTCTACTTGCACGGATAATACTCCTCTAGTTTTAAGTCCCCATACTTCACCTTCACCATCTCTACAGTAATCATTATAGATGTATATAATTTTCCAGTGGTTTAGATGTTTTCATGAAGACAATTAATGCTTCGAACGATCAAGACTTTCCTCGGACTTAAAACGCATAGATCACTCATTGTTTTGGAATGACTTTATCATCAGAACTAGGACTTTCAGACTTGACTTACAATATGTGCACGTTATGAACATAGGAAGAGGAGCATGATCTAATTACAGTAATAAACAGGATTATATGTCAAAGGGGTGTTAACCGTTTTCATAATAAGGTATATAAATTTTTAAACATCTTGAGAATGTTCTATAGAAATTAATATTATACAATACTCTTCACAAAATAAGTTTATGCAATACAAAAGTCTATGCGTATATGTTAAACTCTGTTTAATTTTCGAACTTATTGCAATTTATATAAACCGTTATTTTAAACCTTTCAAATTTGAAGCACCTTCTTCTGTTACTTAAATAATGTTTGTAGTTTGAAAACGTTCTTTCCACTTCTCATATGTTATGGGGACAAACAAAATGTTGCAGATGATATTACGTTGTAAGCGCTATTTCACGATAGCCGTGTAAGATGTTTAATATTTACTATTATCAAATAAATACACTGGATTTTCCTCATTTACAGTTTTCATATTCTGGTTTACTTTATCCATAACAAACCGCTGCTCTATTAATATTTTGTCCTAGTTCTTGTACTAGCGCTATCGAATTAAACATTTTTATAACCTGACTTTACGGCACGTATTATTGTTTTAAACAAGACTTTTTTTTTATGAACAGCAAATCTTCATGTAATGTGTTTGAAATGAGGGATTCAGCGGCTCGTACTTCAGAATTATGATTGTTTGTGCAATACGCTTCAGTAACTTATTGTAAAGATGCACATAATATGGGAACGCATTTAACCAGGAGTTATAACAAGCTGAGGAAGTAAAGACGTATGAGGTGCCATTTCTTTTAATTTTAGTTTACTGGTTGTAGCTTTCAAAGATATATTTTCTGTGTTTGTGATTAAACTGTCTACATCAATGTAGCTATATCGATTGCCTCGGCTACCCAGCAAAACACTGCCTCCTCACACGCCAGTAAGCCAATAACGGTAGTGCCCAAGGATTGTACGACTGTGTTGACGAATGATGTAGTAGTCTTATGTCGCGTGCAACAAACTGGTATTTCTCGATGAGTTTCTAAAAGTCCTAGCTTTGCTTATTATAGTTTGTGATTGCACTATATCCAGGTTTTCGGTGTATCGCATCTTAGTATAGCGCCTTTATATAAGATCACTGCATGAATTGGACGATTGCAACTGGAAAGTATATTCTTACCCAACATATACTGGAATATGTATGTGCTCACCTGATTGACATTTTTCACAAACTCAAATATCCATTTTGGGCCAGCTTCAAAGGAAAATTAAAATGACCTCAGGTTACTATAGTTTGCGACATCTTATAAGATTGGTGCGCAGTGTTTCTGTCATCGATCAACCCGCACACTTTTTGTCCTCTCTCATAAAGAAGCGTTATAAAGGAAACTGTATATAACCGATGTCATTAAATTGATACCTCACGCCCTTCATCCCGCTGCAAAAAATGGCGTGTTATTTATGGACGTTCTTTAACTGCTGTGGTTCTCAGCGTCCCATTCTAGATTGGGCGTGAAAGACCGCTTAATTTTGCTCAGAAGCCTCTCTATCAGGCTTGAGGTTCTTTTACGTGCCGTAAATCTACGACACGGGACCCACGGCTTTACTTCCCTTCCGAAGGAAGCCATGCTAAGGATTTTTACACCCGAAAAAAAATCCATCGTCCTCCGCCGGGTTTGAACCCGCGACCTTGGGTATATGAAGTCAGCATGGTAACCATTACACCACGGAGGGCGACTATTCCGCTGCAAAGGCAAGTAAACAGAAAGCATGACTTCGTGTTGAAAGGGGACAAGATTGTGTACCCGTATCAACCGTTTTGTTAAGTAAAGGAACACAGGCCCCTATGCCTCTTGAAAATTGAAGTGTGAATTCTATTTACAGCAAGTGAAACATACATTTATTACTTAGGATTGCAAAATCAAACCAATAGAAGCATGCAACAGCAAAAGAATTTCAGAAGAATGCAACATGATAGTGTAGACAAAGCATTTGCAAACATTTTATTTACTTATTTTGTATTATGCTGATATGACAGTTTAGGAAACAATCCATAAAATGGTATGAGTAGTAAATCTATGAGATGATCCGTGGTTTTATACCATATAACTTAATAGCTTTGATATTGCTTTAATTTGTGAAAACGTCCTAATGGTATCCAGGGAAACATGATACTTTGGGGTCCTTGCCGAAGACCTGAAATATTTTTAATACGTCTCAACTTATGGCAATAAATTTCAAATAAGAAGATAAATAATTCCCTTCAGTCAAGTCATAAATGATTAAAATACATTAAACACTTTTAATACTTCATAAAATATGCACTATATATGTAAAATGTATAATCTCTGTAACGTTTTTCTTTGTAGCATCTGCATGTACAAACTACGAAGAGTCTATAAATGTGTGTCGGTAATCACATACCTTAATAATTTAATATACTTGTAGTTCATCGAATACTTAAATGACATAATGAGGATAAAACTTAGTGCTTCCATATGCTTAAAGGACACTGGGAGTGACATTTTAAACTACAATCATAAAAAATAAATAAAAAGCGTTTTTTTCATACCAAATAGTTGTTGGAAACTGTGGGAATTCATAGACAGTCAAAATTCAGCTGTCCCTCCCATTGCTACTGGCTGTACACCCATTTGAAGATCGACAAAATATCTGTTTCATAGGTTACTATTTAATAAAACGAGTTTTTGTTTTCAAAATTAATTTTCAGACTCTCATACCTAATGTTCCACGCCTTTCAGTTTTTGTAGAAATAAGACTAACATTGTCCAAATGTGTATAAATACGAGGGGGGTTCAATAATTCCTTAGAAAAAGATAGAAAAATTATTTTTGGTAGATTTTTTCCCCACATAATCTCTTTTTGGCTCAATACTTGCTTCCCAGCGTTTCTCCAACTGTTTTAAGTCTTCCAAAAAGTAGAATTTCGGAAGGTCCTAAAATAGGCATCTGTTTGGAAGATAAACTCCTCGTTAGACGTAAATTCTTTTCCGCCAAGCCACGTTTTCAAGTTTGGAAATAACAAAAAGTCACTGGGAGCCAGATGTGGCGAATACGGTGGATGCTGTAGTAACTAATCCGAACCGTAATTCTGCAATTTTCGCCATCGAAACTGCGCAAGTTCACTGCCTTAATGGAAGGGCATCAGATGGCGTTTTTTCAAGATTTCTCTTTCAACCAGTGCAATAACAATGCATAATCTTCCATTATCGTTCTTCTTTTGTGCAAGTAATCAATATAGATGATTCCGCGTGCATCCCAAAAAAACCCAGGCCATCACCTTGTCTACAGATTTCACCACATTAGTCTTCTTCGGAACCGGTTCGCCTTTAAAGCCCACTTTTTATTGCACTTTTGTCTCTAAAGTGTACTAGTGCATCCATGTTTCATCCACAGCTATGTATCGACGCAGAAACTCGTCACGATTGCGACGGAAAAGTGCCAAACCAGCTTCCGAATCCATCACACGATTGCGTTTATTCTCCATTGATAGCAAACTTGGCATCCAACTTGCCAAGACCTTTGTAACGCCTAATTTATGGTGCAAAATTGAGAACATTGTACCTTGTCAGATGCCTCTGGCCTCTACTATTTCGTGAATTTTGATTCGTCGATATCTCAAAACCACATCCTAGATTTTTCCAATCATTTCGGAGGACGTCCGGAACGATGTTCATCATTTGTGGCTGTACGCCAAGTTTAAATTCATTTGTCCAATTGTAAATTGTTGCAAACGCAGGAGCAGATGTGCAATGAACTTTATCCAACTCGGCTTTTATCTCTTTCGGTGTTAAACCTTTTAAATAGAAGTATTTAATCACCAAACGAAACTAGTTTTCCTTTTCCATCGTTCTAAACTGTCTAAAGCTGAATTTTTAACTGTCGTCTAGTTAGCGATGCTAACTTTTTTCAATACTATGAGTGTCATTTCTTGGATTTTAAAGGACTTTTTGAATGGCCCTAGAAGCTATTGTAAAACCCGGGCGACAAAGTTATCTCAACATCAATAGTAATTTTTCAAAAATATATTTTTATGAAACAAATGATTAATTTTAGTGATTAACATTTCTAATGTTTTGAATAATAGTGCAGCAATTAAAGCTGACATATCGCCACGTAATGATTTTGTGTGGGATTCAAAGCTACAATTCAAAATATTCCAAGTAATTTTCTCAAATTTGAGGCGCGTAGAACATTTTATGTAATAAAATTTATGAAATAATTTATATTTTGCACAATATATATCCAATTCGAAATAACTTCGATATTCATATTAATGTAATAGCAATGCAGTCGCAGTGATATTTTCAGAAAAATCTGTACAGAGATATGGAAATTATAAATTTCTCTCCTATTGTCCCTTAAGAGAATAATGCAAAAAATCACATTTTCATATCCAAAATCTATTCCCTAACTCCTTAAATAATAAATGTGACTTAAAGCTTGTGGTAAAATTTTATTAAATAGTTACATTTTATACGGTGTTCGAAAAAAGGATAGAAGAAGAAACAACAAGACTGTCAATCTCAATCTCTCAATGGCATGTAAAACTGTCCAGAAAGGAAAAGAAGGAAGGGAACGTAAGAACCTGTTTATAAGGAATTGTTGGTGGTCTTTCACATTCAGTTACTAGAAAATTTTGATTTTTTACTCCGGTTGTAAGAAACTTTACAACAACAAAAGAACTCTACGCTCATGTAAGATGCTTAAAAATCTTATGTGTGCCGATCACATGACTTTTTCTACCTCTCTGCTAAAAATTATTGATAAAAAGCTTATTCTTCTATGTACTTCATGGTAATCGAGAAAAAAATACCAGAAATAGTCTTATTACTTGCTTCCTTGTAAGTAGAAGAGAAATGTTAACTCCACGAAAAAATGTATATAACATAAATTGTGTGTTTTAACGAGCTGTACATTTTCTGTTCAGTTAGCATTTGTCTATCTCTTGCGGTTTACCAGATATACAAAATTTTATAAAATTCTAGAGTAAAGTAGTCTTCAGAGGCTATTCCCAGAAAATTCAAGTTATATTTTATTTGTCAGGTAAATGCATTTAATACACAATATTTTAATCAAAATCGTTAGAGCCATGAAAATTTTGGAAAAAAGTTCCATGTAAAAGTAGTTGGATATGGAGGATTTACGGACCTTTTTCTGAAAATACTTCTTTTATACAGGGGACCCTAAAACGTGTATTTCCGGTGATATCTCGGTATCTAATTTTTGGGTGGAATTGAATACCTTCTCTATACATGTACATAGTACATTTAGAGAAAGTAAAAAGTAATAAAAACAATACTACAGTTGCACTGCAAAAGAACAAGTGATAATATGAGAAGGAAAAGAGGAGCTGACGCTGGATGACAAATGTTTCCAATGCGTAAAAGCAGGTGAGTTTGGGAGCTGGATTCCCCGCTGAAGATCAGTGGATTCAAATTTATCATCGTTGGGTCTTCAGCCACTTCCTGCTCTGTGGCAAATAACTTTGACGTTGCGTTGCTCAGCTCCGAGAAGCCTCTGCGTCGTAATAGCTCCAGGTCATATTATCACACAGTTCACCTCAGCAGCAGCAGCACGCTTTCATATCAATTAAAATAAAAATAGTGGTTTGTTGTATATTTAGAATCCGTAGATTTACTTATGCTGTGTAACTGTGGAACTTAATTTCTCTCTTTCGCACTTCTTTGGGCCAGCATTCTTTCACCACCTTGAAACAACATTTTTTTTTATTCTTTCATTTATATAGCACAACTCGTTTGTAGGTTCTTTTACGTTTGGTTTAAATAATGTTATTTTCCTCAAGCACACACATATTCACTCTCGCATACTTCCAGACTCTGTGGAGGGTGGGGAAAAATTCTGGCTAAAGAAAAATTCCCCGGGTGAAATGTCAGCTCGCTTACCACTCGACCACGGAAACAGTCTGAAACAGCGTAGTTTCCTTTGATAATTACCCAAAAAAAAAAAAAAAAACTTCTCTGTAAAACAACTGCTCTCTGTAACCCAACAAAAATAGCTCCATTATACGTAATCAAATGTGGCTATAAGTAGTAGTTTAACATTTTAAATGTTTAAAGCTTTCACAGCACTCAATATTTAAAACCTTTAATACCTACCTTACCCCATTATAACCTATCTTTTGGGGAATCAATTTAGCCGTTATTTAGCCTGTTCTCTAATTGGGGTTTAAGATCATGTTATGCATCGTTTCATAAAATCCGTTCAGTCGTTCTTGAGGCCACACACACTCACTCACACACACACACACACATTCTCTCTCTCTCTCTCTCTCTCTCTCTCTCTCTCTCTCTTTCTAACAGTGTCACTGTATGCATACATGATGTACATCATAATTTTATAAAATTGTAGTCTCTCACACTTAGCTTTTAACACTTCTTACTTTCGTACCAATCTTATTATAATAAGTAGAAGTAGAAGTGTTCTACCAAAAATATTGATAACAAGATTTCATGGAAATAAATTCATTGAAGTTTCTTGAATTCCTACCCCCTCATAAAAAACACCACGACTAAAAACAGAAAAGACTGAAACAAAACTGAAAAAGCAAAGACTGTAAAATAAAAAAATCGGATACACCTGGAATGTTATGTTCAGAATCTTCCAAGTAAAATTTTTAAATCCATGTAAAGCTTGCATAGAATATGTTTCGTAAGCTTTTTGACATTAGCAATTTCCGAGCTATTCTTTATAATTAGTTTTAATTTTTATACTGCGTCACAGTTCAGTTGTTCCTCGCCATATCATGGAGTACTGGTATGGAATTTTAGCGCCAGCATATAAAGATGAGACCATCGCCTCGTCTTGTGTGTTCTTTTATTTATAACGAATCGTGTAATGAAACCATCTCTGTGAAGGTTTAGATCATAATGAAGTATATAAAATAATTAAAGTTTTGTAGAAATAAGTTATACCATCGGTGTAAAAACAACAGTTACGTGAATGTCACATCGGAATTTTATTTTGTTCTGTTTCGAAATAAGAAATTTCGGGAATGTATAGGCTGTCCAAAAAGTATTAATCCAGAAATATCCCTATGTACTCCACTGTGTATACGGGCATATATTGTGGTGATGTTTGGTAAACGTGGGCCCTGGACCAGGCATTAAATTGAGGACGAAAACACAGTAGACCACGGTTACGCACAGAAGAAGGACGAGAAATGAAGAGAAGAGCCGGAAAATGGAAGACAGAAACTGAGGCAGATAAGATTGAGGAAGAGGGGAGAACGGTAATGGTATGGGCATGTTCAGAGAAGATCCCTTTTCGAATGGTAGTAGAAAACGAAGTAAAATCTGAGTGACTGGCTAACAAGAAATGGAAGTCTGCATCCAGAAAGTAACTACAGAAGGAAGGTTTACTGAATGCCGAGCATTTCAATAGCAGAACGATGTTTATACAGCCAATATGTACTCAACATGAATAAAATACATACAATCTAAATAGGACTTATATTTTGGTAGAAATTAAAGGAACCATTAAAACATAAAATCTGATGTGTTCCATTCTCATGACTTTCTCTACATCTCTGCAAAAAGTATTGCTAAAAAAGCTTATGTTTCATGCTAATCCAGAAAAATCTTATGTGTACCAATCACATGACTTTCTCCATATCCCTGCAACAAATTATTCTTGAAAAGCTTATACTTCTATTTACTTTATGCTAATCAGAAAAAATGAGCAGAAATAGTCTTATTACTTGCTTCCTTGTAAGTAGAAGCGAAATAAGGGACAACCATAGGTTAAAATGATAGTCAAAAGCTGGTTTCTATGTCAATGAAGTTCCTTTGTTTATATGGATAGGAGTTGACAAGTTCCTATATGAGAAAAGTATAAGTTTTTCATAGCAGAAACCAAAAACGACGAACTCACGAAAAAAATGTATATAACATAAATTATGTGTTTTAACGTGATCTACATTTTTTGTGTAGTAAGTTTTTGTCCATCCTTACGGTTTAGCAGTTATGCAAAATTCAGTAAAATTCATCCAGAATAAACTACTGTTCAGAGGCTATTTCCAGAAAATTCAAGATATACATTTTGTCAGGTAAATATCTTTAATATACGAAATTTTAATCAAAATCGTTAGAGCCATTTTTGAGAAAATCAAAATTTTTGAAAAAAGTCCATGTAAAGGATATGAAAATGCTTTCTTTTTATATTGGGGACCCTAAAACATATATTTCCGTGAAATCTCCGTATCGAATTTTTGGATGGAGTGCAATACCTTCTCTATACACTATGTACATAGTGCGTATAGAGAAAGCAAAAAATTAACATAAATAGTCTAATTACTTGTTTCCATGTAAGTAGGAGGGATATAAGGGAGTACCATAGCTTAAAGTGAGAATCAAAAGCTGGTTACTATGTGACTGAAGTTCCTTTGTTTATATGGACAGGAGTTGACAAATTCCTGTTTGAGAAAAGAATAAGTTATTTAAAGCTGAAACTAATAACGAGGACTATCTCAAAAACGATCAACTTCACGAAAAAAATGTATGCAACATAAAGTGTGTGTTTTACCGAGTTCTACATGTTCTGTTAAGTTAGTTTTTGTTTATCTCTTAAGGTTTACCAGGTATACAAAATTCCGTAAAATTCATCCAGAATAAAGAAGTCTTCAGAAGCTATTCTCAGAAAGTTAACGATATGCATTTTATTTGTCATGTAAATATCTTTAATATATGATATTTTAATCAAAATTGTTAGTCATTTTTGAGAAAATAAAAAATTTAAAAAAAAAGGTTCAATATAAAGGGTAGCTAGGGGTAGGAAGATTTTCTTGAAAAACTCCATGTCACATTCTTGGAAGATACCTACCAAACTTAATCACCAAGTTTGGTATTTAACGGTCTTTTCGTTTAACTATGCTGTCTACAGACACACACACGCACACACACTCACACCACAGACACACACTACAGAAATTTTTCTAAAAATGCTTTTTTTGGATTCATGGGGACCCAAACTATGTATTTCCGGAGAAATCTCGGTATCGAATTTTGGGGTGCATTACAATACCTTCTTTATACACTATGTATACAGTATGTATAGAGAAAGTAATAAGCGTACTTTTGGTGAAATTATAACATTAATAGAATAAAGAAGGAACGAAAATCAATCCAGAAAGAACAGGCTAAAAAGTTTCGCTTTTTCTTTCTCTATACGCACTATGTACAAAGTGTAGATATAGAGAAGGTATTGCACTCCACCCAAAAATTCGATACCGAGATTTCACTGGAAATATATGTTTTAGGGTCCCCTTTATCTAAAACAAAAAAGCATTTTCGGGTAAAGGTCCGTCTGTGTATGTCTGTGAACACGATATCTCAAAAGCGAAAAGTCGGTAAAATACCAAACCTGGTACTTAGGTTTAGTGTCTTCCAGGGATGCGACACGAAGATTTTGAGAAAAATCCCCCTACCACCAGCTACCCTTTACATGGAATATTTTTCGAAAATTTTGATTTTCCCAAAAATGCCTCTAACGATTTTCATTAAAATTTTGTATATTAAAGATATTTACCTGACAAATAAAATTTATATCTTCAATTTTCTGGGAATAGCATCTAAAGAGTACTTTACTCTGGATGAATTTTACGTAATTTTGAATAAATGCTAAACCGTAAGAGTTGGACAAAAACTTACTACACGAAAAATGTAGAGCATGTTAAAACACACTATTTATGTTATATACATTTTTCGTTGAGTTCATCGTTTTTTAGACATTCCTTGTTTTTGGTTTCTGCTTTGAAAAATCTATACTTTTCTCATACAGGAATTTGTCAACTTCTGTCCATACAAACAAAGGAACTTCAGTGACATAGCAACCCGCTTTTGACTATGACTTTAACCTATGGTACTCCCTTTCTGCTAATTTTTTTCTGATTAGCATGAAGTAAATGGAAGTATAAACTTTTTAAGAATAATTTGTTGCAGAGATGTAGAGAAAGTCATGTGAATGGTACACATCAGATTTTTTTTTTAAATAGGAGACAGCAAATGATTATGAAGTGAAATAACAAAATCTTGTCAGCAAAGATTTCGTTGAAGTCACCTGTAAATGTTTAGTATGTAGTTGTGACAAGAAGAAAGAAAGAAGCAATGCGAATATCTTTTGCTGGATTTCCAGTAATCGGATCCAGAAGTCTCGAACTCAGTTTCAGGCTGGCACTGGGGAAGTTTTCTTTAATTAGGTATATTTATATCTTCCGCAGAGTCTGTACGCATGAAAGTGTATTTCATTTTAAATATAATGGAAAAACGAAACTTAATCCCGATATGAACGTAGAAGGGGACTAAATAAAACATATACTCCCCGGATTTTCAAATATTCTTGCCTAAACTATCTATGTAAACCCTATTTTCGCAGCATTTCTGCTTTAAAATAAATTAGAATGCGTTCTTATTAAATCTTGATAAACCACAATGTTACCTCTATTCCGAAAATTGAGGACTGAGATTTCAGGGTCTTTAATTTTGGGGAAGTTTTCAAAAGAAGCGGTCCATAGGTTTTCAACAAAGTGTATTTATGAAGGACAGCATTATGTTCACAACGGTACATATTTTATTTGTAACAAATTTTCCACTAATGAAATCAATCTTTATTACATGTCTTCCTCTTCGAATACGTGAGTTTTTAACAAATAGCTGCCCCATTCTTTCCAAGCAAATATAATGTTCTCTGTAGGCTCGAAAATTGTAATCCATACCGCGGAAGTGCGGGGCCCCGATTATTGAGTATGTGCAGCACCGTTTTGGAAGCTACCTAAGCCAATCCTAAAAAAAGACGGAAATGGATATCTGATTTGCGTGGACGCTTCGTAGGATGAAATAACCGCACAATATGAAACTTCGCCGGTCTGGGCATTTAGAAACCGATATTTATTGAGCATGCTAACATTGCTTTACCCCACTTTGCATTTTCCGTTTTGGGCAGGCTAAGGAGCTACTTGCCGACCCAGAATGCAAACCAAGTTGCTTGTCAACAAAAAAGCGCTATGAGATGCCCTTAGATTTCTATCCTCGAGCTAAATTACTATCCCTGATTAAAATTCCGAAGAACCTGTAATACTCTCACTTCCTTAACTGATATAGGTATGTATGTTCGGTTATACATACTAAGGGTTTCTTACTTTTTAATTATTTATATTTCAAAGAATAATTTTTCAAATGTCAAGGTTATTTTTTTTTTATAAAACGTGAAATAAAAAGCATAAGTTAAAAAGGGATACTGCTTAATTCTATCGGACGGGCCCTGTGAACTTTGTTACGCCATTGTAATCTACAGTTCCAAATGCATAATTTGTAACAACCGCAATGCTATTTTCTTTATTGTTAAGTAATGTTTGCCTTAGCTTCTGAAAACGTATAGTATCTGGCCTTATCAACTTGAGTGGAGAGTTCAAAGATTGTTATCAAGAACATAGCTCCTTGATGATATACACGTGATTGTCCTCTGAAGTCTCTCGTTAAAGCAGATTGGATAAGGTCTAACAGTTCACTGTTCTCTTAGCAAGACGACCCTGTCTGACTAATTAGCTGATAATCACTCATAAAATGTTTTGATAAGCGTTTTAATTCATTGTAACTTGTATCAAATTTCAAAATATTGCCCATTAATCTCTGGAGTCAACACTTTGATCTTGCACTAACAAGACGCGATTATTTGCGGCAAGTATGTGTTCATCTCCATTACGATTAAGTCAGGAATTGGGTATTTCCAAAAAGTAGGGAAGGTGTGAGATGATTCTGTAGAAATCCTGATTAAATTCTTGCAAACTTACAATATAAATGGAACATATTGTAGTTGAGAAATAAATAACAACTACGTCATTTATTGTGTATATTCATTCAGAAGTTATCTTTAAAATAAATAATAAAAAAACAAAAACAAATCTGCTGCAAGACTTTTTCCGTGGTCGAGCAGTCAGCGAGCTGACTTCTCCTCAGGAGGTTCGATTGCCGGCTGGGGCGGAGAAGTTTTCTTTAACCAGAATTATTCCAGAGTCTGGAAGAATGTATGTGAGAGTGAATGTATGAGGAGAATTAAAAAAACGATTTAAACCTAACGTAAAGAACCTACAGCGCAAAAGTCGTCCTCCGTGGTGTAATGGTTACCATGCTAACTTCATATACCCAAGGTCGCGGGTTCAAACCCGGCGGAGGACGATGGATTTTTTTGGGTGTAAAAATCCTTCGCATGGCTTCCTTCGGAAGGGAAGTAAAGCCTTTGGTCCCGTATCGTAGATTTACGGCACGTAAAAGAACCTCAAGCCTGATACGGATGCATCTGAGCAAAATTAAGCGGTCTTTCACGCCCAATTTAGAATGGGGCGCTAAGAGCCACAGCAGTTAAAGAGCGTCCATAAATAACACGCCATTTACATTTATTTCCTACAGCACAAAGCCCTTGATATGACCTTAAATGTTAAAGACGACTATATAAATGAAACAATAGAAAAAAAAATCTGATGCAAACATACACACACCGTGACAATTGTAAGCCATGGTCCATGGTTCAAATACAGTCAGGGCGATTCGCTCTGACTAGGGTTTTTGATCACATTTTCCTGTCATAACTGACAAATGCCCGGGAGTTATCTAATCTTAGATATTTCCTTCTCAAATTTACTTGCCATTACCTTTTCATTTCACCAGTTTCCACCGCCATTGGTTCCTTTTGTAGTAAAAAATGTTCATGACGCATATGGACATATATTGGACCACCATTACTATGGTTTCTTAATCAGGGGATTTCTGGTTCACGAATTCGCTTCTAGGTGCGCATAGTGTTGATAGTTCAACTCCATAGGACGAAATCCCCTCTTGCGGACAAAAACATGGCGAATTTAGCTCAAGGATCTTTTCTTTCAATGTAAGGGGTTCTTTTATGTGCAAATTAGCATTATACGGAGTCAACGGCTTTAATTTCATTTCGAAGAAAGCCATACAAATTATTTTAAATCCAACACCCTCTGCCAGATTTGAACCCACAACCTTGGGTATAAGAAGATAGCAATGTAACCACTACACCACAGAGGGTGGTAATGGGCATTAAACACTACTTTTAAAACTTATGTTTTGACATTCACTTGCCTTTCTCTACCCACTCTACCACAAGGAATTTTATAGAACCTTATTCCTTTATCTACTTTATACTCGTATTATCAGATAATCACTTTAGAAATGCTTTTATTACACATTTCCTAAGGTACAACGAAATTAGAATACTAAATTATAGTGAAACTTGCATGTCGCTTTAAGCTGGCTTTTAAAACTTCATTCTTTTTGTTTGACCTATAGAGAAAAAAAACTAAATGACTGTCATTTGAGGATAGTATTTTGATAGTTCTAGCCAAAATCAAACTCCACAGCAATTATATTTTGTCCAGACTTACTTCACCGGTAATATAAACAAAAGCAGCAGGTTTTAATGACTATGATTGGTTGCTGAATTTTACTGTTTTTTTCCATCACAAAATAGTTCCTCTTATATTGCTGACTGAATACCGAAATTTCATATTAAACTACGCAATAATGTGTGAATAATGTATAAGTGATTAAGGAACAACCTTTACCGATCATTTAATCATTATTTCTTTATATAACAGTTCATATCCGTTGTACAGTTCAACGACTACTTCTAGTCAGCAAGTAATGGCGGAAACATGTAATACCAGTGTGGTGAAACATAAGCAAGGAAAGAATTATTCCTAATGTATATAAGTTTTGTGAAAAGTGTTCTTACTCTTTCATTAAACAATATTCTCAGCTTAACGGTAAATTTACTGCTGTTTCGAAAGCAGCATAAAGCGTACAAAACTTATAAATAAGCCGAGGTGCGACATCTTGTATAAGCAGCTTTTCAACAAGTGTCATCCGAAAATGCAGTGAATGTCTATCACTTTTTTCGTGAAGAGCAAACAAAGTAATATTTGGAGGGAATTGTGCACATTGTCGTCGGCCCAATAATTATCAGTCTCTGTGAGTATTCAAGCAGTTTCATATTCAGATTAGCTCCTCTGGTCATTATGGTACTATATTATATAAATATGCAGTGTTTGGTAGTGCATATGTGAATGCTAAAGCTCGCAAAAACAGTTGGAGTGAGTGTATAAACTTTCAAAACATGTCAGCATTTTATAATTTTACGGGAGAATTTTACATTTCGTTCTGAATATATAACGATTCACCTACCTGTTTTATTGTGTTTTATTTATTATACATTTAATAGAGTGATAATTATCTGTGAACAGTGAAAGTAGGAGGTATTTCTTTTCCTGCAAAACGTAGATACGCGGTTTTACGATTGTACGCAGAGAAACACAGCTTAGCACCACGTGGTTTGTGCACGTGTGTTCGCGGAAGAATATATTCTGATTTGTTTACGTCGCCGGTCAAGTAAGGATGGACAGATAATACGTATTATTTGACATAAATCGTGTACTCTGACGAGATCTCCTTTTTGTGTAGTAAGATTTCAGTCTCTTACGGTTTACCAGTTATGCAAAAAGCCATGATTTCATGCTTATTTGTATAAAGCATATACTTAGCGGTGATAACGGAAATAATTAATTGGAAACTCCCAACATGTCCGTCAGATGCTATAGGCATTTGAGAAACTGTAAACATACAACCTAAAATGTCTCGAAAAAGCCTAACACAAATTGGTTATTTTATTAGACTGCTTTTCCCTTTAGTAGTATTTGGCTGTATCTTAAGATTTCCTAGTAGAGCAAACTTATAGAAAACTCTTTAAGTATGTTGAGAACGTCACAGGTCGTTTAAAAATGCCAAATATCCCTTTTCCTGAGGATTGAAATAGTTATAAACAATATACTATTTTAATAAAAGCCATCATATCCATCTTTTTTTTTTTTTTTTTGAGAAAATACTGGAGTTCTATATTTTTTCTGTAGTAAATTTTTACTCGTCTGTTACGTATCCAAATTATACAAAATTCATTTCGAATAAAAGGACTTCGAAAGATATTCTCAGGCAGTTTAACACTAAACATTTTATTCCTGAACTCAAAGTTTCAAACTTATCACTTAACATTTCTCTGAGAAAATAATAATACATTTAGAATTTTGTATGTAAAGAGTAGTTTTGGTTGGAAGTATTTTGTGAATATCATCGCCTTTCATTCCTTGAAAGATACTGCACTTATATCCAAGCTTTTAATATGTGGTCATGCTTTGCACAGATGCATGCGCGCAGATATTTTTGTAATTTCAGGGACATCAAAACATATATTTCCGGTAAAATCTGGATCCGAATTTTTGGGTGAAAAAGAATAATTTTCTACCTACGAAACGTAAACAACGAAAAAGTAAAAATATAGAGGGGCAGTAGAGGAGATCAATTGCCTAGATTCTATAGAAGCGAAAGAAATAAAGGAATAAATAACGAAATAAATAAGAAATCAAATAGACGAAAGGAAAAACTAAATGATTTTTAGAAGAAAAACATCAAGTGAAAGACCTGGACATGGGATAAGTGCGAACAAAATAGAAGTGAAAGAAAGACGCTAATGGAAATTTCACGGTATCAAAAATCTAAAGATATAGAAACAAAATGCTCTAGATTCTTGTTTCGGACACCGAAAGTCGCATAAGATAGCAAGTTCGACAAACGGGACCAACAAGCAGACTGAATGATGCCGCAACTCCGCACCGAATGAGGCAAACGCCTATAGGTGTATCAACAAGGTCACCTTGTATCTGGGTCACCGTTAATGCTGCAGCATCACATATTGATGTATGTTCGTTTCATCATCTCCTAGCTTGTGGACCAATGTTCCTAAACAGTTTACCGAGGAATCTATTTTGAGCATCAAATAAAACAAAATATTCGAGACCCGTTCAAGGTCTATAGTTAAAGATGTAATATCGTCGGCGGGAGATTCTTAAACGGCATACCTTCCAAACATGTATAAAAGGTAATATCTACATATTCGAAACTCCTTCTAACGCTTATATGACTCTGTCTACCCTTGACTACTTGTGATAAAGAGAGAATATCGCTAAAACACGAAAAGTCGGGGGAGTATCAGATTTCATACTTAGATGTAAGGTAAACACCATCAGGAAGTAACACCCTCCACAATTAAAAGCATGCTTTATGTTTCATTTTCTCAAAAATAAATCTAATAAATTTGATTAAAATATGTGTTTCAAATATTGTCATTTCAAAATGTTTACCTTGAATGTTCTGCGTATAATCTATGGATTCATTTTGATTGTGAAACCACGTGAAAGAGCAAGAAAGAAACATTTAGAGCAATAATGAGTTTTTTAAAATATACGATTTATTGCATGTAGTTGTCTTCATTGGCGCATCCTTCTGCCATCTACAGCTTCGTTTCTTTTACGATTGCAGATGATCATATCCATCATGTGCCTGGATAAAGCATTTTACAGATCTACTCGTACTAGCTACTTCATATCTTAACATTTAAAAATATATGAAACTGAGTTAATAATAATTGAGTTGTTATACTAAAATTTATGCACAGATCTACTTCCAAGAACTACATTAATAGTAAATCATTGTCTTTTAAACATACCTATACGTACTTCACATGTTCCAGACACACTATGCGAACTAAACTAATGCATTGACACATACATATAGCTTAATGTTTAGAAATATGTATACCGTTATTACAAATCATAATAAATCATAATAAGAACATAAGGTACGCTGTTCCTGAATGCATCTAAACCATTTATTATCAAGCCACGCATAACTATCCATGTTAATCATGAAAGCTCAGTAAAAAACTGATATATTATATCCATACGACTTTCTCTGCATATTGTGCAACAAATTATTCTTGGAAAGTCGCATTCGTCTATCTACTTCTTGTTAATCGAGATAAACATTTGTATACATATTTTTATTATATATTTCTGTTAGAAACAAACGAATAACGGTATAAACTACTAAGACTATAGTCATGTCTTAAGAACTGGTTGTAATGTGATTTGATTGAAATTCTGTTCTCATTGTATGACCAGGGTAATTGAGAAAAGTACAAGCTTTGAAAATTTAAATAAATAACAAGGAATATTCCAGAAATGGTTACTCCAGAAAACTCAAATGTATTGGACGTAAATTGTGTGCTGAAAATTTAAGTAAATAACAAGGAATATCCCAGATGTTACGTTAAATCGTTTTATTTTCTTAGTTTTAATATTTGTATTATCAATAATTTTTTTAATTATTAGTCCTAATTTAATTAGAATTTTATTAGGATGGGATGGCTTAGGTTTAGTCTCTTATTGTAGTTACTCCAGAAAACTCAAAAGTATTGGACGTAAATTGTGTGCTGTAACGATATCTACACTTCTTGTGTAGTAAAAGTTTGTCTATATGCTAGGGTTTACCGATTCTTAAAAGACATCAAGAATGAAGAAGATACCACAGGCTATGCCCAGAAAGTTCAAGATATATATTTCTTTTGTCATAAAAATAGTTTAAACATAGTATGTAATCAAAATCGTTAGAGTAATTTTTGAGAAATCAGAATTTTCGGGTGAGGGGATTTACTTAAAAATATTTTTGTTGTATCCTTGGAAGATGCTGAACTTAAATATCAAGTATGGTATTTACTTTTTGTTTTTGACAAAAGCCCTAAATTTTATTTCCAATTACTATTTTATCTCCTGTAACACCCCTGTGGTGCCATCTGTAATAACATTCGGTTGTTAAACATTATTCTATTTATAAATTACAGGCGTGAGTGATAACTAGAGCCTGGTTTATACACAAAATCCACCTTGTGTATATGTGTACAATATATTACGATTTGAGTTTTTTTTTATAATATATAATAATTTTAGTATTTACGAGGTCTGTCTCAGAAGTACCCGATCTGAGTATAGTTAGCGATTGTTGTTTCGAACAACAATGGTAAAAAGCCCAACCTTAGAAAGCTTAAATTTGAAGTTTCACGATTTTACATTGTTTAGCATTTGTTTGGCAGCCATCATTAGTGAATACTCTCAGCGAATTTGTAAACATGGATAAAACTGATCATTATATATTATATATTATAATACTTTCATTTGAAAGGTCTTAGTCCAATTAATATTAAAGCTGAGCTAGATTCCACTTTGGGGGAGTCTGCTCCTTAGTTTACAACAGTGAAATATTGGGTGGAGAGTTTAAGCGCGGCCGTCTGAGCTGCCAAGACGAACATCGCAGTGGTCGACCAAATGAGGTTACCAGATCAGAAATTGTAAAGAACATCCACAAAATGACATTGGATGCCTGCCGACTGAAAGTGCGCGAGTTAGCAGACATTGCAGGTATTTCAAAAAGTTCTGTACATCGCATACTGACTGAAAATTTAGATATGAGAAAGTTGTGTGCAAGGTGAGTGCAGCGTTTGCTCACAATAGAACAAAAAGTGTCGTGAGGATGTTTCAGTCGAGTGTTTGGCAATGTTTCGCTACAATAAAGCTGAGTTTTTGCGTCGATTATAACAATGGACGAAACCTGTGTCCAGCACTTCACACCTGAGATGAAGGAACAATCAAATTGGAAGGGGAGAATCGGCTCCAAAGAAGTCAAAGACAGTTCCATCTGCAGACAAGGTCATGGCGTCTGTTTTCTGGGACACACGCGGGATAATTTTCATTGATTATCTCAAAAAAGGAAAAGTAACCAATGGCGAATATTATGCGACTTTTTACAGCGTTGAGTGATGAAATAGAGCAAAAACTGCCGCATTTAGCGAAAATGAAAGTTTTGTTTCATCAAGACAATGCACCAGTTCACACTTCCTTATCGTTATGGCAAAAATCAATGAGTTAAACATTCGAATTGCTTCCTCATGCACCCTATTCGCCAGATTTAGTCCCTTGATTATTTTCTGTTTACAAACTTGAAGAAATGCTTTGGTGATAGAAGATTTACCGACAATGAAGAGGTGGAGTCTGCAGTTGATGACCATTTTGCAGACCTGGATAGTTCCCACTACGAATAGGGCATCGAAGCTATTGAACATCGCTGGGAAAAGTGTATCGAGCTGAAAGGAGACTATTTAGAGAAATAAAGATGTTTTTCCCCGAATTTTTTGTGCTTTCTTTGTCAGGTCATATATTTCTGGGACAGCCCATGTATAAAATATTAGAAATAAATACATTTCCTATTTCTACATGTATATATTGTAAATTAAGACATATTTTACTCTATGGCATTCTCAACTAAAGGCCTTCTTCGCAAGCAGTTCTTTTATCAACAGTGAGTTCGTATTGAAATGGCTATTGGGGCTATGTAAACTTTTTTTAATATTTTAGTATTTTATGAAATGCAATTATAATGTGTTTCATAGTCCATGCCCTTCTGAAGGAATTGTGCTATTCATCAGTGTAAGATTATCAAAATACACACACACACACACACACACACACACACACACACACACTCAAATTGTCTCTCTTTATACTATTAATATGGATTTTCTGAGACCAATAACTACAACCTTTGGACAATGTTCCAAATTAATGTTCATTTGGGGAGACACAACAGTGGAAACCGGTCTTAGATCTTTATTTGGTGCTTCTTACAGTTGTTATTTCCTACAGCATATACCATTAAATACAACAATTTGGGTTACTCTTTAACGAACTTGAACAGAAAGATGATGGGAGAAGCACATCTGAGTAAATGACCTGAAACTAACCGCACAGAGAAATAACTTGAATATTCCTGTTTTGCAGCAATACATGCCAGAGTTAGAATATAAGCTTTTCACCCCTGATATCTAAATGATTCAAGAAACCGAAATAAGTCCATTCATAGGTACTGGCACTCCTCACAAATGTAATGATGATCTTTTAAGTCACAGTGACCAACGTTTTTACTTTCTTTATACGTGGTATGTACATATGCATAGAGAAGGTATTGAACTGCACCCAAAAATATGATACCGAGATTTCCTGAGTCCAAGAAAAGCGGTTTTAGAAAAAATGTCTGTGTGTAAATATGTGTGTATGTGTGTCTGTGGGCAGCATAGCC
Organism: Hymenopus coronatus; assembly: GCA_030762935.1. Taxonomy (NCBI): domain Eukaryota; kingdom Metazoa; phylum Arthropoda; class Insecta; order Mantodea; family Hymenopodidae; genus Hymenopus; species Hymenopus coronatus. The sequence goes on from CM060888.1 coordinate 98,737,333, forward strand.
CAAAAACGAAAAGTCGGTTAAACACCAAACTTGGTATTTTAATTATCTTCCAAGGATGTGACACGAAGATTTAAATTTTCTGGGAACAGTCTCTGAAGACACCTTCATTCTGGACGACTTTTGTGTAACTGGAAAACCATAAGAGATAGAAGCAAACTACACAAAAAATGTATATATCATTAAAACATACAGCTAATGCCATATGCATTTTTTTTTTTTTTTTTTTTTTTTTTGGTAGTGTTAACCGTGTTAGAGATATTCCGTATTATTAATTTCAATTTTAAGCCACTTATTTTTTTCTCGGACGGGAAGACATCTTTCTTCTCGTTTCTCATTTATCTTGGCAAGCAAAGATATGGAATTTCAGTTTTTTTACTTTTAAAGGACTTGAATATCGCTTTAGCCTGTGCATTTTATTTCTTTTTTACTTACAAGAAAGCAAGTAATAAGACTAATTCTGCTTATGTTTATCTTGATTAGCTCGATGTAGATAAAATATTAATTAGGGTTTATTTGCGGAACAGCTAGAGAAAGGCATGTGAATGGAACACATTAGATGTTTGTGTTTTCCTTTCATCTGTTTCTTTGGAATTTAATATTCCCCTTTCATGCAATAATACTTATTTATATCTAAACATTGATTAAATGTAATCCTGTTTTCTACGTTAAGGCCGTCTTCACCTCTTAGTAGCGCATTATTTAAGGGCCTAGCTAAGTTAAAAGTTCATTTACCTTTTTTCTGACAAAACTCTCGCCTTCAGTTGGGTTCAAATATGCCCTGACACCAACGCTGTTAGATTCCTCAACTTCGAGCTTAATATTCTCTGCAAATATCCATAACGTTTCCTGGGATATTTTAAAAGGCGAGTATAAGTGATTAACTTTAAAGTGAATCTATTGTTACAAATGTTAACTTTACGCCTAGTATTTCTGTGATTTTGGAAATTTAAATGTTGTAATCGGATAGGCTGTTGCAGTGCGTAACTTGAGGTTTTAACTAAGTTTTCATTTCATATCTGTCACGTTTTGGCAATCACAAATCTTCTGTACTGCACGAATTGTTTTGCCACATGTTGCACTGTTGTTCTAATTCTCGGTCCGGTTTAGATATCCCTATAAGAGGCTCCTTAATCGGCTCGAATAGTCACGTTCGTTAAGGGAAATGCAATGGACTGGCCATCCATTCAAAGCCGAACGTCTGATTAGAATTCTAGAAACTGCAACCAAATATAGAATATCGTTAAATATCAGTATAATATGAAAATAACAATATAACTCAGTTAAATGATTTAAAACTTTGATTAACCATCTTTGTTGGCAAATGCAACATTATGCAATACTAGATTTTAAGAGAAAGAAACCGAAAACTAGAATGCGCAGACAGAAAAAAAAGAATATATAGATAGGAGAATGGTATGTTGGTTCATCTCCCCCCCCCCAAAAAAAAAAATACCTGAGCTCTTCTGTTGAACGAACACAATTTCTAGGTTGTAGCATGAATATTTCTGTGAAAAAAGTCTAAATTTTGAACACTTAATATTACATGTGTAGCCGCGGCAGTCTCTCTTTAAGGAAGGCACTAGCATCTTCTTTAATGGGGCTGTGAAGTTTAAAATATACAACGAAAAATATTGGACTAAAATTTTACATCCATTCTTACCTTAACGAAAAGTTATCTGTCAATGTTCTACTTTATGAGATTGCACTGCGTTTATTTTTTTCCAATTAATGCAAACTATGAAATTGACACGCAATTAGGAAACTTACCATATATTGGTGTGGAACGTATACATTTGCAAACCTCCGATGAAGCATTATTTGCAATTAAAAACGACAGGCTTACATTATTGCTTGACAAATGGAGCAACCTGTAAGATGTACATGTCGCGCCCAATAGCAATAAAGATAAATTAGTTACAGGTAAATATAGTTAGCAAAGACCGACTACTTGTTTATTTATTGACACCTGCAATTCCTTATTTGGAGTAAAAGCCGTCTCAGCCTAGAGGTTCAATGCAAGTAATGTGCTAACATTTCCAGGCGTAACAACATTGGGTTTATTTCTGCATTTTTCATTCCTTATTTTAAAGCTACAGATAAAACCTGCTGAATCGAGCACGGTAAAGCTTTACACTCACAATGGACAGTTGTCTCATAGACGTCCCAGATTGTAATTTTATGGTAGAACTACATAGGAATCAAAAATACTCGTGTATCTCCTTTGTCTTTCATATGATACATATTTGGCGGGAAAAATTATGAACTTTCAAGTTGTAACTACTGATTTACGTTCTCTCTTTTGCTCAACGATTAACTCTCTGGAGTTTATTTATTTTTTTTTTTCATCCAGCCTCCAAAGAAAAAACAACTTTAGGAATTAAAAAATGTATACTTTAACTCTCTCTGTTACGTACATATGTAAATGGCCATGATTTTTTAAATTACAGTAAACGACATATTTACTTTCTCTATACGTATTGTGTACATATGCATAGAGAAGGTATTGTATTGCACCCAAAAATTCGATACCGAAATTTCACAGGAATTTTGAAGTCCCCTGAGTCCAAGAAAAGCATTTTAAAAAGGTCTGTGTATGTATATATGTGTGTGTGTGTGTGTGTGTGCAGCATAGCCCAAAAACAAAAAATCGGTTAATAGCAAACTTGGTATTAAGTTGAGTGTCTTCCAAGGATTGGACACTAGGATTTAAAAAAAAAAAATAAATAAAAAAATCCTCCACCCCATACTATTCTTTATATGGAAATATTTTTGAAAATGTTGTTTTTCAAAAATGCCTTAAACGATTTTAATTAAAATACTTTATGATTAACATATTTTTATGACCAACGAAATGCACATATTGAATTTTCTGGAAACAGCCTCTGAAGACCTCTTCACTCTGGATGACTGGCAAACCATAAGAGAAAGACAAAAACATACTACACAAAAAAATGTAGATCTCATTAAAACACATAGTTAATGTTACACCCATTTTATTTTATCTATTTATTTTTTTATAGTGTTAACCGTTTTCGAGATATTCCGGATTATTGGTTTCAATTTTAAGCCACTTAATTTCTTTTTAACAGGAAGACATCTTTCTTCTCGTTTCTCATTTATCCCGGCAAGCAAAGAGATAGAATTTCAGTTTTTTGACATAGTGATCATCTTTTAAAGGACTTTAACTATCGCCTGTACATTTTATTTCTCTTCTACTTACAAGGAAGTAAGTGATAATACTAATTATTTTATGTTTATCTTGATTAGCATGATGTAGATAAAATATTAGTATTTTGAATAAAAGGTTTGCTAGTGGGACAGCCAGAGAAAGTCATGTGAATGAAACACATGAGATTTTTTTTTGTTTTTTTTTTAGCATTTTTTTTTTTTTGTATTTATGATTCACCCTTTGATACAATAATACATATTTATATCTAAACATTGATTAAATGTAGTCGTGTTCTCTACGGTAAGCGCCTTCTCCACCTCTCTGCATCGCGTTATTAAAGGACGTAGCTCTGTTAAATGTTAATTTAACAATAAGATCATGAGCTAATGGACAGAGAGCAGAATTTGAAACACAGTAAAAACGCTATTGGGATTGCGTATAATGCGAGGCATAAATTTCTAAAACTTATCTTACACACTAGATTCTTACTTTCTCTAGCAGTACATATGTATAATGTACATAGTAGGTACAGAGTATTGTGTTCCACGCGAAAATTCGATACTGAGATTTTACCAGAATTGCATGTTTTAGGATCCCCTAATTTAGATATAAAAAAAAGTATTTTGATAAAAGAAAGTCCCCGCACGTGTATGTGTGTCCGTATCCAGTGTGTAGACAGCACAACTTATCCTAAACGAAAAGTCGATTGAATACCAGACTTGCTATTTGAGGTCAGTATCTTCCAAGGATGCAACACGAAGATTTCCAGGAAAATCCTCCAACCCCAAACTGTTCTTTAAATGGAAAATGTTTCGAAAAATTTGGTTTTCTCAAAATTCACCGTCACCCTCCATGGTATAATGGTTACCATGCTGACTTCATATGCCCAAGGTCGCGGGTTCAAACCCGGCGGAGGACGATGGATTTTTTCGGGTGTAAAAATCCTTAGCATGGCTTCCTTCGGAAGGGAAGTAAAGCCGTTGGTCCCGTGTCATAGATTTACGGCACGTAAAAGAACCTCAAGCCTGATAGAGAGGCCTCTGAGCAAAATTAAGCGGTCTTTCACGCCCAGTATAGAATGGGACGCTGGGAGCCATAGCAGTTAAAGAGCGTCCATAAATAACACGCCATTTATATTTTTTCAAAAATCGCTCTTATGGATTTTGATTAAAAGACCATATGTTAAGATATATTTATAACAAACGAAATCTATAACTTGAATTTTCTGGAATACCCTCTTAAGAGCTATTCATTCTGGATGACTTTTGTATAGTTGGTAAACCGTAAGAGACAGATACACACAAAAGATGTAGATATCGTTAAAACACATCGGAAGCCAATTTCATTTTATCTCTCTGTTGTTTTACTCCTGGCCATACAAAGACAACCGAATGTCAGTTGCTTCACCTTGCAATTACCTTTTAAAAGATTTGACTATGGCTTTCAGCTTACAAGGAATCAAGTAATAAGACAATTCCGCTAATGTGTATTTAGATTAGCATGATAAAACATAAAAGAAAAGTATTTTGTAAGAGTAACTTTTGCAGAACAGGTAGAGAAAGTGAATGGAACACGTCAGTGTTTTTAAATTTCACAGATGCATTTCTTTAGTTTAATAATATAATGTATGTTTTAATGAAATTATATTTTAATTACTCCTTTTGGTTTCCTATTTCCGCAAAATGAGAGTAAAGTCAATTATAATGAAAACTTCAAGAGTTATTTTACAGAAACTGCTTTTTATGTCAGTCTCAAAAATATTACGGTTAATCAACCATTTGAGCTGAATTATGAAATATTTCTAAGAAAAGGCTACTTTTAGTGAGGGGAACATTGTTTATTGTTAATGAATTGGGTGATTAACCAGGTGTTTCAGAACCTGAGCTATGTTTCGCCTTTCTGCCTCTTCAAATGGAGTGTTATCCTACATTTTACTGCTAATGCTTATGATATTAATTGTCTGAAAGGAAAATCAATTCATTAAACACACGCTTTTCCTCATTTCCCCCTTGTATCTATTAACATTATCTATTTACACAAAACTGTCATCTAATTTGCTGCTCATCAACGCTTAATAATTTAGGCATGAATAATAAAAGCCGTGGCAAAGGGAACCACTAAATGTTATGCATAACATATGAAACTCGATTTAGATCAATGATTTTAGCAATGCAACAGGCCTCTCTTGGGATTGGAGCGTTTGTACTGCATATCCAATTAATTATATTACTACCGATAACGTAAGTACATATTAGTACACAATCCACATGGCCAATCAAGATGTTAATATAATCTGGCGATTTAATCTCATTTACACCAATCAAAGCTGACAGTATGTCGAGCCTACTTTTATTCTTGCATGCAAGTAGGTCAATACTCCGAGATAGAATACGTTTGTACCTTTAGATTGGTTTTAAAATATAAGTTCAACAGGTGGGGATCATGTTGGCTTCTTTATGTGAAAGTGATATAAAGATGCCAAGAACTTTGATATTTTCGTCTAATTGTAATTTTCTAAAGCTGAGGAGAAGGAAACATACCCAAACCGAATAACTCGAATGCTATTAAGCAACCCCCGGATTTTTAGGTTCTAAAAGTTAAAAATCTGATGTGTTCCATTCATATGACTTCCCCTACATCTCTGCAACAAATTACTGTTGAAACGTTTATTCTCTTAATTACTTCGTACTAATTAAGAAAAATTAGTAGAAATAGTCTTATTACTTGCTTCCTTGTAAGGCGATAGTCAAAAGTTGGTTGCTATGTGACTGAAGCTCCTTTGCTTGTATGCACAAGAGTTGACATATTCCCGTAAGAGAAAAGTATAAGTTTTTTAAAGCTGAAACCGAAAACAAGGAATATCTCAAAAACGATCAATTCCACTAAAAATGTATATGATATAAATTGTGTATTTTATCCTAATCTACATTTTTTGTGTAGTAAGTTGTCTATCTCTTACGGTTTACCAGTTATGCAAAATTCAATAAAAATCATCCAGGATAAGGAGGTCTTTAGAGGCTATTCCCAGAAAATTGAAGATAAACATTTTATTTGGCATGTAAATATCTTAAATATAAGAGAGTTTAATCAAAATCTTTAAAACCATCTTTGGGAAAATCAAAATGTTCGAAATTTTTTCCACGTAAGAGGTAGTTTGAGGTGGGGGATTTTCTTGAAAATCATCGTATCGCATCCTTGGAAGATACCAAACTGAAATACCAAGTTTGGTATTTAACGGTCTTTTCGTCTTTGAGGTATGTTGTCCACAGACACACACGCACACACACATGGACCTTTTTCCAAAAATTCCTTTTTTTTGGAATCAGGGGGTCCCAAAACATGTACTCCCTGTAAAATTTCGGTATCAAATTTTTGGGTGGAATACAATGCGTTCGTTGTATATGTATTTCATTGGCGGCTCTAATATCTAGTTCTATTGCAAATGCATTATTTGATTTAGTCGATATTAGAAAATCGAATAAATGGAATAAATGAAAACGGATGTGTTGAGTCGGCAGCAAATGATTCGTGTTTCATTAAAAGTTATCAGATTGAAACGCCATGAACCTCATGCCCTTGATGTTTTTCCTCTTCTTTTTGACTCTTCTGATGCCGCGAAACGTTACACCGAGATGGGGTTTGAAGGTGACTGCATTCTTGCCATTTCAGCTTTAATTAAAGCCGATCAACTGCAAACGCAATCAGCAGGAAATTTAATTAGCTCGGTTTTAGAATTGAGGTTGAGAAAAGCTGAACCCCAGCTTTTATTTGTCCGCATCACCCTTCATTTGTGTTTAACCTGAATGACGCACCACCTGCCCAAGAGTAAGTACATACGAGTAGGTGCATAAGAGAAATGCGCATGCTTCCAGCTCCTGTAAAGACATATTGTAAAATCGACAGCTCACAGCAGCATGTAGTGCACGAATTTTCCCTTAACCAGAAGCATTCTCTATTCTCCTCAGAGTTTGTATGTATATAGGAGTGAAGCGAGCATATTTAATATTACTGAAAACTTAGGTCAAGATACGTATTAATCCTATTCAGCGAGTAATACACCATCAGCTATTTTTCATGTCTGGGGCCCCGATTTGACATAGAAGTTAAAAGGGCTATATAAATGAAACAATAAAAAGAAAGTTCACCTTTGTAGTGGGGGTGTAGCTTGTATTCCTCCATTTAAGAGGTCACGAATTCGAATCTCGGTTATGGTGAGTTGTCCGAATAAGGGGTTTGCCCGAAATTCTCCCTTATCACGAGAAGACTAATGTCAAGGATGAAGGAACTAATAAGCTCCATGGACCCCGGCGTCATTTGAGCAACATTTAACCAACTTCATCATTCTTCCAATATGACCAGCCAGGCTAAGGGAATGATAACTCAATAAATAAAATAAAGCTGATGTGTTACATTCTATGGCGTTTTTTATCCTTAACTAGCTACCCACCCCGACTTCGCACGGGTGGTGTATGTAATGAAAAAACTGAGACAAAATCTTCCGTTTACAGTACGATCATGCATGAAATAAAACTGCAATTAAATAATTTGACAATGCTTTATTGTAATGCCTTGTAATGTACAATTTTCCTTCCGGAGAGAAAACAAATAGCGCCGATGGTTTGTCGACTCTCGAGCACCAACGTACAACTGCCCTTACGAAAAACACTGTAATTCAAGGTATATTTCACACACTTCTAACGATTGATCTTGGATTTTGTCATTGCGAATACAAGGCGCGCCGGAAACTGAACACGCTTAAATTCAAAAGGAAAGTCGGTTGACATTAGTGGTATTCTTGGAATAAGCACATCATAGTCTTTGGACTTCCTATGATCATAGTAGCTTAAATCAAAGTTTTCTTGACAGTGAGCTTTATTTGCACAATTTCGGCTGATTGAGATTGCGTAGCATAATTATCACCGAGTCAACCTTGGGCTGTAAATTGTGTGGCGATAATCCTGGCAAATCCAATGAATTTAGGAATTCAATTAGATAATTGACGACTTCGTTTGGATCGGTAATGGAATCGATCTACTTAAATGAATACATTTTTTCATCAATTTTACTCTGAATTTTTATATTCAAATCATCTTAATTCTTATTAGTTGTTGCTGATATGGCGCGTTCGCTCAACCAAGCATAGTTTTTGTAATTTGCACCAATATTTGGGAACACTTTGGGTATTGATTTTCCTTTGACGTTATGAAGTGACAAAAATTTGCTAGAAACGAAACGAGGAAGTGTGGGAAGAATGGCATATGCAGTTAACAGCGTGGGTAAGCAAGGATGCCGTTGACATGATAACAGTAATAGCAGCGCTTCCCTAGTGTGGCTGGTAAAAGCTGAAATAGGTAATGAATTACATTAAGGAGAAAGTCACATAGTAACATTCATGTTTCTTCCGAATCTCTTTCTTTCTTTTACTCCTAATTATTTCAACCTCTTTCTTTATTTTCTTTTATGTCAAAACAGTCATTTCTAAGGCTAACAATGACATAACTAAAGAGCAAGTAGATGTGGTCGGGCAATTGATAAGTTTTTATTTGATGATAGCTTTGTGTATTAAATTTCCAAAATGTGTTGAGACCACCGCAATTGCAGCGTGATGGTGACGGGGGTATCTTCATGTTCTGATGAAATCACCTTTAGCTAGCTCTCGTACCACATAACTTCAAATAACCATCCTAAAACGGTTTACTATCCGTATCCCGTCATTTTTCCGCCATTTTCAGATTCCAAGAAAGATTATTGATTATGTGTGTAGTTTATAACTTGTTCATTTTTAAGAATTACAACACAAATATTCTTATTAGTTAAACGATGTGACCAAGGAATAGTTAAAACAATAGGAATATATTTGATTTTCACTGTTATCTTGCGTTATTTACTCCATAACCGGGTGCATTCCCTTAGCATTGAATGGGGAAGAATAATAGAGCAGTGCTACGGCCATCTAGCCAAAAAATAAATAAGTACGTACTTAAGTGTTCGTTGCCAGGAAAGCTTCCGTGCTTCTTTATTTTAAACGATAGAAATAATGAAAGAATAGTTAATACATCAAAATGTATTTGAATTTCACTGCTGCGTTGCTTCATTGTGTCGATAAACTGTTGCTTTACCTTATCATTGAATGGGGAGGTAAAATTGAGCAGTACCGCTGCCATCTAGCGGCAGGGGTTCGTCGCTAGGAAAGCTTCTTTGCTTTATTTTAAACATAGGAGTAAGGAAAGGACAGTTAATAGATAAAAATGTATTTGAATTTTCATAGCAGAAACCAAAAATAAGGTATGTCTCAAAAACGACGAACTCACGAAAAAATGTATATAACATTAATTGTGTGTTTTAACGTGCTCTACATTTTTTGTGTAGTAAGTTTTTGTCCATCTCTTACGGTTTAGCAGTTATTCAAAACTCAGTAATATTCATCCAGAATAAATTACTCTTCAGAGGCTATTCCCTGAAAATTTCAGATATACATTTTATTTGTCAGGTAAATATACGAAATTTTAATCAAAATCGTTTGAGCCATTTTTGAGAAAATCAAAATTTTTGAAAAAGTTCCATGTAAAGGGTAGTTTATGGTGGGGGCATTTTTCTCAAAATCTTTGTATCGCATCCCTGGAACAAGTTTGGTATTTTACAGACTTTTCGTTTTTGAGTTATCGTGTTCACAGACACACGGACATACGAACACACACACACACACACACGGAACTTTTTTGTGAAAATGCTTTTTTTGGATATAAGGAACCCTAAAACATATATTTCCGGTGAAATCTCGGTATCGAATTTTTGGGTGGAGTGCAATACCTTCTCTATACACTATGTACATAGTGTGTATAGAGAAGGTGCAGTCGTTCGAAGTGATGTGCGCACATACTTTTCGGTGATTCATGTGTGTGTGATATATATATATATATATATATATGGGTTAAAACCATTATGAACGTTATTTTTCTGTCAATTTTATTTTTAAGCGAAAGAAAGCGTTGCAAAAATAGTACATTGCCGTTTCCTTAGGCACACATAAAAGGGAAAAGCGTTGATCAAATATTTTAACAACTGGACGCTGCATGCTGGTCTTAAAATTCCATTCTATTTTCAGACAGTCGCGAGAAATAACTGAATGTTGGCAGGACTTAAAAAGACTGAGAAAAATATTAAAGAATTTGAACCTAAAATGTCTGATTTCACAAAAATGTTGTAATAAGTTGTTTGTTTTAAAGATACGTAGATTTTTTCCTTGTACATTTTCATCTATATTACTTAATGTTTGCCGGTTATACAATTGTTAATGTATCATAATCTTTCCCAATGAGGCGGATTTCACAGCATATTCCTAAATAATTCATGGGGGTTTTATTACTTTCTCTATATGTACTTTGTACATAGTGTATAGAAAAGGTATTGTATTGCACCCAAAAATTCAATAGCGAGATTTCACCGAAAATATATGTTTTAAGACCCCCTGAATCCAAAAACAGTATTTTTAGAAAAATATCCTTGTTAAATACCAAACTTGATATGTAAGTTCAGTATCTTCCAAGGATGCGATACGAAGATTTCAAGAAAATCCCCTCCACCCCCAACTACCCTTTACACGGAAAATTTTTCGAAAATTTTGATTTTCTCAAAGATGGCTCCACCGATTTTGATTAAAATATCGTATATTAAAGATATTTACCTGACAAATAAAATGTATATCTTGAATTTTCTGGGAATAGCCTCTGAAGACTACTTTATTCTGGATGAATTTCACGGAATTTTGCATAACCGCTAAACCGTAAGAGATGGGCAAAACCTTAACACACAAAAAATGTAGAGCACATTAAAACACACAATTTATATTATATATATACATTTTTTCGTGGAGTTGATCGTTTTTGACATATTCTTTTGTTTTTGGTTTCAGCTATGAAAAATTTATACACTTCTCACACAGAAATGTGTCAACTCCTGTCCTTACAAACAAAGGAACTCCAGTCACATAGCAACCAGTTTTGATTATTAGTTTAGCCTATAGTATACCTTGTTTACCTTCTGCTTACAAGGATTCAAGTAATAAGACTATTTGTACTAAGTTTTTTCTCGATTAGCATGAAGTAAATAGAAGCATTAGCTTTTTAACAATTTGTTGCAGAGATGTAGAGAAAGTCATGTGAATGGAACACATCAGATTTTTTCCATGACTATGTCGCGACTTTTTACTTTCTCTTTATGTACCATGTATATAGTGTGTAGAGAAGGTATTCTAATGGACCGAGATTTCACCGGAAATACATGTTTTGGGTTCCCCTGAATTAAAAAAAAACATTTTTACAAAAAGGTCCTGTGAGTGCGCGCGCGCGCGTGTGTGTGTGTGTGTGTGTGTGTGTGTGTGTGTCTGTGGACAGCATAGCTCAAAAACGAAAATACCGTTAAATACCAAACTTGGTATTTAAGTTTGGTATCTTCCAAGGATGCGTCACGAAGATTTTCAAGAAAATCCCCCACCCTCAACTATCATTTACATGGAACTTTTTCCGAAAATTTTGATTTTCTTAAAAATGGCTCTAACGATTTTGATTAAAATGTAAATATTAAAGATATTTACTTGACAAATAAAATGTATATCTTGAATTTTCTGAGAATACCCTCTGAAGACTACTCTATTCTAGATGAATTTTACGGAACTTTGCATAACTGCTAAACCGTAAGAGATAGACAAAAAACTTTGAACACCAAAAATGTAGAGCTCATTAAAACACACAATATATGTTATGTATATTTTTTTCGTGGAGTTGATGGCTTTTGACATATTCCTTGTTTTTGGTTTCAGCTTTGAAAAAATTATGCATTTTTCATACAAATTCCTGCCCATACAAACAAAGAAACTTCAGTCACATAGCAACCAGCTTATGGTTAACAGTTTAGCCTATAGTGCTCCCTTATTTCCTTTCTACCTACAAGGAAGCAAGTAATAAGACTATTTCTGCAATTTTTTTTTCTCGATTAAAATGAAGTAAATAGAAGCATAAGCTTTTTAACAATAATTTGTTGCAGAGATATAGAGAAAACCATGTGAATGGAACACATCAGATTTTTTTTTATGCAAATGTTCTTGTTATTTTGGTATGTTTTTAACTATACTGTCAGCTTCTATTCGTTTGTTATTACCAATTTTATATATATCTTGTAACGTGAAGTAAGAGCTGAACCTTTCTTATGGACGTATATTCTAAAATTTCAGATGAAGACACATAAACCAAACGTGGGTGTATATCTGACGTTCTCGGGTCTGTGGCCATGCTAAGGTTCGTTAGAACTTTACCATTTAGATGAAAACATACGATATGAACTAGATGTGGGCGTATATATTCTAGACTTCTCGGGTCTCTAGCAAGGCGAAGGTTCCTTGGAAAATGACCGTTTCGGATGATATGTCTAGAACATATATATTCTAGATGTTCTCGAGGTTCGGTAAAACATCTGATTTAATCCCTGTTTCGGATTAAGACATATATTTTAGACGTTCTCAGATCTCTAGCTAGATGAGGTTATGGAATATCTCCGTTTCGGATGAAGGCATCCTGAAGATGCGTGGATGTATGGCTCCGAAAAGTAGATGTTCCATTGAAACTCCACCTGGCTAGAAACCCGAAAACGCCTGAACAATAACACATGAAGGGCACTAATTTTATATTTTTAGCCTAAGATAAAAAAACACTAACTTGTCATTGAAAATTGCGTTATTGTTTTCTATTATAATGAATATACTTTTGCATGCGTTTGAACCATTTGTCATAGCATTTTTTCTAATCTACCTCAGACACCTCCAAAGCATAGTTGTTTAAGGCATTCTGCCGACGAAAATCGTTGTCCACGCATTTTATTCTTGATGTTCGGGTAAAAAATAAGTCATTGGTGCCAAATGAGGACATAGGGTGGATGAGTCATCAATTTGATATTTTCAGTGTTGAAATAGTCGGTTGTTAGACGAAATGTGTGAGCGGTCTTGATGAACGATTCAACGGCATTTTTTTTGTTTTCCCTTAATTCACCTAAGTCTTCCGGCGAACAATGGCTGTGACCGTTTAGTGTTCCTCTAGAGGTACTGTTGCCACATAACTAGTTTTTCTGAAGGAAAAAAACAAAACAAAACAGGCGATCATTTCTTTCGAAGCGCTTTGAGTGCGAACAACCTTTGTTGGATTTGATCCATCTTGAAACATCCATTCAGTCGGCTGCTGTTTATTTCCTGATCATTTGCATATATCCATGATTCGTTATCTGTTGCAATCTATTGTTCGAATTTTGAAGCCCTACCATTGTAATTCTTGAGCATTTGTGTACACCAATCGACACGAGTAACTTTTTGAGATTATGTCAATTTATGTGGGATCCAACGAAAACGAAACTTCTTCACGGCTAAATGACCATGCAAGATTTGATATATGCTGGTAGAACTAGGGTTTTCCCCATCTCAGAGCATGTGTCAAGCCACATGACGATCTTGTACTATCAGTTTTTGCAAAGCATCAATATTTTCTGGTACAACTGATTTTGGACGACCTTCACGAATTTCGTTAGTGAGCGAATGGCGGTCACGATTAAAGTCGTTATACCAGCGTTTTACTTTGGTAAAGAATGGAGTTTCATCGCCAAATAAGTTTATCAATGCACTCTTGAATTGATAATCCACATCGAAAATCATGATAAATCATCGCACGAACACTTTCACAAGTTATTTCCATATTTTCGCTGAGACCCAGTTTTAAAGTCATTGGAAACAACACAAATAACGCTCAAGCTATCTGGTGCAAATACAGATGACACCTTTAGCAATCTATTTTGCTAAGGCTGAAAATATAAGTAGTGGCCCTCGTATTTCATGCTGCTCCAGTAAAAATGTCTGCCGTACTTGCTTATGAGAATCCAAAATGTATATCTTTACAGTACAGTTATCGTGGTTTCATTGTTTGCTTTACTCCTCATAGTGCGCAAAGCCGTTCTACAAAGTTTTATAAATATTTTATTTAGCATATATTTTAATTTTTCAGGAAACTAATACCATCCACAAAGGAGGAGAATCATCTGTTAAAGATAGTCATTTTAATCAGTAGCTTTCCTGATCATATGAGCGCCAAGTCCTATTAGCCCGGAAGGCTGAGGACAACCCAGGGAATAGGCAACCTGTAAAATTAAATTTGGCAGATGGAAAATGAGGAAACTACCGTTCTCAGCAAGGAAGTTTAAATGTTATCGCGAATCACCTTTTCTACAGATCCTGGTCTAGGGAAAAGTTGCGCCAAAATCAAAACTGGTCGTTCATGAAGAGGCTGAGTGAAGGACTGGGGATCCTCCCCGTGATAAAGATATTGGTCGTAAGCTCTAAAAATAAGTTGCCAAATTCATTATTATTCGTTTAATTTCCTATCTGCTTTCGCCAATTTGAAATGTATTTCCATTTTCGTGCCTTCAGCACTAAAGCTGCTGGATGTCTATCCAAGCAGTTTTTTGTCATTCTCGACGTGTAAGTATTGACTAAGTTTTTATAGCAACGCTAGTGCTGCTAACGACATTATTTTGCCCCAAGGGACCCGGATAGCTTTTTCTCTCGGATATCGAGAACTGCCTTAGGGGCATATCGCGTATATACCCCTATTCATGTAAATAGGTTAGAAGGTCAACTTTGTAGCAGGCAGTGTGCAGATACTAAGGAATTACCAAACAGTAAAATGTTTAAAAAGCGATGCATACGTTTTCACAGCTTTGAGGGTTGGTTTTTAAAACGTTGGTTGAATATTAAAAGTCATATTACCGTCGCATATTTACCATCCTGAAAGTATTTGCATGAAGGTATAACAGAACTGAATTCTAAATGTGCTCGGAAGATTCTGTATTTTACAACAATTCCCGAAATGCTTATATCAGATTTTAATTCTCGCCATAGGAACGCTGTCTTTTAAAAGTAATTACTTATCTTCTTGTAAGTCAGGCAGTCGACGTTGTTAAGGTACGGATACGGTACGCATTCATAAATGAGAGTTCTTTCCACCAAGACTGACCAATCGGAGCTATTTTTGCCACGGTTTCCTTAGTCCTCATAACTGGTAAATGACAGGGGAGTACCCTAAACTTAGGCCTGAAACTTTTTCTTTTCAAATTTCCTTTCCCTAAATATAATTTCATCATTGCCTACCATCCGTGTTGTCGTCTTTAGAATAATGGGTGTTACGCTGCTACTTCCTTTGTGGCTAAATCGTGGCACTTAGTTTAGTTTATGTTTTTGTGTTACAAAAATTCTTAGCGCTAAAGATTTACAGAGTTGTAATTGAAATCAGCGGCGGCTGTGGTGTAATTCAAGGGGCGTATGCCAACCAGCTCGACTCAGCCTCATTAGCGATGGACAATCGTCCAGCGATATGAGGAGATTATGTTGCTAGCACAATTCTTCCGCCCCTAATGTTGATTACCGTGACTTAAAAATCGCTACTTGCCAGAACTAAAAATTCCTGATGATGTTGAATGGGTACAGGTTCCACATTTGGACCGAAAAATCCAAGTGGACTCGAACCCTTGCGTATTCCGTGGCGGAAAACCAATTATTACGTTCCAATCTGCTGCATTAAGGTGGACTGAAAAAATCTGATGCATTCCATTCATAGTCACTCTCCGTGGTGTAATGGTTACCATGCTGACTTCATATACCCAAGATCGCGGGTTCAAACCCGGCAGAGGCCGGTGGATTTTTTCGGGCGTAAAAATTCTTAGCATGACTTCCTCCGGAAGGGAAGTAAAGCCGTTGGTCCCGTGTAGATTTACAGCACGTAAAAGAACCTCAAGCCTGATAGAGAGGCCTTTGAGCAAAATTAAGCGGTCTTTCACGCCCAATTTAGAATTGGATGCTGAGAACCACAGCAGTTAAAGAGCGTCCATAAATAACACACCATTTACATTTTTATTTTGTTCCATTCACATGACTTCCTCTACATTTCTGTACATATTATTGTTAAAAAGTTTATGCTTCTATTTACTTCATGATAATCTAGAAAAAATATTAGCAGAAATAATTTTATTACTTGCTTCCGTGTAAGTAGAAGCGAAATAGGGGAGTACCATAGGTTAAAGTAATAGTCAAAAGCTGGTTGCTATGATACTGAAGTTCCTTTGTTTGTATGGACAGGATTTGACAAATTTCTGTATCAGAAAAGCAAGTTTTTCAAAATAGAAACTAAAAACAAGGAATATCTAAAAAAACGATCAACGCCACAAAAAAATGTATATAGCATACATTTTGTGTTTTAACGTGTTCTACATTTTTTGTGTGTTAGGTTTTTATCCATATCTTACGGTGCAAAATTCCGTAAAATTCATCCAGAATAAAATAGTCTTCAGAGACTATTTCCAGAAAATCCAAGATATCAGTTTTTTTGTCAGGTAAATGTCTTTGATATACGATATTTTAATGAAAATCGTTAGAGCCATATTTGAGAAAATAAACATTTTCGAAATTTTTTTCATGTAAAGGGTAGTTTGGGATGGAGGGATTTTTCTCAAAAATTGTGTGTGGCATTCCTGGAAGACACTGAACTTAAATCCCAAGTTTGGTATTTTACCGACTGTTCGTTTTTGAGTTATCGTGATCATAGGCACACACACACACACACATACGGACCTTTTATCTGAAAATGCTTTTTTTGTATACAGGGGACCCTAAACATGTATTTCCGGTGAAATCTCGGTTACGAATTTTTGGGTGGAGTGCAATACCTTTTCTATACACTATGTACATAGTACGTGTCAAGAAAGTAACAAAAAACTATTTATTCTTATAAAAAGTGTGTGATTCAAAATAAATATATTTATACAAATTATGATTATAAATTAAAATTATTTTTGAATAATGAACTGGTATTTAATTTAGATTTGTACAATACTCTTCTATTTAAACTACAACATATTGTTCATGTTTATAGCCTAAATTAATGGTCGTTCAGAGAACCATCGAAAATGTTCATGAAATTCTGCTCTCGCAAACAACGTATAGTACATAAAAACGTTCCTTTAAGACGGAATTAAACTTTATAGAAAGTGTTTGAAATAATTATAATTGCAATAGAGATGATCAAAATCTTAAGTCATACTTGTAAGCTTTGATAGGGTATGCAGATATATTCAAATGTTTGTAGAATGATTCATATCGTAAATAGCCGTTGTTGGATTTGAACCTCTCTAGTTTATCTAGCTTACACCCACCTGGTGGATAGAGGAAGTGTTGAATTCCACCCAGAATCTGGATGTCGAGATTTCAATAGAAATACATGTTTTGAAGTGCAAAATATGCTTGAATAGCCCAATTCAAGAAAGGTGGTTTTGGATAAATATTAAACTTGCTCCTTAGGTTAAAAATATGCAACTCGACGATTTGCAAGAAAGTCCTACCCGCCACATTTGCCCGATGTGTGAAACTTTGTTATTTATTTTCTCAAAAGTGGAATTAACAAATTTGATTAAAATACCATATGTTAATACACTTATATGGCAAAAAATACATACTATCATTTTCCGAGAATAGCTTATAAAAAGGATTGATTTTTTATAATTTTGTTTACCTGGTAAACCAAGAGAAATAAACAAAAACTTATTGTAGTGAAAATGTAGGTCTCTCTAAAATATTTACTTCAAATTAATTTTGTCGTTATAAGCCATTTCGAGATATTCGTTATCATTGGTTTGAGCGTATCGAGGACTTCATCACTTTTTAAATGGTCATCATTCACTGTTTCACGCTATGTCAGGAAAAGACTATGGAATTTCAAGGCCAACATACAACAATGTAATTTTAAAACATTTGACTATCGCTTCGGTTTCCTGTGCATACCTTGTAACTACAAATTAGTGTGCCATGAAATTAGTTCTGCATACGTTTATCTCGATTAATATGAAGTCGAGAGAAAAATGCGCCTTTTTAAGAAAGTTTGTGCAAGGTATGTAGGTATAAGTAAGCAGTAATAAGTGGGAAAAGCCATGTGACTGTAGCACATGCTTTTGATTTATTTTTACATAAGTAGTCATTTTTCTCAGCTTCAAAATATATAACACATAAACTTCTTACAATAAGGTTCTATACCAACAGTTGGTAGAATGAGTACGAATATAAAGGGTATCGAGAAAGTAGCCTGCTACATTAGATTTGCCTTTTGTGTGTAGAATAATATAATCTGAATACCGATGCTGGTTAATATCAAGACTATCGCCAGCGGTTCTCGGAAATTACTTTAAACCCTTATTAAAAACACACCTTTCCATCAGCTGTTAAACACAGACTGTTACAGTACATCTGTACCCAGCATGTGGTTACCTCTCCCTTTTATTGCAGCAATAAAATGTTTACAATGTAGTAAGATCTGTCAGGTAAGTTTCATTAGTAGTAGTTAGAATGCCAAGGCTGATGTGCACGAAACTACACTTCCAAGTCCGCTCAGCAACTAAGGGAGGTTAATCGTGAAAGGTAATATACCAGCCAACTTTCCGCTTTTGTTCCAGGAGCTTTGTGCTGATAGAACAAAGCATAGACGGAATATTAGGTCATGACAGACACAGAAAGAACAAGTAACCTCCAGCGCATCTACTTTAAAGTCGACACCAAGTTTCTTTTCATTCATCGTTGGAGATAACAAGACTTTCTCAGAACAAAGTCTAC
The DNA here is from genome assembly GCA_030762935.1 of Hymenopus coronatus. Taxonomy (NCBI): domain Eukaryota; kingdom Metazoa; phylum Arthropoda; class Insecta; order Mantodea; family Hymenopodidae; genus Hymenopus; species Hymenopus coronatus. Next base: position 98,756,187 of record CM060888.1, read on the forward strand.
CTCTTTATCATTTCAGTTTATGACTCACAATTAATTTAGGTCTTTATAAGCCATGGCAATAAAAAATGTACTGTAGATACTTGGAATAGTATGGAAATGCATATCACAAGGAGGAAAAGCAATTCAACCAGGTGCAATGATGCACTCGCCCAAATGTCTTCCATTTACAAGCAGTAAGTTTATTCAGTAAACAATAAGCGATCTGTGGTGTTCTTATGCTAGAAAATGCGCATAATTTGATACGCTATCTCTGGTGTTCTTATACTAGGAAAAGCGCATAATCAACAATGCTTGGCTGGTATAATTACTCTAACCTGTTGCGCATGTTTCAATATTTACTTCACAAGCATTGCATAATATTTATCGGGTGACTGGATCAACCTACATTTTCTATATATTAGAATAAACTTTTTATGCTTTATTTTTCATTTAAGATGCAGAGGGAACGCAAACGTGCAATTGATTATATTAAAATGAAACACATTTCTCATAACTGACGCAAAACATTTTTCAATAATAAAAAACAATTCTTAAGGATGAAAATATTTAGCACACAATGTTGTATTCAGTCTTATCTGTATGACCCTGAAAAGTGGCCAATTGTAAGGTTTACGTAAACCTCAAGCTTTTCTTGTTTTTGAACAGATCTTAAGGATTCCTTGGGAGAAAGGTCAATCCAAAATGGTCTCTAGCGACCTAAATCCACAGGGTTGGTATCCATCATGATGTAGCATGCCAGTTTTGTTTTGTTTCTCTAGCACCTATGTACAATATACATGATAGGAAAGATTACCAATATTGCAACGCAAATACATGTTTTGAGGACCCTTGAATAAACATTTTAGCAAAAGGTCCGGGTGTATTTGTCTGTGTGTGAGTGATCGCTGGTTCAATACCAAACTTGGTATTTAAGTTCAGTATCTTCCAAGGATGAGACACGAAGATTACCAGGAAAATGTCTCCAACTCGATGTTCTCAAAAGTGACTAACGATTTTACTTAAAATACCGTATATTAAAGATATTTGCGTAGCATAACTGGTAATCCGCAAGAGATAGACAAAAGCTTACTTACTACAGAAAAATGAAGATCTCGTTATTTCATATAGTTGTTGTGTAGAGATAACCATTTTCGAAATACTTCCTTTTTTTAAACACTTAAACCTTTCTCAAACGGGAAGTCCTCATCCGTTTCATATTTCTTTTGTTTTACCGAATTTCAATGAGAATCGTAAAGCGACAGCTTTCAAAGATTTGACTGTCGCTTTAACGTAGTGTATTACCTTATTTTCCTCTAATTATAAGAAACTAAATAATAAAACAATTTCTGGCAATATTTAACTTGATTGGAATGATGTAGAGAAAATATTGATCTTTTGTAAGAATAGTATTGAGCAAACTTTTTATCCGCTTGCTACACACACCTTACAATCAGATTTCTTCTTCATTGAAACAATATAAAAAAATACTCCTCCTTGCTTGATCTACTCACACATGAGCTTAGCTCTAGCTACTATCCTAATTGGGGCAAAACATTTAATGTCAGAAAGTAACACCAACACAAGCATAGCCTTTTGATTGCAATTACAGGCCATCACGAATTTAAGCATTCCCTAAATTCACCTCAGAATATGGAATGAAGCTGTGTAGAGTTTACATAGAAATGTTCATATTGTACGGACCAGGCACAGCGACATAAACCTAAAATAATACATCAGCATCTCACTTCGTGCAACCTATGTACGAGAAGAAACAGACGCAAAGTATGGGAACAAGCTAAATTCCCACCTATCAAACAGCATACTATAACATTACCACAAATAGTCTCCAAAATGCACTTAAATAACAGTAGAGTATAGCCAGACTCAATTTTCTCCAGCTATTAAATGCGGCGTTGGCTCCTTGCGGAAAAGTACTAAAATTCTGATTAAACAACGCGGAGGAATACCGCGCTGTTTTCTGAAGTGTTACAGGAATAAGTTTAAACCAAACTCTTATGCTGATTTATAATTTGCTAGGCACGAGGATGAAGATGTTACAATCCACTACAACTCTCTTCTCAGATTGTCCATTTCTCTCCAATAAAAGCAATAAAAATATAATTAAAATTAACGCAACTAAAATAATTAAAAAATACTTAAATCATTAGTTCATACAAGCTTTCAATTAAAAGACTAATGATTATGCTGCCTTCGCACAGTCAAAATTCTGCGGCCCTTCAAATAACTCTCAGCGGGCGTTAACTCCAGCAAATACTATATCGCCTGGATACGATATGGTTAAATTTCTTTTGATTAACACTTTTTCTAGAAAACCCCTGGTACTACTAATAGTTATAGGTATAGTTTCTTTTTCCGGAGAAACTGGAAACACGATGTAGTGGTAATGATACCAATATGAGGAACATATAAGTTAAGTTCAATTTCATATCGTCTATACTCTATTTTCCACTCCTAACTTTTTGCTCCTCTGAATGACTTACATAGCCACTTACACCAAACATGTAGATCTTACCATTCCATCCTCAGTCACTACATCGAATTGTAAATGACTTATGAAGAGAAATTTAATGACCCTATTTTGGACACAGATAAACCATTCAATATAGTATGGCAGACGAGTTGTTGCATAAAACCTTCCTTGCTGATACATATTCTTAGTATTAAATCTTATCGTTTTAAAGGACGTTCTCGGCAAAATGCAATGGTGCTCCAACTTCATCTTAGAAAAAACTAGCAGGAAGCCTCAAGATGAAGTACTCACTGCATTTCTATCGGGTATTTAGCTCTGATTTTGCAAAACATAACGCCTGCAAATTGCACAGTTTGTATATGAGTTAGCTATTCTTATTAATGGTCCAGATGTCACAGCAACTAAGAACTAGAAGCATAGGAATACATAAAAAGGTAATGGGTGCAAAAAGAGAAAAAAAAACTGTAAAGTGAAATGAATCCAAAGAAATCGAAACTGATGGCACTCGTCTATAAAAGAAATACTGCCAATTGTATAATGTGTTTTAGCAATGAGACAGTGAAATACCTTGTATCTTTATGCAAAACTGGCCTGAAATGATCATGTTTCTGATCTCATCAAGAAACTTACGCAGAAAGTTCACCAGTTAAAATTCCTGATATGGAGGATTACTATTATATTAAACAGAGCAGATTAATTTCGTTGCTCATCTGGAAGTATGTTATTCAATCTGGAAGATTCGCAAATCGATCTTTTGGACACAATCTTCCATTCCTGCTACACACATTTCTTCACTTGATTCAGTGAAAATGAAAATAAACTACTAATACAGGCCTAAGCACCTTTCACAGAAGCGAGCACGAAGAAAACTGAAACGAAAGTACAGACCTAATATGACATTTCATTTCATACTATATAACTATCGAAAGCAGTCGTCTGCAATCTCACTATATGTTTGAAATTGCTTATCAATAATTATACCTCTATGAGAAAAACTAACATTACTAAAACCTGTAAAACATTTTAATGCATTTAAAAATAAATCCATTTGAGCTTTTCTCATCTGAAGAAGGAACCGTTGCCAGTTTAGTGCAGCTTGAGTAATGTATAGATCCACCTCGTTCATGTTGCAAGATTAATTTCTGAAGTGGTCTGCTTCTCAGACACGACACAGTTTGAAGGAGTCAGACTGAAAAATACAATGCCAAAGCCAGGTTTTGAACCATTTCCGGTCTCCGTTAGGAGCTTCCGCGGCAAGATGCCGGCACAGCATTAAATTCTCCAACTGACTCGTACTTCCCCTGATAAACCACAAGAAGGTCTCAAATTATTTTAAAATGACAAACACAATGGTGACTCGCAATGTCGTAAGTATTTTAAATCCCGGGGGTTCATAATTTAACCAACTATTAGCTCAATCGTTGTTGATTTAAATGTTCAATCAGCCTTATGTTTCAATGTGAAGGAAGCTTCACAAACTATCTAGGGGTGTAAAAATGGAAATGGAGTTTTATATATGGATGCTTTTTAACTACTACGGTTCTCAGCGTCCCATTCTATATTGAGCGTGAAAGAGCGCTTAATTTTGCTCAGGGGTCTCTTTATCAGGCATGAGGATATTTTACGTGCCGTATATCTTTGATATGGAACCAACGGTTTTACTTTCCTTCCAAAGGAAGCCATGCTAAGGATTTTTGGCCGAAAAAAAAATCATCGGTTTGAACCTCCAACCTTGAACCTGCTAGCATGATAATGACTACACCACGGAGGACGACGAACTAAGCGTGTGTTTACACATATATTAGCATAACATTCTTTTAACCTGATTCGTCACATTGGACGATGAATGAAATCGGTGAAATAATGCCCAAATGAGCCTGGAGCTTAAAGGTACTCGACATTCGTCTTCTCAAAATAAAGGAAAATCCCGAAAAAAACTTCATCCGGGTAACTTTATCCTAAGCGAGATTCGAAACCGCGACCTCTTGAATGTGAGGCAGACATGTTATCCCCACACTACCGAGGCGGGTATATTATATTTGTAGAATTGATAAGAATTTCATAGTTTCTTCGGTATATGTTTACATATTACATTCAAGTTGATGAATAACATCGTACACCTCTTGCTTAGTGATCTTGTCATAGCTAAACGTATAGTGAATATCGACTTGTAGAAGGAACTGAGTAGGTCATGTTTTGAATAGAAACCGTTGTCCAGAAACTACCCCTTCTGTGCTACAACAATTTTGAGACGCTTTGCCTATGCAACCGGCAAATCACGATGAGAAGTGTTTACGTCAGACGAACGTCTGATGTAAATGTCGTTTGATCTGTGCACTACCTGTCTATCATTGTTCGAACCCCATTCACGTTTTTAATTTCCAGCAATAAGTGGAGTACATGTTTGCAGAATATATATACATGGCCCTTTTTACGGCAAAGCTCAAGGTAATCGAAGAGCTACTCGTCGTCTTTATCACCCATTATCGCTTCCAAAGGGCACATTTACTATGCCAATTGATGTTGCACCACGCGTTAGTTTCCCTACGTGGTTTTTGAACCGTTGCAACTACGAGAAAATTCTCGGCATATTCGCTTCATAGATGAATGTCAGGCCTAATATGAAATTTCACAGTTCTCAGTTTCTGCTCTGTTTCCGAAACAACCATGTATTAGTAGAGGAATCCACGCTTGTCTAGGGACTCCAACATAGACTCCAGGTATTCTGCAGGTCATATGGTCGAGTCTTCCAGTTAAATTAAAGGGTCTCAATGTGATCAGCCTAAAACATATATTGAGCGTATTCTGGATGATGTGACATCGAACAACTATCAAGACTCGCGTTTCAACGGGAATAATTAGACTGAGGAATTGGAGAAAGCTGGATAGGCGGAGGAGATCCAACCACTGGTAACGTCTGTGGCTTGGTTTAAGAAGTTCCAAGTTCAAATCCCGGTGGTCGATCACTCTGACTGAAGATTTTTTTTTTTTTCGGTTTTCTTCAGTTGCTAGGCAAATGCTGGATTGCATAATTTTATCTGTGATTTTTTTCATCATTTCAATTCATGTTCTACTTCACTTTCGTACCAGGTGTCGGGCTGATTACCCAACCTGAATGCGCTATGATCCGGAGTTTGCTTGCTCCTCGACAAATTACTGACCGAAAGAATTGGCTTGTGATTACTTCAGGGTGTAAGTCCTATAAATAGGAGAATAAAGACGATGATCTACGAGAGACTTGTAGAGTCAGATGAAGATTTGACTTCCTCTGTGGTCTAGGAATATCTTGCTGGCCTCGTTCCCGAGGTCGCGGGTTCAAACCCGCCAGAGGGCGATGAATGTTTTGCAGCGTAAAAGTCCTTAACATGACTTCCTTCGGAAGGGAAGTAAAGCCGGTGGCCCCGTATCGTAGATTTACGGCTAGTTAAAAACCTCATAGAGACCTCTGAGCAAAATATCCAATCTTTCACACCCAATACAGAATGGGAGCCAATAACCATAAACCTAAAGAGCGCCCATAAATAAAACTCAAAATTTTATTTTCATTTTAGAGGAAGATATGGTGGCATGAATTGTGTCGCTACACAACAGAGATCACGGACACCAGGTGTGATGGAGCAAGAAGATGATGTATTTCACACATATATGTTTATTATTACTCAGTAATTACAACTGAACGCAAAAAAAAAAAAAAAAAAAATTATAGCATTAGGTATATTCTAAAATTATGTCTCGTTAAAATACCCTATTTAAACTTTGATTTGAGATTCTATTTATGAATTTATCTAGAATATCTGCAATGCTTTTATAGCATGTTTTGTAACACACTCCAAATATGCGATTTGCTTTTAACTTGCACTTTGCGAAGTGCACGGTCTCTAGATGATCCCATAACAAGTCATTGGGATTCTAGTCTAGGATTTGTTTCAAGTTTTTTCATAGCATTCGGCGGTTCCTTATGTTCGATTACCTTTTGCAATGCAGTGATTCCCTAAGACAAAATCACTTATTAAACGAGTTCCACTTTGTATGGGATGTTTTGGAGGATTCTATGGTATTGTCTTTTTTTTTTTTTTTTTTTGGTTTTTTTTTCAGTCTTCAGTTTTATAAGATCTTCAACGAGCCAACAGGAAGCATTTGCAAATCATCAAGGAACTTCCTTCATATTTAATAGTTGGTTTGATAGACTGGGAAATCACGCTCTCCTCTGCACAACGACGAACAAATCCGACGCGCGACGCATTGAACCGAATAACTGATACTGACTCTCATCTGTTAACAGAACCACTTTTCCCACTCTTCAGCTAGGTATTCATTTCTGTGCTGTTTTCCTCAGGCTGTTTTTGTTAATGGGACTTGGCTTTTTAGCTGCCATACATCCGTTTAGTCTTAATGGAGATCGCTTAGTGGTTGGAACCGATTTTTATTTCCATTAATTCAGAGAAGCTTTCAGACCCTGTTTTGAATCTAGCTCATTTAGGTATACTTAGATTGTGATGTATTTATTTGAACTGAGATATTTCTAGGCTGCTCAGGTCTTGAACAATCCCAGTATCTGCAACACAGAACTGTATATTTTACACCACCAAGAAATATTTGCAGTTGAGCTATTTGTCATGGTGTACCTCGCATGTCGCAGTGTTGTAATGCAAAGATGTTACTATTGATACTCCCTTCCTTAGCTGTGGATGTTGCTGCTTTACCTTATAGCTTCAGGTAGCCTGTTGTGTCCTGAAATAGGCTGCAAATGGTTATATTTGGATTGGATGCACATGGCGGTTTATCAGCTCTCGTCTAGCCGATCATAACACTTAGGGCAAGCAAAACGTAGTTGAGAGTATATATTGATGTAGGCATATATTGACCAAAAGTATGTTCCCAAATTTTAAAGTCTTCTTCCTCCCCAAAGAATATGAAGTGCTAGCAGTATACCCTCATTTGCCAATAAATGCAACGCTGTGTGATATTCTTAATAGACTTCTGGAAATATAATTAGCGAGCGTAAGAAATTGATATTTGAACGATGTTTGAAGTTTCTAAGTAGCTCTTATCTGTTTGATAAACTAAACAGCAAACCAAATATATTTAATTTGGTGACTACCGTAGATAATATCCTGTAAATCAGAAGTGGAAGGCGAAATTACATTTGAACTTCGCCGCAGCCCTTAGAACGGTAATTTCTCTAATTTGCGATTCTGCTCTTGAGCATATTTAGTTGAAAGTTGGTATTCCTGCGTCTCGAGGAAGAAATGCATTTTCACCATGCCCTTCAGTTTAGTTCATTGCATCATTCGAATACATTATCTGACGTTACTATTTCTTATTCCATAAGGTGTGTTCTTATCATTCGTCGTGTACAGAGTTTACAAGTACACTTTGCGTTCTGTTAATTAGAGCCAAAGTCATATGGAATGATGAAATGGCGATGTTTTACGGCATCCATAAAGATGCAAGCCATGCAAAGCGAAGATGGTGTCAGGGATAATAGCTTGTAGGTCACAATCTGCAGCGTCCGCAAACACCAACCTTGTAATGTCTATTGTTATATGGTGCAATATTGCCTGGAGTAGCAGGTACTTTGTGGAACTCCTTTTATAGCAGCTGCAATACTACTGCAGCTCGTTTACTGGTAATTAAAATATCTGACCTGTTGCACTCACGCGGATTTCTTTACTCACATCTGCAAACTATTTTTATAAAATGCTATTCTTTTGTATATCTGTTTTCTATAATGTAAGTTTTATTATACACTTCCATATTTCGTTGTAGATACCTAAGAAGAATAGAATATCTAAAGCGATAATCATGTTATTTTAAACGGAGATAGTATTGTAATTGAGATGCTGCTCTTTGCATGGCAACGAGAAAAAGTGAATAGAGACCTGCCATTTGAAAACGTACAAGTTTTCGAAAGTTTAAAAGTTTAACGAAGAATATTTCAAAATGGTTAAAGCCACAAAGAAATGTTGACAAACTACATATGTGCTTTAACGACATCTACATTTGTTGCGTAGTGAGATTTTGTATATCTATTTTGCTTTGCCAGTTATAAAAGTCATTCAAACTGAAGAGTACTTCAAAGGATATTTTTTGAAATTTAATATATACATTTTGCCATGATAATGTCGAAAACATCTGGTATTTTAATCATAGTCGTTGGAGCAGTCTTTTTTTTTTTTTTTTTTGAGAAAACAGCAAAAGTTCTGCATGTAATAGGTAGTTTGATGTGGAGGACACACACACGCGCGCGCGCGCACACACACACCTTTTAAAAAAATATGATGCGTTCCATTCACATGACTTTCTCTACAACAAATTATTCTTAAAATCGTATGCTTAAAAATAGCAGAAATAGTCTTATTACTTGCTTCCTTGTAAGTACAAGCAAAATAAGGGGGTATCATAGGTTAAGGTGATGGTCAAAAATTGGCTATTATGTGACTGAAGTTTCTTTGTCTGTATGGACAGGAGTTGACACATTCCTGTATGAGAAAATTATAAGTTTTTCAAAGCTGAAACTAAAAACATGGAATATGTAAATAATAATTACGGTTTAGCAGTCATGCAAAATTCCGTAACATTCATTCAGAATAAAGTAGTCTTCAGAGGCTATTCCCAGAAAATTCAAGATATACATTTTATTTGTGATAGAAAAGGGTTTAATATGTGGTATTTTAATCAAAATCATTTGAGACATTTTTAAGAAAAACATTTTCGAATAATTTTCTATGTAAAGGGTAGTTTGGGGTGGGGGATTTTCTTGAATGTCGAGTTACTCTAAGCGCTATGGACCATGGGCTCATTTGATAATCACTTCACCCGTTTCCATTCATCGTTCGAAATTTCCTACCAGATTAAAGGGTTTTAAACTACCAACAAAATAAGTAGATAAAAATACAAATTCTAAATAAATAAATTATAACCAGTTTCGGCAATTTAATATGTATAAATATTATTTTTCCAACAAAGCGCAATGCTTGTTTTCAAGTATGTTTAAAAGCGACTGCCCATGTCAGTAGGTTTGCTGGCATATAAAAGAATTCCTGCGAGACGAAATTCCGGTATTCTGGAAGACCGAGATTGTCCTATTTGAGATTCTTAAAGATGTCCCTGATAAAATGTTCAGAAAAATGATTCAAAGAAAAATACTTCTGAAGCAATAAAAAGAATTATTCCTCACCGTAATCCTGTTATTTTGGTTTCAACTAAATAAGGATAATTATTTATCTTACTAGGCGCTGATATGATGCTGAAAATTGAGAGCGTCATGTACAAACAAATATTATTCACACCGATTAATTTAGTTTGATCCTAGTCGCCCTCCGTCTTGTAATGGTTACCATGCTAACTTCATATGCCCAAGGTCGCGGGTTCAAACCCGGCGGAGGACGATGGATTTTTTCGGGCGTAAAAATCCTTAGCATGGCTTCCTTCGGAAGGTAAGTAAAGCCTTTGGTCCCTTGTCGTAGATTTACGGCACGTAAAAGAACCTCAAGCCTGATAGAGAGGCCTCTGAGCAAAATTAAGCGGTCTTTCACGCCCAGTATAGAATGGGACGCTGAGAACCACAGCAGTTAAAGAGCGCCCATAAATAACAAGCCGTTTACATTTTTTTTTTTTTTACTTTGATCCTCCCCATCCTTTAAAATAGATATGTTTGATTGCAGTCGTTGGAATTCAATCTCTCTTTAGGCTTTTAATGGTTGACCAGTGCTTTAACGTTCGCATCTATTCCAATCATTTCTGTGCCCTCTGAAAGTGATATGAGTCAGTTTGGCACATACAGAAAGAGCACAATATGTACCAAAATAATTTCAGTGTAAAAGGGTTACGCGTATTGTAAGCATAAATGCACACATTTTTGGCGCTAAATCGCTTAACATGCGTTCCTGAAAAAATACCATAGAGCAACGTTTCAGTCTGAAATACTACAGTATTTTCAATTTGTTTAAGTATCACATAAATAATTAGCGTTGCTTAAAACTGGTAGCTAGATTAAGTTAAACCGATTTTAAATAAGCATTTCTCAACTCAAACCCACTTTTTTCTTTATTTTATTTTTAACAGTCTCCATGGCCGCGCTCACCAGTTGGTGCTTCGTTGCGCAGGGTATCGCTGGTTCGAGTCCCGCCTTGGGCATGGGTGTTTGTGGTGTGTCCCTGTTTGTGTTCTAAGCTATTCTCTCTTCCCTGATGGCCAATAAGCTCCCGCCTGAAAGTGTGTACCATGTTATCCAGAGAATGTGGTGTATGTCTCTTGAATCTCTAAAGCATTTGAGAAAGGAAACCTTCGTGCGTGCGCATTTGTGTGTGTATGTGTGTGTTAGAGAGAGAGAGACGGAGAGAGGTTTCATTACATTTGTATTTTTATAAAATGGCTCTAGGTAGCGCTTTGTATTAAAGTGTAGAATGTTTCAGATAATTATATGACAAAATGTATGTTTTTTAATTTTCTGTAAATAACCTTAAGAGTTGGGCTTCTTTTTGTGGAATTTTGCTTAATATTATATGACTGAAAAACCATAAGAGATAGACTTACACTTGTACAGAAATGATTCAGATCTCATTAAAATATCAAGTTGCATTAAATAACTTATTTTAGCATCGACCGTTCTTGAAATATTCCTTGTTTTATACGACTAGCTGACTTACTCAGCATATTGCTAGCTGGCGTTTTAGATTTCAAATGACGATATCGCTTTATTTACTTCCCTCATCTTTATAAAATTATTTTACACTGTGGAATGTTCAATGGTAAATCCTCCCGTTCACTTTTGAAAAGCGTATTTTCAAAAAGGTGCGTTTTCTAATAACTAAGAGAGCGCATTTGGAGTAGTAAAGGTTTTAGTTCAATACATCATTAAACACAGTCAGTACTATTTGAGGCGCTTTTTGAGCAGAGAAGTCAAAACAAAAGCAGAGGGGAGCAGTACAGTCTTTGCAGAATGAACTGTTTCACATGTGGAAATGCTATGAAGGTATATGTTTTTACTTTCTCTACACTACTATGTACATAATGTATAGAGAAGGTATTGTATTCCACCGAAAATTTTGATACCGAGATATCACCGGAAATACAAGTTTAGTGTTCCCCTGAATCAAAAAAAAAAAAAAAAAAAAAAAAAAAAAAAAAAAAAAATTGAAAATAGGTCCGTGTGTATGTGTGTGCGTGTGTGTGTGTGTGTCTGTCTGTGCCTGTGCACAGCATAGCTCAAAATCGAAAAGTCCGCTAAGTAATAAACTTGATATTTAAGTTTGGTATATTCCAAGGATGCGACACGAAGATTTTCAAGAAAACCCCCCACCACAAACTACCCATTACATGGAAAATTTTTCGAACATTTTGATTTTCTCAAAAATGGCTCTAACAATTTTAATTAAAATCTCTCATGTTTAAGATATTCACATGACAAATAAAATGTATTTCTTGAATTTTCTGGGAGGCTCTAAAGACCTCTTTATTCTGGATTATTTTTATTAAATTTTGCATAACTGGTAAACTTTAAGAGATAGACAAAAACTTACTCATCAAAAACCGTAGATTCACGTTAAAACACACAATTTATGTCATATACTTTTTTTTCTTAGAGTTGATCGTTTTTGAGATATCCGTTGTTATTACGAGTTTCAGCTTTAGAACACATACAGGAATTTGTCAACTCCTGTCCACACAAACAAAGGACTTCAGTCACATAATCAGCTTTTGACTGTCATTTTAGCCGCTTCTACTTATAAGGAAGCAAGTAATAAAACTATTTCTGCTGATTTTCCTCAATTAGCATGAAGTAAATAGAAGCATAATCTTTTTAACATAACTTGGTGCAGAGATGTGGAGAAAATGATATGAATTAAGCACATCAGATTTTTTTACATAATTCATGTAACCTATGGTATAACTGCAATACGATATAACCTGTATATTAATGTACATATAGATTTACAATATTTGTATGCAAATTAATTGTAGACCATAGAAACGGTTGTTAACCTATGTTGTTCTACTTCACTTTCTTTCATTGGTCGCATTTAATGGAATGCACCATATACATTTTGAGAGATATTGCGGTGAAGTTGCTATGACATTTTGTTATACCGATGTCACACGGTCAAATATTTTGGTGCAAAATTCTTTCAATTACAAATTGGATTGTGAGACACGCTCTTAAACACGTTCTATTTCATTACAGTATTAGTATGGATACGTTTATCCGGGCAAAAGCCACTGTGTGTGTGACCTGCAGGAAATGTTACTACGTAAGCGTATATAGACCAATTTGAAAAGGTAAAGGGGATAAATGATCATTATAATGTTAATAGTAATTTGTTTATTATTCTGGAATGCAGTGTTGGCAACAAAGAAGCAAAGTTCCCGTTCACTATAATTATATTGCATTAATTACAATAAGAATATATCAGCATATCAGTTGTATTGTAAAATAAGTAACAGGACTTTTGCGCATTGATATTTTATAATGTCTCTGAAATTAACACAGAGTAACTCATAACTCATAAGCCAAAAGCAATGCAAATGACATTTGAGAAACTTTGAAATATAAAACCGCACTTATTGAGTACCGCAAACAGAACTTCGTCATAAGACGCTTGAACACTCTCTTAGAAGTTCTCACAGTTGAGAACCTAGCAAACCCATCTGACCTGGATGAAACCCGATGATAATGCCTTTTCTCCTCACAAGGGATGGAATGTTGTCTACATTTAAGATGACCAAATTACCAACTGCCAGATTAGTTGAAATCCCTTTCACTAGGATCTCTGCTACAAATGACAAGTATAATCTCGAGACCAAATATTCCACAATATTGAAGATATTGTTGAACATGTTGACAACTTGACAGACGATTGGGAGAGGGATCTTTAAAACTTTGATCGAGCATAGTGTGCAAAAATGGTCCAAACAGAAAATGGCCTGGGATAAGTACTTGTAACATTTCTCGGCCATTGAAAATTAGGATTAGAGTTCGTGAATTTAGTATAGCCTCAGTTTTATAAAACAATGCATATAATTTTTCATAGGTCTACTTTGCTTTAGGGAGTAATCGCTAATTGAAACTTTACACTTTTGATGCGTGCTTTTCAGATTCCACCGATGTGACGAGAGTTCGGAGGAATAAAATGAAAATTAATTCCTCTTTGTGAAGAATAATTTCTAACTTCATTTTGCATTACCTACACTTGAGGTTTAGAATTTTTGAAGCTCATGATAGGCTCCAATAAAATGTATCCATTATTTTAAAAAATGTGTATTTTATCGCGAAACTGGTATACAAACTTCTTCCGACAGCAAATCTTCTGAACGCAACAATTAATCCTGATGCTGATAAGTCTAACACAAAACTCTAAGTGTTTTGCTTTAGTCGATAAGCATATGTATAAAGCTACAGAGCAGTTTACATTAATCTTGCCCCGTCTATCATATTGTTTAATAAATATAGGTCCACAGTAATCAATACCTGTATCGGTGAAGGATATAGAGGATATAACTTAGTTGAGCTAGCTAGCCCATCAACTGTGATGTAGTCTTCCGAACTGAAACATACTGTACATTCGTTCTTGGCTTTCTTCAAGTTCTGAACATTAGGAATCCACGTGAATTACTCCTGCGAGCATCTTTGACAATCAAACTGGCGATGTAATGTTTTGATGGAAATATTAGCGATGCTGTTTATTGAAATTATACTTATGGGTCATCCTGAGATGATGTTTTCCATCAAGGAAGGGATTGAGTAATACCAATAAAAACCATCTATAGTTAACTTATATTCTTGAGATAAACATATTTGTGTTCTTGTTTCACACACATTATGGTTGAGTCCATTAGTTCAGTAACAGTTATTTCTCCTTTTTACCTTCAGTTTTGGTTTGATAATTATAAACAAAACTTAGGCAGAATGTCATAACCATTTGTATTTGTGTCCATGAGGAAAATCTAAAAATGGTTCTTTAACATTCAACTTTGTCTGTCTTGGTTGTTGTCTTTGATTAGCTCTTCTTTCTGTGATCTAAGGTTTCTCTTAATTTCTTAGCTAGTTGGCTTTAATTCAGTTAATCACGCTGGTCCCTTCACCACACAGCTAAATTCTTCAGCTCTTTTGGACCAAGTCTTCGTGAAATCAAATCAAAGGATTATCCTTTGAATTTCCGGTCGCAAACATTGAATGTGTCTTTCCACTTACTCGGTTGTGCACCTACCCATCCAAAAACTACAGTCGTGTTTGACGAGAATCTGACTTTGTTGAACTCCCATTATGCTTTTCACGTACATGTTATTCTTGACCTGTATGACAGAATTTTCACAGTTACATTTCCATTACAATCAATTGATCGAAATTATATACAGGCACCGTAAGCTAATTCAAATGCATCAGAAAATCCACGGAGTCCAATTTCCTCGTATTTTATAATGGCTATAAGGAGTCTTTCAATTATTGTATCATTAATATTAGATAGTTGTATATCTTGCAAGTCCAACGGGACCCTTTCATCCCACTCTATCTTTGGTCGCCATAGTTCATGTATGATCTTTACACTTTTCAATAACTGGTCCCAACAAACCTACGAGAGGTTTTACAACATTTACAGTTTCAAAGCTTCAAGAAGATATGATTTCTCATTTTCAGAAGGAATGCCTTCAAGCAAAGCAATATAATTTGAAGATCATTTTCCGCGATATAAATCAACATTTTTGCAAAATTTAAAAAAATGCTGTTAAGTGTACAGTTTTGGTTAAGACTTGTGCATCTGTAATCAAACCATCAACGTAAAAATCTCTTACAGTAAGGATTGTGTTTCTGGATAGCTATGGGCTTCATCTTCAATAAAATGCTCCAGGCACAGTGTTGCTTAAAACGGGGCTGATCTAGTACCACGTAACTGTGTGTAATTAATAGATTTTCAATGGCATTTCTCCTTTATGTTTACGTATATATTTTTCCTATGCCTATCATCTGGTTTAACCCAATTTTTCCGATAATTGTTGCTATATCATAACAATTCTGCGAGTTAGAAACCTGTGAACGATGGATAATAAGCCATATTCGACAATAGCACTAGTCATTAAGCACTTATTCAATGAAACACCTCTAGTACTTTTGTCTGAAGCATTGGACACCACTCTTAGCTTAGTTGTTGAACTACATTCTTTAAATACTCCATGGTGGGGCATCGAACAATACACTGTCTTTCTTGTGCGACTCGCTAACTTCCTTGTCAGCTGTAACTTCTGGCACGTGTCCCAGTTCTTCATATTCCTTAAGGAAGTGTGTATACTGTTCTCTCAGTCATGGTTCTTTAAGAAAATGGCGTGTTATTTATGGACGCTCTTTAGCTACTGTGGTCCCATTCTATATTGGGTGTGAAAGACCGATTAATTTTGCTGTCTCTATCAGGCTTGAGGTTCTTTTTTTTTTTTTGTGTGCCGTAAATCTACGACACGGGGTCAACGGCTTCACTTCACTTCTGAAGGAAGCCATGCTAAGAATTTTTACAACCGAAAAAATCCATCGTCCTCCGCGACCTTAGGTATATGAAGTAAGCATGGTAACCATTACACCATGGAGGGCGACATGGTTCTTTAAGTATCTTTATCCTAGTCTCATGGATTTTTCCTTGGATGTGCCATAACATTTTCCAAGTGGTTACAATTAGTTCTGAATCTAACATCCTCAAACCTTTCTGTGTTCTCTATAAAATGCTTTTCACACTATATGGTATAAACCATATCTGGCATGTCTAAAATTTACCAGAAGCGTTTCATCACAGTGTGCAGAGAATCACTGTGTTAAATATGAAAATAATATTTAGATTTGTAGTCTGAAATGTAACTAGAGCGTACACTTCCTGAAAGAATATAACCTAATTTCGTATTCTGCAGTGTGGGAAGAACATATTCAATAACATCTTCAGGTTAATTTTTTTACATCCACCAACTTACGCAATTGAAATGTATCTACACTTGTTACTGCACTATGATTTCAATGGGAGCGTTTATTATTAAACTTTCATTTTCATTCCCCTCAACTAACAATTCCCAAGCTATTTTAAAGCCTTCTTCACTTATCTGAATGTGCTGCGTGACACGTTTTGAATCTTTGTTAGCACAAGAAAGTAAATAATAGAAATTTCTAAGCGTTTGAAAAGCTTGCATTTTTTATAACTAGAGATATGTTTACCTTAACGTAACCACTCTTAGAAGATTCTGTTGAAATTAGGAACGGGAAATTTGGCGCATGCACGAAAACGTAATTATGCCCAAATATGACTTACTTTGATAGAAAAATGTCATGCAGAATCCGAAAATAATATCATAAAGCAAAAATATGAACTCTAAATTTACTAAATTACAATTTAATTTGTAAAGAGGTCACTCAAGTGATTAGTGCATCCGATTCCTCAATGATTTAATATCACCGCTCTGTAGAAGAATATTAACACGTTTTGCTATGTATCACACGGTGCTAATTTCATTTTATTTAGTGCATGGAATAATTAAGTAAAGATTTTGAATAGCGTATGTAGCAGAACATCTTAGTTCTCGATCAACATGAATGCTGACCAGATACTGAAACAGAAAGGCTGTAAACTGTTTATAATTCAAGTTAATTCAGCCCATACCTACACTAATTGTTTATTCACGTGCTAGAAATCCTGAAATCAGGAATAAGAGAGCTCAAGAATATGTTGGGGAAAAAAAGGACAAATGGTGTTGGAAGGTTCATTGTGATCTAGGTTAAATTTATTTTACCATCTTTCTTTTTTATTTTTAATTGTTTTCCGCCAAGTGGATGTAAGTAAGTATCATTTGCTACTCTCAACACCTTTAAGAACAGCGTTTAACATTTCTGATGTCACTTGGCTACACAATTAATACCGGGTCTTCAGATTTATTCCGACTTTGGGCGCAGAACGGTTTTTTCATCAGGAAAGTTTCTGCCTTCTTTTCACGCGAGATGGAAGTGACCACTGATCTACTTCCGAACTGGAGGTATACGTTACCGTCAGCATTTTAAATGCTGCAATTGCGAGTTTAGGAGATGCAAATGAATGTTCCAAATGTAAATATTGGTAAGGTATGATACAAGTCCCATTTCACTAAGGTGACTTCCAAACTATTGACAACATCACCCCTTCTCATCGTTCCTTAGTCCTCTACAAACCGCAATGCGTGATAAACTCGCTACCTAGTATTGACGTCATGTGCAAGCAAACGACTGGTGGCAAAGGCCGAATCTGAAGACCTTATATAAGGCAGTAATGAATACAGTATTACCAAAACATAACCTATCTTTTCTCGCGCCAAATTAAAATCGGGTTAAAAAACTCTCTTCATTCCGTGCCAAGCAATAGGTGTTTTCCATTATCAAAATCATTATAATTATTTTCAGATAAATAAATGAAATTACACCGAATTATTTGCTCTGTTTTTACATTATCCTCTTATCATAATTAGAAGTGCTTTTGAATTTGTTAGCATTACATTTGCGTATCATAGCATCCACAATTTGCAACGACATATTTTCTTCCTCCCGTAATCTTGTATTCTCTAGTTATGTAATGCAAGTTAATAGGAAAAAATCCGCTAGTTAAATGAAGAATAGCTAAAAGCCAGATGTTGCACTTAATGAATATTTCGTTGTGCACGAGAAATACTATTAATATTCTTCAGCATTACAATTCAATATAATTTTATAATAAATAAATAATAAACTTCATATTAAATCATGTTTTCATAGATAGGAATAATTCTCAAATCAATCATTGCATATTACCAACAATTACCTCTAAAAGAAGCCTTCAAAAATGTTGACTCTGTATGCAGTGGATTCCACAGATCTCCATATAGAATTAATATCCTTTATTTTGTATCAATTTTAAGCAACTGTATCGATGAATCTTGAAACTCCTGCTATAATTAACGCATACTACTTCGTAGTGGTTGGCAAGTAATGTCATTAAGTGTTATAGAGTGGCGAATACACTCTAAACAGAAACATCTCTTTGCAATGTTTTGTGAAGAATTGAACTATTGTATCAGTTTGCTGTAATACAGAATGGAATATAAATGCTATAGTTTAAGAGCGCTGACCAGGAAGTCACCTATCGGAAAACGCATGTATATGATAATGCTACATTTCAAAACAGGTTTATCTACACAACCTTGTTTTACGACATTGTTACTAAAACGTAAACATTTCCAGTAAAATAGGCTTCCTGTGTAGGTGCGAACTTTTACTGCGGAGGCAAATAAATCATTTGAATTACTGATGCTTTAAAAGTCAAATGCTTGGCTTCTTACTTCTGGTTAATGTTTCATTGCAGAAATTTACGAGTATTTTGCTTCGCCACAGAATATTTATGTGTGTAACCTCTGCATGTTGTTACAAGAAAGCGTGTTTGTATTCCGTACATAATGTTAGGGTTATATATAGGTCTTAAGGCAAATCCTGATACAGTAAACAATTATATGTTGATGCAGGTTATTAATTTAACATCTCAATAAATGACAATAAAGAAAATTATAATTGCACAAATTATAATTTGGGAGGAGACCGATCACAGTGTACAACAAAAACCCATTGAAAATGGTTCTGACTTAGGACCGAAATCCGGATTTGGAGGTCCAACTATAGCTATGTGCGTGAGTAATCTTAAATTTGCACCATTTTATTACAATACAGGGTATTGTATACCACCCAAAAAGTCAATACCTAGATATCATTGAATATACACGTTTCAGAGTCCTCTGTATGCAAACAAAACCACTTATAGAAGAAGGTTCGAGTGTGTTTGTGTGTGTCTGTTTGTCTGCCTGCCTGCCTGCCTGCCTGCCTGTCAGTCAGTCAGTTTGTGTGTACGTATGTGTCTGTATGTGAACACGATAACTCAAAAACGAAAAGTTGGTTAAATACTAAACATAAAGTTAAGCTTCATTAATCTTCCAAGGATGCGACACGAAGATTTTCATGAAAATACCTTATCGAAACTACTCTTTATTCTGAGAAAAAAATCCAAAATGTTGATATTGTCAAAAATGACTGACAAATTTGATTAAAATACCGTATATTAACCTATACATAATAAATAAAATGTATACCTTGAATTTTCTGGGAAAAGCCTCTGAAGTCCTCTTTAATTCTGAATGACTTTGCATAGCTGGTAAACTGTAAGATATAGATAAAAAGTTACCACATAAAAAATGTAGATCTGGTTAAAACACACAATTCCTGTCATACTATATTTGTAGAGTGAACGGGATATTCCTTATTATTGGTTTCAATTTTAAAATACACTTTTTTCAAACAGGAAATCTTAATTCCCTTTTCATTTGTTTTACTCCTGACCATGCAAATAGAAGCGAATTTCAATATCAATCGTAAATAATTTATATATTTGACTATAGCTTTAGCCTAGTGTATTTCCTTATTTCCCTTCTACAAAGTGATTTATATAGAACTGACATATTTCTTTCTTTAATTATTGCGTTGAAAATTCATTCAGTGCCCCAATTTTAGCTTCAAATTAAGCAGAATGTTCTGGAGTTTCGATTCCTTGTCGCTAGATGCGCAGATGTTTAACCAGACTGTGAACACTGCAGAGCACCGACTGATTTTCATAGAGTTTGTTGAGCAACTGGACGAT
The DNA here is from genome assembly GCA_030762935.1 of Hymenopus coronatus. NCBI lineage: Eukaryota > Metazoa > Arthropoda > Insecta > Mantodea > Hymenopodidae > Hymenopus > Hymenopus coronatus. The sequence continues at coordinate 98,776,311 of CM060888.1, forward strand.
GTAGAGCTGAGTCAAGGGTATTTTCAGCAAGATGACGCTACATGCCAAACATAAAATGAATCCATGAACCTAATTGCAAGTTTTTTTGACGACCGGATAACCTCCACGAACCTGTGGCCACCGAGATCTCCGGATTTGACATCTCCGGACTTCTTTCTATGGGGTTACTTAAAAGACAAGGTTTACGTCACACATCCCCAGACATTGGACGATCTGAAGCACAACATTGCAAAAGAGATTCAAGCTATGACAACAGAGTCCTCCAACGAGTGGCCAATAACATGGAACGACGTGTTGAGTTCTGCCTTATGCAGGATGGAGGACATTTTCAACATTTTCTATAGAGGTAAATAATCTCCCAAAATTCCTCTACAATTTAGTTGTCGCTAATAAAATTCGTTTTGAAAAAATTAAAGAAAGAAATGTCAGCTCTATATAAATGACCCTGTATTTATAAGGAACTAAGTAATAAGAGAATTTCCGCTGTTTATCTCGATCAGGCATAAAGATAGAAGAATAATCTGGAGTAAGTTGTTTGCAGAACAATAGAAAAAGTCACGTGAATGGAACACATAAGATTTTTTATGCGCTGCTTGTATCTGTTGGAGTGAAGAAATTTATATCCTTCAAATAAACTATCCGCATTAACTGGAATACGGGATATTTATTTTACTTTCAGATCTATTGACGATATTAGGCCAGCGGTGACAAATCGTGTACCACCAATATTTTTCACATCGACTGCCGAACCTTTTCTCGCGCTTAAGCAAACATTCTATGAAACTGTTTACATTTTGCTTTTTATGTTTTTTTTTTTTTTTTTTTTTTTTTAGAAAGACACTTAATAAATTGAAACTTATCGTATTTATATTGCATTTTAATATGATTTTCTATTTGTCATTTGCATTTTCAAGACATTAAGCTGTGATTTAAAAGCCATAAAAAATGAAAATACGAGAGTAAGACATTTATGAGCATTTTGTGCTATTAAGTATTTGCGTAAAATCACGATTGTTATAAATAATAAATAGAAAAGTATAAACTATTAAGTTACGCGAAAATATCTTCAAATTTCAGTCAACCTACCTTCTTACCTTAATGGAGGTTGGGTTGAATTAAACTGCGTCAATGTTGTATAAAAGAAATACAAAAATTACATAAATATATACAAATTTCTTAAAATAACTATTTCTAAAATTATATCCTTAGAATTAAAACCTGAATTGCAATTCATTTTGGAAAGGATCAATTTCTTCCCGAAGAACAGCCCTATGAAACTTATTTATTAATAAACTCCAAACCTTTAATTGAAAACAAAACAATTAATAAAGGAAACACTTTAGTTTTCATTTCTGTTTTCAGCATTATTTATACAACAATTTAGTAAGTTTTATTCCTATATATCTGCAGTTTCTCTGTTACGAAAGGCCATTGCATCAAGTTTTGAAACGGTTAATTCTCCTATAAGAAGGCTGCAAGCGTTCTTACATTTCTAATACTTTTGTGTACTGCAATTAAAAAGAATAACAGTTCAAAATTACAATAAATGACTATCATTGCGAAATACTTCCGGCTTCCAAGCAATAAAGTTAAATACTGCACCTGAAATAACTTTGTAATTGTGAAGATGTGACCTTTAGACCTTGTGTTGTATTACAATAATTATACATGTGACCTCATAATATGTATTCATATCCCCTTATTAAGCGCCGCAAACAACATATCATCTTGAAATATTAATGCTAGTTTGCAACGGTTCCGAAGAGGCATTTAGATCTGATTATCTTGTTGAGTAACAATGCACTTGTAGTAAATGCTATTCCATAACTAGTGTTTTTTTTCTCTCTTTTCTTTCTTCTATCTCTTTCTATGCTTTCATTAGAATCAGCGTGAGTCAAACAGATGGGATTAGCTGCGGAGTGTCTTCCGTGTATTTTTTGTTACTCTTGAATTAAAATAATGTCTGTTCCAGGATGTTTATGCGACAGTGAATCTTGATCAATAGGAGTTCACCACAAAGTACAACAGAGATGAAGTGTTTGGATTTATGTTAATGTTATAAAACGGGACATAATAGCAATGAGGACTTCGGCCAGGGCGGTTCAATCAGTACACGTGCTAGGAATGAAGACGCCATTTTTAAACCAAACTATTTATTTCTCAACGTGGTACCTTTTTAGGAGTATACACTTCTCTCAAAATTGCTGCCATTTTAACCCCTCCAAAATATAGTAATTATCAAACTCTGCAAAATATCCTCTGTCTCGACGATAACGATTATGTCTCGAGACTGTCTCGACTCTCTTAAAGTTGCTCCGTGAGCCACGTTTGGGAACAAGAAGAAATCACAGTTAGCCCGGTCAGGAGAATATGGGCGCCTGCTGAATCAATCCAGTTCATGCAGTTTGGGGCAAGAACTCCGGATGAATTTGCTACTGCATTGCCGTGGTGAAACAGCACTTTCTTCTTCGCCAAATAGAGCCGTGTTTGCTTAAAGTTATTTCGAATCGGACCAATAACTCACTGCAGTATTGTCCACTAATCGCTTTTCTTCCTTTTTCTAAGAAGTCAACGAGTATGACACCTTGCACATCCCAAAAACTCGTCGCTATCACTTTTCCAGTTTTGGGACTGACTTTGCTTTTCACCGGAAGCATCTAATTGTTTTGATTGTTGCTTGGTTTCTGGATTATGTTGATGAATCAGGTTCATCTACGGTGACAACTAGATGCAGAAAAGTCCTTCGAATTACGCTTAAATAATCTCAAACACAGTTTTGAAGTTAAAGACGTACAAACGTGTTGCCCATTGTGAGTAATCAAGGCAGCCATGAGATCCACATTTTCAATTCCACCTTATGCAAAATATGAATATCTATTCCCTAAGGACACACCTATGGCCTCTGTCACCTTGCAAACTTTCGTTCGACGCTCAACGAAAAGTCATATCGTGAAATTTTTCAATAAAAAGGGAATTATTAGGAACAGTGAGTGTGTGTGTGTGTGTGTGTATGTGTGTGTGAGAGAGAGAGAGAAAGAGACAGACAGAGAGAGATCAAAAGCGAAATCTTCGATAAATTCCAAACTTGATATTTAGGTTAAGAGTGTTCCAGAGATTCAAGGAAATCTACGCAAACTCCGGTTACATACAGAATTTTGCTTTATGTTTTATTTTATAAAATAATACAAAGAATATAGATTATAATACCATAAACAGATTATTTGTATGGAAGATAAAATGTAATAGCCTGGGAAGTCCCTTCTGAAGAAGTAGTTTTTATTATTTTTGTGTAACGGATAAACCACAAGAGATATATAAAAATGTGATGAAAATGTAGATTTGTCTAAAATTCAACATCTATTTAAAATGATTTTTGTGACATCAGCCATCTCCGACGTATTCGTTATTATTAGATTTTTTCAATGCTTTAAGGTGTTGTCGTTATTCAGTTTTTTTTCTCGCGATTTCATGTAGAGCATATAGAGTTTCAAGGTACATATATATATAGCGACCGAGTTTTTAAACATTTTACTTTTGCTATTCCTTTAAATTTATAATAAATGGGCAATAAAATGTGTATGCTAAAGTTTAAAGATCACTTAAAGCAGGAAGCAGGATAAGATTTTGCACGTCGTCTTTGTAGACGCGATATAAAAATAAATGGTAATGGGTAGAGAAAGTCATGTGAATATAACACCAGATTTTTTTTCTTAGAAATTGATGTTCTCTTTGCCACCCATTAAATATTTGTTAGTTTAAAAACAATTCAAAAGGAGGTAAAATTCCAAAATGATCTTCTAGTTGTAGAGAATAACACTATAGTATAACTTCTACATTTATTTGTGAAGTAGAGCCTGATGAATTGTTGAGTGTGCAATTTCAACAATGGCAGCTTCTATAAAAGAGCACAAGAGTTCCTGAACACCATAACTGATGACTTCTTGAATATTATTCTTCGAATGCCATTAAACGTAACACACATGCAGTAATTTTAAGCCTCCCGCGCCATGCTTCTAAGCTGATGAAATGAAGCATTAAGGTCGGTAGCACATTTTGACCTGTGTAAGTTTGTAGAGACTTTTGCGCATGCGCGACTGGTATGACGTAATTTCCTTAAGGTCAAATACACAAGGATCGTGCACACTTGCAATCGTATTCGATGACGAAACTTCTTCTACCATGCTGTTTCCGTAAGAACAGTACAGTTTTACGATTATGCCATTAGAGGTGGATCAGTGTGGCATAAGTCAAGGTCGCTAGATGGCAGTAATGTTAATGATTCTTAATGCACGTCTTAAGCTAATCCTGCGATATAATGACCTTAGCAGAAATAGGTAACCTACATGAGTGAGGAATCATATTTCTGAATATTGATATTTTCAACAGAAATTTTATTTAAAGATAACTTTGGTCTTGTCATAGAACACCATACTGATGCATGCATACAAAAAAAACTACCCTTTCTTTCGTAAGACAACATATGTAGCATCCTCGTGGTCGCCTTTGTTGTTGGGATAGGCTGCAGTTGTAACTTGTTCACAATCATCACTGTTATGGATTAGGTGCTATTTCACATTTCCATAGCTATATGACTCTTAAATTTTATAAACACCCAGAATGTATACTGAGTTTTAGTAACAGAAAAACAGATGTTAAGAACAACATCCGGATACTTAAAGTACTGAATATAAGAGCAATGCAACATCTTATCATAGAGCATTCGTACATTGTTACACCATGTTCTATAAAAATGTTCCAGCAGTTGTAGAACTATATCTCACGAACTGACAGTAGCACAGAGTACAGGCTTGATGTAGAATAGACATCTGTCGTCAGTGTTTCGCTAATCCCGTGGAGGCAGATATATCAAAAGAATTGTGTTATGTGCAGAAACATCGTCAGATCTACTTCAACAATTCTGACAATTCTAAATGTGGCTCTCCGTCTCATTCATTTGCCCTGTTGTTTAAAAAGGCTAGTTCTAGTGTTCAGAGTTGCGAAAGTACATTGTGTGTGAGATGGAAATGACAAAATGCTAATGATCTCTTTTCATTGAGTAGAAAGAGCTAAGCAGTTTTTACTTTGTTTAATTTACTGAAAGCGAATGAGTGTTCTGTGACACGATAATGTAACAGTATCTTGTATCCTATCATCTGCCCAGGTCCATGGATCATTTATCCTTGGCGGATCTTTGTTTTTCTCATTAAAATCCAAAGTTAGGCACCTATTGCTATGAAATAATGGAACTAGTTGAAAGACGACTCAAAACATAGAAAGTAATAGTATTTACTTCAGCTGAATTAAATTCTATATTGGAATGTATACGAATAAATAATGATTAAAAGAGGCGTTTTTAGGTATCAGTTATGTTTGTATGTAGTGACCAGCATTAAGATGCCGCAGAATATAATAGTGAAAGAAGAAAGAGAGGAAAAGAGTGATAACTTCATGTTTGAAAAGCGTTTAAATAGCTTAAAATTGTAACCAATAACACAGAATATCTCGGAAACGAATAACTTTACGACAAAGAAAAGTATGTGACATGAATTGTGTGTTTTAACATCAACATTTTTTGTAGTAAGTTTCTTTCTACCTCTCACAGTTTACCTTTATACATATTTACAAACTATTACAGCTATACAAAATATTAAACTTAAACAAAAGTTATACAAGAGTTGTCCAGAATGAAGAGGTCTTGAGAGGCTGTTCCCCAAAAAATTAGGATCAATTTTAAACAACTTTAGTTTGTCACAAACAATGGTATTTTAATCAAAATCGTTAGAGCCATTTTCCAGAAAATCAAAATTTTCGAAATAGGTTCCATGGAAAAGGTAGTTGGGGGTGACAGATATTTCTGAAAATCTTCTGTCCCATCCTTGTAAGATACAGAATTTAAATACCAAGTTTAATGTTTAACCGACTGTTTTTGAGTTATGCTGTACACACACCCACACACGAACATGTTTCTAAAAATGCGTTGTTTTTTTTTAATTCAGAGGACCGGTGAAATGTGGGTATAAAAATCGTAAGTGGAATACAATACCTTCTCTATCTACTATGTCCTGCAGCGTACATACGAACTAGGATAACTAAAAAAAAAAAAAAAAAAACAATCCGCGGGAAGAGATTTTACACTGATCACAAAGTTACTGAAGAGGTATGGCGAAGACGTGTATAGTATTCTGTAGATGTACAAATTCTCCTATGTATTTGGCATAAGAGGGGATATTTGAACGGAAATTTTGTATAAAAATCTTATGTATTACACTCATATGATTTTCTCTAGGTGCTCCACAAACAAACTTCTTCTTTCTACACAATGCTAATCGAAATAAACATTAGCAAAAAATTCTAATTACTTAGTTCCCTATAAGTAGAAGGAAACTAAAGGAATGCACTAGGCTAAAGTGATACTCAAATGTTTTAAAAGCGTCGTTATGCGATTGCCATTGCAAATCGCTTCTTTGCTTGGCCAGGAGTAGAACAAAAGAAAAACGGACACTCGCTTGAGAAAAGTATGTGCTTTACAATTTAAACCAATAACAAGGAATATCTCAGAAACAGTTATCCCGACAACAAAAACGTAAATGACATAAATTGTGTGTTTTGACGAGACCTAAATTTCATGTGCAGTTTGTTTTTGCCTATATCTTAGCAGTTAAGCAAAATTCGGCAAAATTCATAAAAAATAAAGAAATCTTCAGAGGCTATTTCCAGAAAGTTCAAGGTATACATTTTATTTGTGATCTAAATATTACTAAAATAGGAGATTTTAATCAAAATCGTTATAGCCATTTTTGAGAAAATCTAAATTTTCTAAATTTTTTCTATGTAATGAGTAGTTTGGGGTGGGGGATTTTTCTCAAAATCTTCGCGTCGCACGGTGGAAGATACTAAACGAAAATATCAAGTTTGGTATTTGCCGACATTTCGTTTTTGGGTTATCAAGTTCACGGAAACACACGGACTTTTTTCTCATTTTTTTTTATACAAGAGACCCTAAAACGTGTATTTCCGGTGAAATCTGTAGGTACACATAGGGTTTTCTTATAAAGGAACCTGAAACGTTTGTTTCTGGTGAAAGAGAAACTTATGTAAATGGTGCACATCAGATTTTGTTTTTCTAATAAAGGAACCCTAGGACGAGTATTTCTGGTGAAGTTTCCGTATCAAATTTGTTGGAGTGTAATATTTCTCTACCTTTGAACCATGTACTATGTGTCGAAAGTAAAACTTATGTAATGTAAACTTATTTTTAGTTTCTCTAGCCCGTATGTACAATACATAGTGGATAAGAGAAGGTATGTTTTCCACCCAAAAAATCGACGTCGAGATTTCACCTAAATATGTTTTGAGGTCCCCTGTGACCGAAGAAAAAGCTTTTTTATAACAAGGCCGTGTGTGTTTGTGGACAGCGTAGCTCAAAAACGAAAAGACCGTTAAAAACCAAACTTGGTATTTAAGTTTAGTATATTTCAAGGATGCGACATAAAGATGTTTAAGATAATCCACCCACTACAAACTACCCTTTACGAGAAACATTTTTGAAAATTTTGTCTTACGATTTTGATTAAAATACCATATATTAAACAAAAATTATATCACAAACTATATATTTAGAATTTTCTGGGAAAAACCTTTGAAGACCTGTTCATTCTGAATGACTTTTGCAGAATTTTGCATAGTGGCTAAATCGTAAGAGTTAGACAAAAACCTACTCCACAACAAATACAGATCTCGTTAAAACATATAAATTATGCCATACACCTTTTTATGTTGAGCTGCCCGTTTCTGAAATATAAAATAAATGCTCTAGGCCATGTAAAGCGAATCGAACTTCATTTGTTTTACATAGGGGCAGCTTTTTAAAGATTTGACTATCGATTTATATCTCTTCTACGTACAAGGAAGCAAGTATTAAGACAATTTATGTTAATATTTACCTTGATTTGCATGTAGATAAAAGAATATTTTTTTTGACTTAACGTCCTTTAACCTAGTTGATCGTATCGGATGAGGAATGAAATTAGAGAAATGATGCTCAAATGATCTCGGGGTCCATGAAGCTTAAAGTTACCCGACATTCGTCTTCTCAGGACAAGGGAAAATCCCGAGAAAACCCTTAAACGAGTAACTCCCCTAAGCGAGATTCAAACGCACGACCTTTTGAATGTGAGGTAGACACGCTACCACTACACTACCAAGGCGGGCGAATAATCTTTTGTAAGGACAGTTGTTTGTATAAAGTATAGAGAAAGTCATGTGAATGGAGCACATCAGATTTTTTTGAACAATAGTTTGTTTGCAGAACGGGTAGAGAGAGTAATGTGAACGGAACACATCAGATTTTTCTTTATTCGATTCTTCGTATCCTATGTAGGAAAATAAGGGCGTTGTAATATTGTATAGATACTGAATTGAATTGAAGAGTCACTTTAAGACATCTAGAAACTGTGTTTTTTCCCTTCAAAATGATCAGAAAGCCAATATGCCTTTGTTACTAAACACGGTATGTATACATGCAGCACGAATGTGAAACCTTATCTGCTTAGTAACTTGTAGCACATAAGAGTCTATTCTTACTTCATATATGTACCTTGGCATATAAACTCCAGAAAGTCTTTTTAACTTTTTACTGTCTTGATCGCATGAGGCAAACAATTATAAGTCTGTGCAAATCATAGTACCTAGACCATGCTGGAATATTGTAAAGAAAAGTAATTTGATGTGTTACACTCAGAACAGCAGCAAACCATTCTTACAAAATCTCTTTATTTTTTATATTGCATGCTAATCGAGACAAACATTAGCAGAAATGTTCTTATTACTTAAGTTGATTTCCTTGTAGGTAGATGCGGCAATAGGAATATACTGGGCTAAATCGACAGTCAAAACCTTTAATACGCTGATCCCTCTGTAATGGTTTTGAAATTAGGTTCTCTTTGCATGGCCAGGAGAGACGATCTAACGAGATCTAAATTTTGTTTTAGTACATTTTTTTTCTTTCCCTTACAGTTTATCATCTATGCAAAAGCCATCCAGAATGTATTCAGAGATTATTCCCAGAAGATGAATTTCTTTGTCCTGAAAATATCTTAAACATATGGTATTGTAATTAAAATAGTTAGCCATTTTTGAGATTGTCTAAAATTAAAAAAAAAATAAATATATATATATATATATATATATATATATATATATATATATATATATATATATGCCATGTAGAGGATAGTTGGGTTGGGAGATTGCTTTAAAATCTTAGTGTCTCATCCTTATATGATGTAGAACTTGAATACAAGCTTGATGTTAACGGACTTTTCGTTTTTGAACTACGATGTTCACGGACACACACACCACGGACTTTTTTTTTCTGAAAATGTCCCTGTTATTTAGGGGGATATTAAAACGTACATTTACGGTAAAATCTTGACATCGAAATTAAAGGTGCAATGCAATACTTTCCTTTCTATACTGGTGGAGAAAGTAAAAAATCGCTCAAAATACTCACTCATGTATCCAGATTTAATTTTTAAGGCTTAACGCTAGAGTACCTTTGTGACATAACTGCGTAAATAGATCTTCATTTTGATTGATAAACATTTGAAAAATTCGCATTAATAATTTTAAATAGTGGTATTTTGTGTTGAATATTTTACTAAAATTCGTATTAATTTATTACTGAAAGTAAAATTGACAGGTAACTAAGTTAACATTAAAATCCCTTATTTCCAAATTCAAAACCATTTATTTCAAATCAATATCGTGAATATAATCAAATATCACATATCAGACATCACCAAACTGTAGCATATAACAGGTTGTGATATTTTGTTTTTTCATTGGTTTCTTCTATCACAACTAAATTATAAACTAGAGAAAAATCTCTCGTTGTCAGCATTTGATACCGATAGCCAAAGACATTGAAGGGAGTTTTCTCAGAAAACGTGGTAGCACTCGAGAAGCTGTTAGTACATCTAAGTTGTTACCGTTAGCTGTTCAAAAATGACATACAGTTTTTGTAACAAAGTAACTAATCAGAATTAATACAACTAGTTTTAAATACATTTAGTTGCTGCAATTGCATATATATACATAAATATGAACTCTGATGAACATTTTATTCTGGTTGATTTTTTCAGAATTTTGTATAACGGTTAAACCTTAAGAGATAGACAAAAACTTACTACACAAAAAGTGTAGATCTCTTTAAAACATTTAATTTGTCACATGCGTTTCCAAGAGACATTCCTTGCTATTCGTTTCAATTTTAAAATACTTCTACCTTTCTCAGATGGAAGTGTCCGTTTTTCTTTTGTTCTATTCCTGGCCAAGCAAAGAAGCGAATTTCAGTGATAGCATAATGATAGATTTTAAAACGTTTGACTATCGCTTTAGCTTAGCGCATTCCTTTAGTTCCTTTCTACTTATAAGCAACTAAGTAATAAGTACATTCTACTAATATTTATTTTGATTAGCATGGTGTAGAAAGAAGAATAATATTTTGTAAGAAGTATGTTTGTAGAACGGTTAGAGAAAGTCATGTGAGTGTAACACATCAGATTTTTCAGGCTGGTTCTATTTTTTCAATCTCGTTCTACTACACATGGCTTGTGTAGAAGAACATTAATTACTAAATATGTATATAGATTGTGATTGGGACAGCGTTGCCACTTTGATTTGGCCAGTGCCACCCTTACTAACATTTAGCGGCATCATCTTGATGGAGGATCCGGCACGGCGATCTCCCTATAGATGCGGCGAATTCATTCCCTCGTGTCGATATTGAACGTCCATCGCGTTGTTTCTTTTCGGGTTTTAAAAATTGCAATGCAGCTCAAGAGTAGTCCTTGCAGGCCTGACGAATCTCAGCGGCAGTGTTGTTCATCCTCTGTGGTCTAGAGGCAACATGCAGCAAGAGTTGAAGCTTTCACGGAGATAATTATTGCTTAGAGCTTCTCGGGTTACCAGCCATGTGATATTGCTAACTCTTCTTGAAGAAGGCCATAGAGTTATCATGGCCGAAAGCTCGAGCGATTTATCAATATCACACGGCTGGTAACCCGAGAGGCTCAAACCCGTCAGAGGACAATGGACGTACAAATCCTTAGCGTGACTTCCTTTTGATGAGCAATAAAGCTGGTGATCCCGTATCGTAGGTTTACGGTTTTTACGTAAAATAACCTCTTGCATGATAGAAACTATGAGCAAAATTAAGTGTTTTTTCACGCTCAATACAGAATCAAAGTAGTAAAATAGCGTCCATTTATAAATAAAGTAACAAATTGATTAATAATGTGTAGATTTTGCAATAGAACTAAATTTGATTGCACAATACTGCTCGGTGATATATCTAAACACTCGACAAAAACAGTTAACACACTTTCACTTTAGCCTAAATCTATACATTTCAAAGGCTCGGAGACAATTGAACCGGGTGTCCTAGCTTATGTGACACTTTCCACACACTATTCAGAATCCCACCTTCATCTCTTCGTGTCGGCTAGGTAGTCTGTATTCACAGGAAATTCAAAACGTACATTATATTTCTAATTATTCAATGCATTGAAGATAAACAGCAGTCTTTGATCAGCTGCACTTTTTCTTTGGTCCTGTTGTTACTAAATAGCATAAATCCTGAAGTGTTGACGCATTGCAGAAATCTTAACTACATAATATAACGCAATACGAGTATTTTTCAACAAGTGTTAATGGAAAATAATATACTTACTAGTCTGCGACCATCTTCTCAGTTAATATAAGATATCCGTTCAAAATTTCTCTTTTTATGCCATAATTTAGCATGTCCTGCTAAAGTGATTATAACTTAATACAAAAGAAATAAAGCAAAACTTTCTTACATAAGGGTCATTGGAAGGTTTTATTATCCAGAAATTTTAATTCGTACATCTATAGAATCACAACAAAGGTTTTGTCAGTGTTTCTAAACATACAAGCAAAGAAGCTAGTAATTAAATAAATATAAGGCAAAATCAAGCATTTCTTTTTAAACCTGTTTTATATCTATTCTAGTATACTCCTCACAATAAAAGGTACCCGGCTTTTGTTTCCATACCCTGCAAGGTTTTTTCTGCAAGCATGTTCTTACGATACTAATGTGTACAAGGGCTTTGTAAATTATTTTGATATTTTAGTAGTAATCTATGAAATGAAAATACAAGCTTTATAGTCCCATGTCCGTCTGAATGAATAGGGTTTTCAATGGTAAGAATTATCAAAATCAGTTAATTGTTTTGGGACTCTCTCTCTCTCTCTCTCTCTCTCGCACACACACACACACACACTCACATTTTCTCTCTTTATAATATAGGTATGGATATGCTATTTTAATCTGATATTTTGAGTTGGTTTTTAGAAAATAATTGCGGAACTTTTTTTTTTCGTGTAAAAGGTAGTATAGGGCTGAAACATTTACTTGCAGATTCGTGCCCTATCCTTGGAATATGCGGAACTTAAAAATAAAGTTTGATATTTAACTGATTTTACATTTTTATATTCTCCAGCACGTATTTACAATGTGCATAGCAGAGAGAGAGAGAGAGAGAGAGAGAGAGAGAGAGAAGGTATTGTATTGCACCCAAAAAGTATATCGAGATTTCACCGCAAATACGTATCTTGAATCCCCATGAATCCAAAAGGAGGAGGATATTTTTAAAAAAAAAAAAATATGTGCGTGTGTGTATGTATGTGTGTGTGTGTGAGGTATTTAAGTTCAATATCTTCCACAGATGCAACACGAAGATTTTGAAGAAAATCCTCCTCCCCCCATTTCCCTTTTATGTTTGAAAATACTGATTTTTCTCAGAAATGTCTCAAACGATTTTGATTAAAATACGATATTCTTAAGATATTTTTATGACAAACTAAATGCATATCTTGAATATCCAGAGAATAACATCTGAAGATATATTTATTCTGGATGATTTTTATATAACTGGTAAATCGTAAGATATAGAAAAAAATTATTACACATAAATACGGATTTCATTAAAACACAGTATACTTTTCTTCTAGAGTTAATAACATAGTTCTTATTATTGGTTTCAAACTTAAACTACTTAAACGTTTCTCAAACGGGAAGACATTTTTCGTTGCATACCTCTTTTGTTTTACTCCTAGCTAGGCAAGGAGAATCGAATTTGAATTATTTCACATAGCGATAGCTTTTAAAAGATTTAACTAATGCGTCAGCACAAATAAAAATTTGACTAACGCGTTAGCCTAATACTCCCTTATTTCCCTTCTGCTTACAAGGAAGCAAGTAATAAGAACATTTTTGATAATCTTTTACTCGAATAGCATGATGTAGATAAATGAATAATGTTTCTAAGAATAGGTTTTTGCAGAACAGGGAGACAAAGTTGTATGAATGAAACACATAAGGATTTTAGTTACGTTATTTACATACAGATAACTTATGGATACGCTAGGCACGCGCATGCGCGCTCGCACAAACACATAGATACTTGTTTTAAAGAAATTATATTCAGTGGATTCCAAGACTGTATATTCTGTGAAATCTGTACGTACAATTTTTGGCTGGAGTACAATACTTTCTCATATACATTTTGGAGAAGGTAAAATTTTGTCTGTTCCTATATGTGCGTGTGCGCACTCATGTGAGTGTGTGTTAACAGAAATAAAGTAATATTACTCCATTATGTGTATTTTTATTTTCCTCTTTCAATTTCCTGCGCTGCAACTTGAATTCACTGCCTACGTTCACGACGGAGACAATAATAAGTGCTATGAAAACTCGTTGATTCTAGAAAACTCTATGCTTCAAACGTGGGGGGATAGTAGGACTGATTGATTTGCAGATTTTTCATAGAACCTCGAATGATTCATGAACCTCGGACAAAAGTTTTCAGCCATTAACAAAATTTGGCTCCCTTGCATGCCAATATCGCTGAACATTACGCACACACAACTTTATATATAAGTTTTAGTACACAGTCAATAAAATACTCATTATTCAACAAAATGTTTCGTTGGACTATTAGGATTGCTTCAAATTAGCATATCATATATTTCATTGGGGAAGTTAATGATGTGTAAAATACTTTATGTAGGTACCAAATGTCAGTGACCATTTTTACCATTGCGCCATTGAATTGCAGGAAAAGTTCTCACAAGGAAACATCTACTTTCTGAATTTAAATTTTGATTCATTGGCCATAATGTGTAAGCACCCTGTCATCAGTTTGATTATATACGTACATACTATCCATTTTAAGAGTACGCATGTCAAGTGACAGCTCAAATCCCATGTGCATTTATGAAAATTGAAGTTGATGTGCTATATCATACATTAGTTATATCTATCTGGGTGTGTTCGGTTGCATTTACTACACCACCAGGGTGGGTACAGTTCACGTATGACCGACAACTTTGGAAGGTCGATAGTGACAAGATTTATTATAGTTTGTACTTGGCAAACGCCCATCCGTATTACATATTAAGTTTTCCGACATGTTTCCGGAGGGCAGGCTAATCATGGAAACTCAAAGATACAGTGTTGTCAAATGGCAAGCCTATAAAAGCATAAAGTTTGAGATTCACATCACAAAACTACAGGTGTAACAGGTAGGTTAAACATCTTAACAGCTGTCTTTGTTAGCAGAGGTTGTAGTAGTGTCAAAAGCCAAGAGGATGTAGATACTGTTACAATAGAAAGAAACCACTTACCATTCAACTGTATCATGCAATCTTTTGTGCTAGTAACTAGTTGCTGGTGTTCTTTTGTGCGTAACCTGTGTGATCCTGCTAATGAACGTTGATGTGTTACTATTTTTGTTTCTTCCTTTCTGAACTTGATACACGATGCAGAAGTATAGAACTAGTGAAACATTCTTTGCTGCATTTGAACATAATTTATTTGATTAGGAAACCAAGTTTGTGACTACTTTCAGAGGTAAATTGGACAACTTCTAGGAAAACGATAACTTCTTGAACACAAGTGTTATGTATTTCTCAAAACCTTAATATGGGTGACATCGAACCTGCAATTTGTAAATTTATTTCTTTGTATAATGTAGTAATTTTTGTTTTATAAAATAGACAAATAAGAGATATTCCCTTTGCCCTGAAAGCCACCAAATAATTACTAATCCCTTCTAATCTGGTTTACAAATTTGTGAACATTATTAATAGTTCAGTATTCGCCATTCATTAATCTTTATTATCCGTAAAGAGATGGTTATATACCATCTCCGATGACATCAAGAAAACTTAATTTTAGAAACGTATTGTATTATCTTAACACAGGGTGTCTATTAATAATGGAAATCTATAATCTGATTTAAGAGATCATTACTTGTTTTTCAGTCATCAGATAATTCTTCTTTAGACAATCAAGTGATTGTTAAAATGCCTATAGTTCTATAACAAGCTCACATCACCCGTCACTCTTGTTAAGTGAAAAATTGTAAGATGAGTGATCAAAAAGCTGTACTGAAATTATCCACGTAGTATCTATGATAGTGCGCAGTCTCTGTGCAAATGTATGGGAAACAAATGACGGACACTTAACGTGTCAAGATGTGCTGCTTCAAATGGAGAGAATATTCAAATGAACAACAGTAGATATTTTGTAAATTGGCGATGTCGTAAGAGGTTTTGACATAAATTGTATATCTTATTGCTGCCTATATTTTTCTATAATATTCTCTAAAATTAAAATTTATACAAAATTCAATCATACGCCACTTCAAATTATTAAATATATAATCAACATAGTTAAGAGAAATTTAGAGAAAATAGAAAATAATAAGAATTAGTGTATATAAATGCTGATTAGTATCGAAGGCATTTCTGTAAATCTTTTCCTTGCATCCTTAAAAAGCGCCTAGAGTTTTTGAAATGTCGTACATTACTGGTTCGTCGTTGTTGAGTTATGCAGCAACACACACAAACATAACACATATTTCTAGGTAATCATAATTAGTGTGAATTGGATCGAAGAAAATCACTTTTTACTTGTAGTAAATGTATTTGAGCTGTCTTTAAAATGTTAAGGAATAAAAAATAGCTTGTGACTTACACATCAGAATTTTGCTTTCGTGACATATCTGTTTAAATAGTTAATACTGTTATTCGGATAATTGGATTATCTTAATGATTTTTCATTGAGCAAGGCAACATTTTCATTATTGTGCGCGAGTAAACGATCCGAATAGCTCATCTTTCTCATCGATCTTTTAGGAGTCGAGAGAACCACATTGACAGTGTTCCATCAACATTTCCGCCTCCTTTGACCTTGGCCCCTGTAATTTTCTATCTCCCATATTCATAGAGATAACTTTGAAGTATTTTAAAAGACCACGACCAAAATTATCTTGCACAAAATGTGTGACCTCCTGTTTCGATGAAAGCCACCACAAACACAGCGTTGGATCCCTTCCCCCAAAATGCTTACGTAACACATGGCATAGAAAAACTGGAATGCTTATCTGTGTAGCATTTCGTGTTCAAGGTGAGAAACCTACTAATGTGTATGTGTATTTCACATTTCAGGACAAGGAGATGGTTAACATTTTGCCTGTCAGCTCACCGGAATCTCCAGTTGCCACTTCTACGCCACGACAGACCGAAAATGTAAGTATCCTTGGATTTGCTCTATGCTTCAAGACTTTGAAAATTCAGTCTTTTGCATTGGCGCTGTTTGGTTTTGTCTGCTTGTCTTTAATGTATATTATACCGTTTATTTTATATTTATATCATTTGTTCCATTTAACTTAAGTTCACATAGATGGCCTGGACTTTGGAGTCATTGCTCTTTGTTCACTCATTTGCTGTTTGTTTTAGACTTCGTTCACTTTATTCCTTTTAGTTCTTCTTTTAACTTAATACACAGGCAAACTTTTAGATAGGGATTAATTCTGATTAAATATGAATTCCAATTCTGATGCAGCTGACAATCGAAGCCGTACTTCTGATTTTGAAGACCGCCATAACCAACTGTTTAATTACAGGCACAACGTTATTAAAATAGGAGTCAAAATATATCCTTTCAGGGAATAATTCTTCGCAATAATGTATTCGATGTATGCCATCTTTTGTACTTCATCTTCACTTTTTACCACCGAGACCGATTGTCTACAAATAAAATCTATTTTAAAAGTCTATATCCTTGTCTAATTCCATGTATAGTTTGGTTTTCCATAATCGTATTATGTCGTGAAGGTGCAGCTGTTAGAGGGTAACCTTGTTGTACTCCAACTGTGATTAGTACTAGCTCTTAATTGCAAATTGTTTGAGCCTTTGGGCGTCTATAGAGAATCAACATTTAACTGGCTTCCCCTTGCTTTGGACTCTACAGTCATTTAAAGTTCGTACAATATATTTGTTTCCTATCATATTATTCCATTAAACAGCATTTTTCTCAAAACTACATTTTCATACTTTCAAAATGTTCCACGTGTTTCAGTATTTGTTTCAATACAATTAAAATGTTCCCAATGCGCGTATCAATTGTTCTACAAAAGACAAAATTAAACTAACACAAAAAGTGATTTTTCAATAAATATATTTTAATGTTAGAGATTAAAACTTTTAACTCTGTAACAAAATTATAATAATTCAGTAATCATCCCCATTTAAAGTTTTTGTATCTGATTCAAGGTTCCAATTCAGAAAATGCCAATTTTCTCAAATTTTAAGGCGCATTAAATATTATAATTATGCATATTTATGATATATGATAAAATGTATGAACTAATTTATATATTGCAAAGTATTTATCCAATTTGAACGAAATTTATTATTCATGTTAACAAATATCAATGCCATCACTGTATACCAGAAAAGTCTATACAGTAAGCTGTACATTCCTAGTATACCATAGTATGCCATATCTTCTTTACTTCAGTTCTTTAACTACAGTAGTAATATCGGCGTTCCTTTTACAATTGAAACATACTGCCTATCAGCAATTGTGTTAAATATTTACAGTCAAGTCATTGAATCTAATTTTGCTTTGGATTTCATTCATTAGATATACGAATCCACACATTCAGTAATACTTCAAGACTCTAGAAACGATAGGCAATAAGCTTGACTAGAGAAAAATTCCCACCCTACGGGACCCCTCTAATTTGCTGAACTACGGCATCAACCAAAGTTATATGTTTGTGGCTCTCTAGCCTTTACTTATGTTCTAATTTTTGTTAGCGCGTCAGAGAGAGAATTGCTTAGAGTAATGTAGAGGAGAGTGAGGGATAGAAAGGAAGCGAGAAGATTCTCCACGTTTAACAGAAAGTGCGAACAGTACTGAGGGGGGCGGACCCCCCAGGGGCCTACTACGGTAGGTACGGGTTAGGCGCACCCGGGGTCCCGAGCCACCTTGACTCCCTCTGTGGGCAACCTCAGAGTGGTGAGGGAGTCAGTAGGTCAAAATGCTCACCCACGTGTAGGCCGTGCGTGGAGACCCGTGTCGGTGAAAAGGAATATCCTGGTTGGTTGAGGGTTGCGTACCTGAGCCTGGGCTTCTGTCTTTCAGTAACTGGGGAGGGTGCGCAACCTAATACACCGCTTTGGTTTCTGATTTGCCTAAACGGGAGGCTAGGGACTAACCCACCCCTAGTCAATCGGCCAGGACTAGGTATTACATCGAACTCCAGGGTGAGTGGGACGGCGAGCCCGCTATATCCCCTGTGTAGCCCTGTCACCCCAGTGGGGTGACCCCTCGTTGGGCTCCGTGGTGGGTGGGGAGCACTGGGGGATGAATTTATGCCATTTTTTCTATGTCACCAAAACTAAAACCCCTTAATAAAGACGTTGGAAAGGAAGTAGTCGAGTCATGTGGTCCTCGCTACTTGGTTATTCATAGGACAGAGGAAGGTAAGAAGTTCCTTACGGTGAGCCCTTTTACTATCCAAAAGGGTCTCGATTGCATTGCTGGTCCGGTTAAATCCTGCGTTCGAGCTCGCAATGGTACACTTCTTGTCGAAGCCAACTCCGCCTTGCAAGCTGCAAGGATACGTAAAGCCACCATGTTAGCCAGCTATCCAGTGAAGGTCGAGGTGCACAAGTCGCTGAACTCCTCCCGCGGTGTGGTAACAACCCGCGCGTTGGACGGTATGTCCATTGAGGAGATCCAAGAAAATCTTGCGACTCAGGGTGTCTCAGCTGTTTATCGGGTACAACGTAAGATCAACGGTGAATTCCTGCCTACTCGTACCCTGTTTCTTACTTTTGATCGGGTTGATCTGCCTCAAAAGATTAGAGCAGGGTATGAAGCCATTGAAGTTAGGCCTTATATACCCAATCCGCTGAGGTGCTTTAAATGCCAGCGTTTTGGTCACACTAGTGAGTTGTGTACCGGCAAGTCCACCTGCGTCCACTGCGGTGACATCTCCCACGATGGGGCTTGTGCTTCAGCTCCATCGTGTGTGAACTGTAACGGGGAACACCCATCTAGTTCCCGAGACTGCCCCCGTTTTGCAGAGGAACGAGCGATCCAGGAGATACGGGTGAAAGAGAAGGTGTCCTTCTTGGAAGCCCGGAAGCTCCTGCGACTCCGCCAACCCTCTGCCCCGAGGTCCGGTACCTATAGCTCAGTTGCAGCTAAACCGGTACCGCGTCGGGAAATCGCAACACAGACCGGCGATATGAACGGGGCTACAATTGCGGAAAAGGTTATTTTAGCCCAAGCGCTGCCAAAGCCTTCGGCACCTACACCCAAGTTGGTATCAACATCTGCCAAATCCGCCAGCTTACAGAATAGTCCAGCACACTTGTCACCGAAAGCCTCGACCTCGGGAACTAAAGCTGGTAAATTCACGACGTCTTCTGCCCCGGAAAAACAGTTTAAGACCAAGTATGTACGACAAGACTTCTTGAAAGAGAATGTGCAATCTATTACCAAGTCACCTAAGGGTAAGAAAAGTACACGCAACTCCACACGCGCATCCTCCTCTGAAGGGTCATCTGGGGAGGAGGGCGTGAATCGGCGACGGCCGTCTTCGCCGATCAGCACATCCAATCGGTTCGAACTACTCGGACCGATGTTTGCTCTTGAAAAAGGGACCTCCCTTGTGAAGGAGATGGACCAGGAGGATTCTGCCGCCACTGCCAGAGGGACAGTGCGGAAACGGCAGGATCATTCTCCTGAAAATAGTACTAGCCCAACGCCTAAGAAGAACAAATTGAACCGACCAGCTAATCCCAATCTGCAGAAGCGTCTTTCGATTTGAAACTTATCCCATAATACACTCAATGGCTATCCTGCATTGGAACATACGCGGAATTCGACCACATCGACCAGAGCTTGACTTGTTGCTGCGCCAGCATGAACCCTTGGCTGTATGCTTACAAGAGACGAAGCTCCGTCCACAGGACACCGTTATCATCAGGCAGTACTCCTCCGTACGATGTGATTTATCCCCGGAGGACGGTGTCCCGGCACATGGGGGCACTATGATGCTTATTCGAGATGATGTTTTTGCCAACTCCGTACCCATACAATCTGCAATCCAGTCCGTTGCTGTAAGCATTAAGCTACCCTCCGCTTCATTCACCATTTGCAGTATCTATTTGCCTCCATCTGCGGACCTCTGGCACAGCGACTTAGAACACCTCATTTCGCAGTTGCCACCACCCTTTTTATTGGTAGGCGACGTGAATGCCCATCACCCTCTTTGGGGCTCTCCTCGGGCTTGTGCGAGAGGTACGCTACTTAAAGACTTCTTGGATAGTCAGAATCTTGCTCTCTTGAACACCGGAGAGCCCACCTTTCTTTCTGACGCATTTCATAGTTTTTCACACATTGACATTGCAATTTGTTCCCCTCAGCTAGCAGTCACCTTATGCTGGAATATCATCTCGGATTTGCATTCTAGTGACCACTTTCCTTGTCGTATTAGTGTATTGACACCCGTTGTATGTTCCACCCGTTTACCTAGTTGGCGCCTAGACCACGCCAGCTGGGAACTGTACTCCCACTTGGCTGAATTTAGCTACGAAGAGCACGACTCTGTGAACCACTTGGTCGAACATCTCACAGGGACCATTCTTTCTGCTGCTGAGCAATCCATTCCGCGTTCGACTGGCTACAGCCGCCGATTTCCGGTACCTTGGTGGACCGATGACTGTCGGGATGCTATTCGCGCTCGCAGACGAGCTCTACGGGTTTTCCAGCGTTTTCCTACACTGGATAACCTGATACACTATAAACGGATGCGTGCACATTCTAGGCGGGTTATTAAGGATAGTAAAAAGATGTCATGGAATAAATTCGTGGGTTCCTTTAATCGACATACACCTTCCTCTGTCGTATGGGATAAGTTAAGACGTGTAGCTGGGAAACCGAATCATATGCCCATCGCCGGTCTCAAAACACCTACCGGAGCTGTTGTTGATACATTTGACGTGGCGAATACTTTAGGCAGTGCTTTCTCTCAGGTGTCCAGCTCAGGCAATTATTCCCCTGAGTTTCTTACAGTTAAGAATCAGGTGGAATCTCAAGAATTCTCGTTTCTTTCTGGCAACCTTGAGGATTATAATCGCCTTTTCACCCTGGCAGAGCTAGACAATGCACTCTCCTCTTCACGACACTCGGCACCAGGTCCAGATAGTATCCACGTCCAAATGTTGCAACATCTCTCTCCTGATGGCAAAGATTTCCTACTCGAGGTCTATAATCGTGTCTGGGTTGGTGGCATTTTTCCAGACAAGTGGCGGGAGGCCACCATCATACCCATTCTTAAACCTGAAAGGACCGCCATCTTCCTTCCAGTTACCGTCCTATTTCCCTCACCAGTTGCGTGTGCAAGGTGATGGAACGCATGATCAATGGACGGTTGGTGTGGTGGCTGGAATCCCACAATCTTCTGACGAACATCGTCGACGACGACGTTCAACTGCTGACCACCTTGTCTCTCTGTCAACTCAGATTATGGACGGGTTTCTTAAGAACAGCCCCACAGTTGGGATATTTTTTGACCTCGAGAAGGCCTAAGACACGTGTTGGCGGGCGGGAATATTGCGTTCTCTGCACAACTGGAACATACGTGGACGCCTACCGTTGGTCATTCAGGAGTTTATGCGGGACCGCGTTTTTCGAGTGAGGGTGGGCTCGGTTTTTTCTAACCATTTTATTCAAGAGAACGGAGTGCCGCAGGGCTCGGTACTCAGCGTGACTCTATTTGCTATTGCGATAAATTCCATATCACTATGTGTGCCTCAAGGTGTCTCTTCCTGTTTATTCGTGGACGACTTTGCCATCTTCTGTACTTCTCAGCGTACACCGTTTTTGGAACGCCGTCTCCAGCGGTGTTTGGACAATCTCTATGCTTGGGGCTCGAAACACGGTTTTCGTTTCTCCGCTGAGAAGACAGTCTGCGTTAACTTCTGGCGCCGTAAGTGGCAAATGCAGCCGTCTCTTCGACTCGGGCCAGATTTACTTTCTTTCGCAGTCGAGGCGAGATTCCTTGGTATGATCTTCGATCGGAAACTTTGTTGGGCACCACAAATAGCACAGCTTAGAGCACGATGTGACCGTTCTCTAAATCTTTTACGGATACTAAGTGGCAAAACTTGGGGTGCGGATCGGACGGCATTGCTCCGTCTTTATCGTGCTGTGATTCGTTCGAAGTTGGACTATGGCAGCATTGTGTATTCTTCAGCTCGACCTTCAGTGCTCAGAAGGTTAGACACAGTCATAACCAGGGCATCCGTGTGGCCGTTGGAGCTTTTCCAACGAGCCCAGTTGTTAGCCTCTACGCCGAATCGGGAGATCCTCCTCTGCGTTGTCGGCGTGATGTCCTGCTTGCTAATTATGGCTGTGGGCTGAAGTGTATGCCTGGGCATCCAACTTATCACGCGTTTTTCTCCCCTGAGCTACACGAGCGATACCGCCTCCGCTCTCTGAGCCCCAGGCCAGCAGGTTTTCGTTTCCGTGAGCTTCTACGCCAGCACCATGTTGACATTCCTCGGCTGTTATCCAAGGGAGAGAGTATACACCCCCCTTGGTTACGTGCTACCTCCCATGTCGATCTCGGTATGTCGCTCTACGGGAAATCTGTTACGCCTCTTGATAGTATTCGTCGTTGCTTTTTAGAATTTTTATCCAAATACAGTGGCCGTATTTGCATTTACACCGATGGTAGTAAGAGCCCCGACGGTGTTGGATGTGCATTTGTCACTGGCACCGCAACTTCTACTTACGGTTTGCCTAGTTGCACATCTATATATTCTGCCGAGCTATATGCTATTTATCAAGCCCTTCTGTATATTCGACGTCGAAAATTAGGTGACTGCCTTATTCTTAGTGATTCCCTTAGTGCCCTTCAGAGCATTCGTGAGCTGTACAATTACCATCCTTTGGTGCAGCGCATCCAGGACGTTCTCCACATTTTGCACGCTTCTGGTTTTAATGTGGAGTGCGCATGGATTCCTGGACACGTTGGCTTGCCAGGGAATGACACGGCGGATTTGGCAGCGAAATCGGCAGTCACAGCGCCCAGTGTTACGATTACCCATTCAACAGCAGAAGATTTTAGAGTGGCTGTACGGAGAGCCGTTTTTTCGACTTGGCATGCGGAGTGGTCGGCTCTCCGTGGTAATAAGCTGCGAGAGGTGAAGGACCTCCCTGTCAACTGGGTAACCTCCTCTCGTTTATTCCGCCGGGAGGAGGTAGTACTAGCTCGGCTAAGAATTGGCCACTGTATTTTTACTCACAGTTACCTTTTTAAACGTGAACCTGCTTCTGTCTGTGCGCTCTGTGGGGAGGCACAGACAGTTCGTCATGTGTTGCTGGAGTGTGGTCACCTGGCACACATTCGGTCATCTATGGGCATGCCGGCCTCTCTTGCTGAGGTCCTGGCAGATGACCCAAGAGCAGTGGACAGGGTTTTTAAATTTTTAGCAAAACTTTCTTTTACCTTGACGTTTTAGTGTGATAGCAGTTTTTTTTTAAACTCTTTTAATTTTAATGTGTTGATTTTAGATGGAGTTTTATATCCAGCTCTGTTTAGAGGGCTGGACCGTTCTGTTACTTCCGTTTCAACTGTGTTAGCTCTTTTACTTGTGTTTTTTTCTTTTTTTTTTTTTTGGTATTTTCTTACTGCCTATTGCCAAGTTTTAATCGCAAGGGCGCTTATGACCTCGGCAGTTGAGCGCCCTTAAACACCATTATCATCATCAGTACTGAGGGTCTTGCTAGCACTACATAAAATAGAAGTAATAACAAATATTAAAGACTAAGATACAGGCAGCATCCACAGCTCTGCTAAAATTTTCTGCACTGTCCTAGAAAAAAAATAAACAAACAAACAAAACAACCTAAGCTACGTTTCCATTTACCATGAGAATTCATTGTTAAGAGGTGTTTTCCCCCCCTTTTTCCTCAGGATATATGTAATACATTAGAGAAACACAATCGTTAGCACCAGAATTAGAAACTCCGTACAACCACTGTAATTCGATATCGGAATATTAAATTGAGGTTTCTATCAACCTCATTTCCCATCCAGCATTTGCTTAGTATCTTGATATTTAGTGGCGGAATGTGGGAGACGAACGACTAATCATTTAGGACAGTGGGAAAAATTGCTTTCCTTCTCTGAATAACCAAATATGCATCATGAGTTGAACACTAAGCAGTGCCCGCAGAGGAAAACGGTACTTGCGAGTCTGCAATTGCATTTTCGTTCCTTTGTGAACAGAATAGGATGAGTTACTGTCACATAACTTTCTATACCCATTCTTCAATAATTGATTCTTAAGAAACTGTTATTCTTCTATCTACTTCACTTTAATCGGGATAAACATTGGCAGATAAGCTTTCATTGCTCATTTCCTTGTAGGTACAATATGAATAGGGAAGCACATCAGACTTCAGCGATAGTCAACCTTAGAGAAGTCGTCGCTCTGTAATGGTTTTGAAATGCCGTTCCCTTTGCTTGACTAGGAGAAAGCAAAATGAATTATGATTTCCCACTTGAGAAAAGTTGAAAGTGTTGCAAACCAGTAACGAGGAATATCTCAAAAATGGTTAACTCCAGAACATATACTGTGCGTTTGAATAGGATTTAAATCATTTGTGCAGTAAGTTTTTGTCTACTCGCGGCGCCGTGGCTGGGTGGTTAAACTGTTCGCTTCTCACCAAAAGCGGGTTCGAATTTATGGTTTACAAAGCGGCGTCTGAATGGATTTTCTTCGGGTTCTCTGGTTTCTCCCTTCATGCATTCATCCATCATAAGCTTCATATTCACTTTTCCTTTCATCCATATCACCATCATTTCATATCATCTTCTTGCTCCTCACTCACCAGGAATTGGGTTGATAACCCATCCTGGTATTCTTGATCCTGAATCCTTCTGCTGAACAGTTGTCGTCCGCAGCGTTGGCTTGTAAGTTCTGCGTGCGAGGAGGCTAAAACGTGAAAGATGAAATACATATTTGGCTCTTACAGTTTGTCACTTATGCAAAAGTCATCCAAAATGAAGACTTAGGAGGCTATTCCCAGAAAATTCAACAGTTACATTTTATTTGTGATATATTTGAATCAAAATTGTTAGAGCAGTTTTGAAAACATCTCATGTGTTACACTCGCATGACTTTCACTAGCTGTTCTACAAAAAAATGCTTACAAAACATTATTCTTCTTTCTACACCATGCTAATCGAGATAAACATTAGCAGAATATTCTTTTTACATAGTATGATTTAAAGAGAATTATTCCTTTATCTGCATTAAGAAAACTAGGTTTAATAAGAAGAATTTTATCTATAGGCTTTGTTGATTTTTAGTTCCTTATAATTAGAAAGGAACAAAAGGAAGGCGCTATGCTAAAGTGATAGACACATGTTTTAAAAGCTGTCATTATGCGATTGTCATTTCAGATCGCTTTCTTGCTTGGTAAGGAGTAGAACAAAAGAAAAACGGACAGGTTCTGTCTGAGAAAAGTGTAAGTACTTGATAATTGAAACCAATAACAAGGAATATCTCGGAAACGGTTACCTCCACAACAAAAACCATAAAGGGCATAAATTGTGTGCTTTGACAAGATCTACTTTTTTGTGCGGTAAGTTTTTGTCTATCTCTTACAGTTTAGCAGTTAAGCAAAATTCGGAGAAATTCTTCCAGAATAAAGAGGTTTTCAGGGGTTAATTCCAGAAAATTAAAGATATACATTTTATTTTGGGGTGTAAATACCTTTAATATACGGAATTTTAATCAAAATCGGTAGTCATTTTTGAGAAAATCAAAATTTTCGAAAACTTTTCTATATAAAGGGTAGGTTGTGGTGAGGGGATTTTCTTGAAAATCTTCGTGCCGCATCCTTGGAAGATACTACACCTAAATACCCAGTTTGGTATTTAACGTATTTTAATTCTTCAGTTATGCTGTCCACACACACACACACACACACACACACACACACACACACACACACACACATACACACACACACAAAACCCTACAACGAGCTGTGTAATGCAATAATTTCCATAAATATTTATTTCCATTAATATGAAACATATATAAAAACAAACGTTTAAAATGTAGCACATGTAGGTATAGAAATAAAAGTGTGTAGAGAAGGTCAGGCGCTTCAGATAATTTTAGGAAACAGTAACGAAAACTGTTATATATTAATACTTCCGAAATCCTCGTATAGGAAAGATAGCGAATAAATATGAAGTTTTCGTTCCTTTGTTGCTCGCATGATCATGCAAACACATTTTCAATGTATTGTTAACTCAGGGGATTCCAAACCAAACAATTAAAGCTCAATGTTGTATTTATTGCTCGACTAAATACTTCTGTACCATTAGCTGTCCAATCTATAGAGAGCGTAAGGTGTAATGGTTAACAAACAATTTCTATTACTTCATTACTAGCTTTGCATCAGTATTCATATGTTTACGTTAGCGTAACTATAAAGGTTTCATCTTTGGTGTAATGAAACTATGCAAATATAAAAAAGAGAACTCTATAACGACGTCGACATCAAAAATTCGGAGACTCGTTACGGAATCCCTCAAATACCTATATACACAAATCATATCTGATATGCTTTTTATTGAAGGATGATAAGAAAATACTTTGCATACAAAACATAGCCGACTCCAGTAGATAGATTTGAATGAAGAATTACTGTGGGGAATTTAAAGAGATTCATAAGAGGAAATCTCAAGTCACTGTGAAACTCTGTGCCTTAATTTTTCTTGAGAATTTTATGGAATATTTCAGTAGAGGAAAGTATTTTCTATCGTTGAAGCTGCTGGTTGTGATAAGGCAGAAGTGAAAGTAAAATATCCATGTGGTTCATATGATGGAAGGCTTGAAAGTTAGTATTGCCTAGATCTATTCTGTAAGAATGCATTTCTAGATCTCTAATACTATTTTACCACCGCTTAATAGTCTCCATTTACGTTTTAGATATCACATTCCGTTAAAATCCCAAACCATATACAAAACAGTCCTATTCATGTCCATTCCAGCAAACAGCTGGGGAAATTTTCACATATAAGAATTTATCATAAACTCTGAACATATCCGTATTGCGCAAATGCAGTTCAGATTTTAACAGTGAACATACCTTCATTTGCATAACTGGCTGTATATCTATAACCATTTATAAACCATATTACTGTTATCCAAATAATGTTTTTAAGAGACTTGGTGTCGTTTTAATTAATGAACTGTTTTATGTATCTGGATAGTATTAACTAAATTAATAAAATGTGATGATCCACATATTTATTAGTTTGAATTTTGTCTGACCCAAGAGGCAAGAGATTGAGCCTAGAGGCAATTTTCGATCTTAAAGTTTGAGATATAGCTTCTCGAAAACGTGACACGTATCTATGGAACCAGTTTTGAAACAAACTTGGAATATCGATATTTGCCTAAAACCCCAAAACTGATCACATAAAGCTTTTTTTCTCGCGTACGATCTCGTAGCAAAACGTTGCGATCACTCTAATTGGCTGTCCGATGAAAGGAATAATTGCCACATATTCCATTTTGCTTTCGTTTCTCCGTTTAAACTAGATGAGGTCCCAAACATAGAATTAGAGTTTAAGTATTCACCCTTAGTTTTGTTAAGAAGCATACATATATCCATAAGGATAATATATTAAACAGAATATGCTTGGATAACAATACGTTAAGTTCCACTTAGGATAAAAAAACACTACACGGATTAACATTTTCGTTGTTGTGTTCTTGAATCACTATTTCACCTCTATATCTGTTGAAATGATACAGAAGATTGGGATACTTTTATGTGTCTCCCAAGCTTCTATATAAAGTTAACCAAATTGTTTTTAAAGCTTTAACGACCTTTAATCTGGTTGATCATATCGGACAATGAATGTAGTCGGTGAAGTGATGCTCAAATGATCTCAGGGTCCATGGAGCTTAACGTTATTCGACATTCGTCTTCTCAGCGTAAGGGAAAACCCCCCAAAAAACTTTATCAGTGTAGCTTACTCCAATCGAGATTCGAACTCGTGACCTATTGAATGTGAGGCAGACGCGCTACTTCCACACTACCGAGGCGGGCTTTCAAATTACTATTATTATTATTTCAACGCATAAAGATGCCACGTGTTTCATAAGTCTCTTGAAATAGTTTCAGCAGAAAATGTATTTTAGACTCGAATATTTAACATGAAACCTGAGCAAATTAGTTTCATTAGAGATATGGTATAATGCAGCAAAACGACAGGAAATTATATTGCACACGATCATCGAATCTCTTTAATAATTGATTATTAAAAATTAACGGGTAATAGGACACGATCAATAGCCCTGCAGTATTCCGCTATGAATCCAACTTGCAGTTAAAGTTAAACCAATCTTGCGTTTTGCAGTAATTGGTAGAGTGATTAAGGACCCAGATTCCATACGGACATTTGCATAGATGTATTATTGATATTTATTCTCTTTCTTTTAATTAAAAAAATCTTATGTATTCCACTCACATGAATTTCTCTAGTCATTCTATAAAATTTTCCTTATAAAAGATTATTTGTATATACGTTATACTAAGACAAATTTTGCCAGAATTAGTCTTATTACTTGCTTCTTTTTAAGTACACAAAAGGCTAAAGCGATAGTAAGATGTTTTAAAAACCGATCACTAAGTGAAACAATTGAAATTCCATATTTTTTTGCTTGCTAAGGGTTGTCGACGAGAGACGAAAAGAAAGGTGTCTCCCGTTTAAGAAAATTTTAAGTACTTTAAAACCAATAACTCGAAATGTCTCAAAAACGGTTAGCTGTGCAAAAATAATATATATGATAAAAATTTTGTGTTTTAATGAGGTCTACATTTTTGTGGAGTAACTTTTTGTGTGTGTGTGTCTCTCTCTCTGTCTCTCTCTCTCTCTCTCTCTCTCTCTCTCTCTTACAGTTTACTAGTTATACAAAAGTTGTTCAAAAGTCATCCAAAATAAAGAGGTCTTCAGAGGCTATTCGCAGAAAATCCATGTATACATTTCGTTTGCAATGAAAATATCTTAAACATCTGAAATGTTAATAAATATCGTTACGGCCATTTTTGAGAAAATCAATATTTTCAAAAAATAATTCCATGTAAAGGGTAGTTGGAGTGGAAGATTTTCTTGAAAATCTTCGTGTCGCATCCTTGGAAGATACTGAACTTGAATGTCATTTGGTATTTAACTGACTTTTCGTTTTTGAGTTATGCTGACCCCCCCCCCACACACGCGCGCGTTTCTAAAAGCTTGTATGGATCCAGGGGGTCTCAAAACATGTATTTCCGGTGAAATATCGGTATCGAATTTTGGGTGGAGTACAATAACTTCTCTATCCACTCACTATATACATTGTACATAAGGACTAGAGAAAGTAAAAAAAATTCTTGCGGGAGCATACCATGCATGCGCCGCGTATTTTATATTTACCAGTAACATTCGGCAATGGCGGGAATATCGAACTATGAGATTGCTTGCAAGGATGAGATTTAAACAGATATAACGCAACTTGTTACTAAGCCATAGCGTATCAGCATGCAGTGATTAATACAACCTTCATCCGAGTATCTTTTAACCCATGCACATTCAGATATTGCATATTTTCAGAGTAAGTGTACACTCTCTGTAAAATGTCTGTAAGTGTCTGTAAAATTAAATTACTTTCTGTCTGCAGAAACTGCCAAAGCTCGGGAATCTCCAGGCAGCATGCAAACAAAAAATCCGTAGTTAGGAAATTCTGATTTTGATAAATTTGATTCAATTTTGCGATGTATTGTTACATTATTGTTCTTGCAATTTAGAACATTGGAATATAGTTTTTAACTTTTTGTTCAGGGTTTATTTAAGTATTGGGATTAATAGCCTCAAAACATTGCTGTGCTGTCCATCAAATGCTAAAAACGTGCGTGAGCTCTTAAACTTTTGAGTACTTTCTTTTCATCATTTTCTCCATTCTCCTTGATCCGTTAGACATTTCTGCCTGTTGCAATCTAAATATTCTGTTTATGCCATATTTTACATAATAAATCTTCGTGTACTCCTCTTTCTCCCCGGCTTGTAGTTCATATGGTAGTCTTCCAGATGCCATTCTCTGTATTTGTTAATAAACAAATTGCATTTAACCACACAATTTTTATCACAAACACAAAACCGCAGAGGGCGCGCGTAATTTCTGTCATCTGGTTTATACGTTCGCCAAGATAGATGTTTATTCTAAATAGCATATTTCAAAGTGACTCGAACTGCTTATACATACTATCATTTCCGGGTTTTTCATTAGTCACCTGAGTGGTTAATCTGTATCTGTTAATTGGTTTTAGTGCATTAATGATAACGGATGTGTCGCTTCAAATAAACAGACTTTGTTTTCGCTTTCCGAGTGTCATACAGTCAGGTCTTCTACGCTGTAGATTGGAATGTTCAAGAAGTGCTTTTTTTGAACTGCTGTTATTTGAGTCATCCTGAGGATTAAAGTCCGCTATAAAAGGCGAACGTCAATTGGCAAAGATGGGTATAACAGTCCAGCTCCTCTGTCTGCGATGTGAGGCCAGGGCAGAAAAGAAGAAATAAATCGCGACAATCTAAGTATATTGCCATACATAATCCCATGAGAGGTTACAAGTTTATCGATAGATTGCAACTCGAAACACGAAGGAGTTATCTAATCAAACTTTAACCTCAAATGGTAATTATTAATATTCACTATTCCATGAATATAACATAACAAAACTTAAATAATAATTACTTTATTTGTATCGCTTGACTCTGAAGTGCGCCAGGTGTCAGATCACAGCATGCCTACTAAATAACTGCATAACTGGAAATGTTGTGAATAGTAACCAATAGTAGCCAATGTATGGATTATTTAAAATGATTGAAAATCAAGCTACGGATATTTTTATTTTTAATATTTTTGATCTGGTTATTTTTTGAGAACATAAGCATTGTTTCCCTTTACTTAACCATCCCTCACAAAACTATTCACAATATAAATCAGAAGCTAGTTAATCTCAAAATAAGGTAGTCAGAACACAGATGTGCTTATAGTCAGGAGTAAAAGTAAGGCATTTCATGAAGTTTACATGCAGGCATCGACTTTCATGCATTGCCTTGCCAGGGGAAAAGGTGGCAGCTATATTGGAAGAAAATAAACAGTTGTACGATTAAAAAGAATGGCTCACTATCTAGGTAAATTAAATTCATCTGTAGATAAAATTAAATTTAGTTTAATTTCCTTCCTCAGAAAGCTTCAAAGAAACTTTTAAACATAAAGAACATCGAGTTTTAGTTTCCATTTCCATTTAATTGAAAGTTTGTAAGTTAATGTATCTTTAAGAATTGAAAAAGTTCACCAATGCAAACTTCCTCCTGAAGTTATTAGATGCTTGATCTTGGTAAGGATAAAGCTATTAGTAAGAGCTACAGAGAATAAGAAAGCAGATCAATTTCAGCAACTCTTTAATGTAGTTCAATGGGTTTTATTTCTCTAATTCTCTCATTACTGAGCCAAACCTCCCATCTCATTCAGACCTTTTAACAATCTCTTGGCTCCATCTGGTGCTCATTAACTTGGATCAATACAATGAAGTAAGCTTAGCAAGCAACAGACTAACATTGTTGCACTCCTTGTTTCCATGCACTTTGTAAACAGAAATCATGAGGTGAACCTCATTGCATACAATTTAAGTTTGCATAGTTACCCTTTGTTCATAATGATAGTTCTTGAAAAAGAACTTGCTGCTAATTAAAGACTAACAGCGAATAAGATGGACTAAAATGTGAGGTTTCAAAAATTTGCTCTGGTTCTATGTGAAACATGTGGTTATGATAAATTGAAAGGAGAAGAGGGGTTTACATTCGACTCTGTGAATCGGAAGTGTCATGGTGGCCTTCAGATCGAGCAGGCGTTCACCTTGACCGTTGTTTATCGTAGCATACCCATATCACCGCTAAACTCAATCAAGCATAGTTTCGTCTCCATAACTGTATCCGGTCCTAAATCTAAGTCCTCTTCAAGTTATGTGTTATATAAGAGCATTCTGCGGCAACTCCTGTATGCCAGTCCTATTGTACCTGTGCTTTTCACTAAGATTTAATGGCTCCAAGTGTTCCAGAACAACATATTGAGAATGTCTGTGCACACTACATCCGGAAATCATAACTTTGCCGCAAATGAGAATCACATACAGCCAAGAGCGCATCTTTACTACGAATGGTGGCCATAAAGTAAAGAACGATTTAGCATAACTAAATAATAATTGAAGATAACAGCACAAAACTTAATTTACAAGTTACAGTACCTTACTCAATTTCTCAACGTTATCGCTATGCCTGTCAAGGCATTTATTGTAATTTGGTACGAGTTTTTCAATGCCGATGTTATATTATAACAAAGATCTGCCACTGTAAGTCCTTCAACGTTTGGGAACTCTTTTGCTCCCAAGAAGCGTTCAGCTTTAAAAAGATTCGATTTTGGATTTAGCCTAGTATATTTCGTTATTCCTGATCTACTTATAAGAAGCTAACCGGTAAGACCAACTGTGCTAATCTTTATTTTGATTAGCATAAGCAGGTAGAAGAATAAGCTTTGCAAGACTAGTTTGTTGCATTACACGAATGGTTTACATGTTAATGTAAATCTAAGATTTTTATGTTCTCTCGTATAATATTTTTAAAAACCTATATATGCAAGGAATTAAATATTATTAGTTATTCATTCTAATTTACAAATAATTTTTCTTGTTAAACGGGCCTATTGGAGAGAAAGCCAAGACATGGGCATTTTCATTTTCGATCTACTGCCATTAAATGTTCTAGCTTGATGTGTAATATCAATAAGATAATTGCAAGTGTAGAAGAATTGGTCATATGAAATCTCTTCTCTACAGCGATAGTTAAATCTTTTAAATGCTGATTGCTATGTGATTGAAGTTCCTTTGTTTGTATGGCCAGGAGTTGACAAACTCTCGTATGAGAAACCAATAACAAGGAATAACACAAAATTGGCCAACTCTACGAAAAAAAATGTATATAGCGTAAATTATATGTTTTAACGAGTTCTGTATTGGGGGGGGGGCGGAAAGTTTTTGTCTTTCTCTTAAAGGTTTTCCAATTATACCAAATCCCGCAAAATTCATCCAGAGTAAAGATGTCTTCAGAGGTTATTCCCAGAATACTCAAGATATACATTTTATTTGTCGTGTAAATATCTATATCCATGTAGACAAGAATGCCCCTGAAATAGCCAGAAGATATTTGATTAGAAGTGATTAGAAATAAATAAAGACAAATGTCAATGATTTCACTTCTTTATGCGCTACTGCAATTATACTTATTGGAAGATATACCTTTCAGGATCTTTGTTTCGGAATAGGGCAATGCATACTATCAACTTGATTAGGTATAAGAAGGAACGGCTTTGATTCAGAACTTCTTCAATGTCGGTATTTTGCTCCAGGTCCAACCATTCTTAGACGACATAATTCTACCACATTTAAAGGGGCATATGCTACGGCAGTAAAGGTATGCCAGGGAATGTTCCTATAAGTAAATGAGAAGATAAGCACTTCAGAAGGTGTTTTTAAATTTCATTCATTTATTTTGTTAACCGGGAATATTTTTGCTTCTTTTTACTTTCTCCACACTTACTATGTACATAGTGTATAGAGAAGGTATTGCACCCCACCCAAAAATTCGATACCAAGATTTCACCGGAAATATATATTTTAAGGTCCCCAATTTCCAAAAAAAGTATTTTCACAAAAAGGTCCGCGTGCGTGCGTGTGTGTGTGTGTGTGTCCATGTGTCTGTGAACACGATAACTCAAAAACGAAAAGTCTTAAAATACCAAACTTGGTATTTAAGTTTAGTATCTTCCAGGGATGCGACACGAAGTTTTTGAGAAAAATCCCCCACCCCAAACTACCCTTTAAATGGAGCTTTTTTTCGAAAATTTCGATTTTCTCAAAAATGGCTCTAACGATTTTGATTAAAATATCGTATATTAAAGACATTTACCTGACAAATAAAATGTATATCTTGAATTTTCTGGGAACAGCCTCTGAAGACTACTTTATTCTGGACGAATTTTGCATAACTACTAAACCGTAAGAAATGGACAAAAACTTACCACACAAAAAATGTAGAGCACGTTAAAAGACACAATTTATGTTATATAATTTTTTTCGAGGAGTTGATCGTTTTTGAGATATTACTTGTTTTTGGTTTCAGCTTTGAAAAACGTTTACTTATGATTATCGGCTACTAAATTAACTACATGCAGTTTGATTAACGTTTTACGTCTTTCTAATGGAAAGAAATTAAACCTTAAATGGCATAGCGACAATGACATTTTCTCTAGCCTGCACTAGGCCAGAGGATATTGTAATATTGACCTTCGATACACTCTCAAGATACGTGGCGTACGGAAAACTTTGAACTGGTTTCAGAACGCTGTAAAGGGCTGTAAATAGCGTATAAGTTTTCTTTACTTGGGACCTTCACTTGGAATAAACGGAAGCCTCATCTCCCAAACATTTAATCCCGGATCCCTAAATTAATTTCTTCATGATACAAAGAACTTCCAAACTGTTAATGATGGTGTATATTACGATGATATATTTATTTGACCTGAATCTATTGACAGCTTGATTTCTATGTCATTTTTCCTGTTCTATTAAGGAACATTTTTACCTGCAAGTTTTCAAAATTTTCATAAAATTAAGTTTGGCAATGTTTCACTATTACCAAGTTAAATTAGCATGTTCATTTTTATTTTCTCTACACATACTATGTACATAGTGTATAAAAAAGACACTGTAAGGCACCCAAAAATTCGATACCGAGATTTCACCTGAAATGCATGTTTTGGAACCCCCTTAAACAAAAAAAATCATTTTTAAAAAAAGGTCCACGTGTCTGTGTCTGAACAGCATAGCTCAAAAACAAAAAGTATTGGTATTTAAGTTCGGTATCTTCCAAAGATGTGACACGAAGTTCTTCAAGAAACCCTCCCCACCCCAAAATACCATTTATCTGGAACATTTTTCGAAAATTTGATTTTCTCAAAAATAGATTTAGCGATTTTGATGAAAATACCATATGTATAATATATTTTTATGACAAACGAAATGTACGTATATCTTGAATTTTCTGGGAATAGCCTCTGAAGACCTCTTCATTCTGGATGACCTTTATATAACTGGCAAACAGTAAGAGGTATACAAAAACGTCTATTTTCGTCTGAACATTTGAGCTCCCCCCCCCCCCCCCACCTCTCTCCACCAACCTTCATTGTCCACGAACCTTATATCCTTTAATAGCAAAGATGCAATAGACTTCTACATTCCTTTTGATTTTGCTGAAGCGGAACGCAAATTAATCTTGAGTTTTAATGTTGAATGTGGTACAGGAAGATTTGAATTAATTTTAAATGAAATGTTTAGAATGTTGCTTATAAGAATATTAATAAATGAAACTATCCTTGGTTCTGATTTAAATTCATTTGTATTTTGTTTGAAGTTAATTTATATTGTGTTGATTTCTGGAGAAAACAAACATTTATACCTATAGTCAGACTGAAAAATTCAATGCCATAGCAGGGATTTGACCAGGGATTTCCTGGGTTCCTTCCAGTTGCACTGACCACTGAGCTACCATGGCAACATGTCGGTACAGTACTAAATTCTCCAACTGACCCACGTTTTTGTCTTGTACACGGCTGAAGTAAAAGAAACAGTACTTCACTTAAATGAGTTAATAGTTGGTTAGCTATAAAGCTCGAAACTTAAAGACTTCAGAGTTTGTAAATCACCATTGAAGTATGACATCTAAAATAATTTGAGATCTCCTTGTGGATTTCTGGGGAACTTAGTGCCGTGACAACATGTCATGGTAGCTCAGTGGTCAGAGCAACTTGACGCAAACCAGGAAATCCCTGGTTCAAATCCCAGTTATGGCATTGCATTTTTCGGTCTGACTCTGCCTCTCCTACTTCTGTCCTACACATGACTGGCATGAAAAACAATTCACATTAACATTTGTACTTTTATCTGAAACATTCTGTACACGGAGTAAACTATTAATCTGACGTAATATGTCTAAGAAAAAAAATCTGACCCGTTACATTCACATAACATTCTCTACCTACTCTGTAACAATATGTTGTTATGAAAGCTTATTCTTCTATATACTTCGTACTAATCAAGATAAATATAAGCAGAAATGGTTTTACTACTTTGTTCCTTATAAGTAGAAGAAAAATAATAGAACACACCAGGCTAAAGTGATAGTCAAATCGACGGTTATTATGTGATTGAGATTCGGTTTTATTTGTATGATCAGGAGTAAAACAAGCGGAAAGGACTGAGTAATTCACGTTTGAGAATATTTTTGAAGTATTTTAAACCAATAACAACAAAATCTCTGAAATGGTTCACTCCAAAAAAAGGTGTGTGACATAAATTGCGAGTTTTAACGAGATCTACTTTTTTCTGTAATAAGTTTCTGTCTACCACTTATGGTTTACCACTGAGGCAAAAAGCCAGAATGAAGAGATCTTCCCAGAAAGTTCAAAATATATATTTTAATTGTCATCTATATATCTTAAAAATAAGGTATCAAAATCGTAAAGAACTATTTTTGTGAAAAACAAAATGTTCGAAAATGTTTCATGTCAAGGGTAATTTGGAGTAAAGAGTGTTCTTGAAAATCTTCGCATCTCATCCTTGAAAGATACAAAACTTAAATACCAGCTTTGGTATTTAACGAACTTTTCGTTTCTGAACTTTTCCTTTTTTGCCCACAGACACCTTTTTCTAAAAATGTCGTTTTTAATTCAAGCATTTTCAGTGCAGTATTTCCGGTGAAATTTCGGCATTCAATTTCTGGCAACATACAATACATTCTCTATCTATTTTACGTATATAGCACTCGGTAAAGCAAGTAAACAAGTGCCGATCAAATAAACATGTTAAACAACAGTTATTTAACAAAAAACGTTTGTCTTTTGTTTTTAGACTTTTAAAGTTTCAGGAGTTGGACATTTTAAATGTAAGCCTGAAATTTTATCGTGAATTTATCTCTTTTGAAATCTGATAAATGGATTAAATAGGAATACAAATGTTATAGAAACCATTTCTTAAAGAAAACAACAAAAAGAAACAGATGTTTCATTGTAAGCACAGCTTTGCTTCTTGGGAAAAAGCATTTTACTCATTTCGTACAATGAAACAAGGAAGTTTTAAATAAATGTATTATTACCTAAAAGGTGAATAAATTATAAATAGAAACATATAATCTACTTGGAAAAAATTAACATCTTCAATTATTTTGCCTGTCTAATCCAGGGAGAAAAGTAATGGGATGTATAGGTAACTATTTATCTATAACCAATTTAGAATAGATGCCGTTTTTAAAAAAAAATTGATGTGTTCCATTCACATAACTTTCTCTACATCTCTGTAATAAATTATTGTTAATAAGCTTATTCTTCTATCTATTTCATGTTAAATAAGATAAACATTAGATTAATGATCTTATTACTTAGTTCCTTATAAGTAGAAGGTAAATAACGGAATACAGTAGACTAAACCGATAGTAAAATGTTTTAAAAGCTGGTTGCTTTGGAATTAAAATCCGTTTCTTTGCGTGCCAGGAGCTGACAAGTTCACGTATGAGAAAAGTTTTAAGTACTTTGAAGCTGAATCTAATAATAAGGAATATCTGAAGAAGGCCAACTCCACGAAAAAAAAAAAAAAAAAAAAAAGGTATATGACATAAATTCTGTGTTTTAAGAAGATCTGCATCCTGTGTGTAATAAATTTTTGTCTATCTCTTACGGTTTATTGGTTGTGCAAAAATCAGAAAAGTCATCCTGAATAAAGAGGTCTTCAGAGGCTATTCTCGGAAAATTCAAGCTAAACATTTTATTTGTAAATATCTTTAATATACGGTATTTAAATTAAAATCGTTAGAACGTTGTAGAAAATAAAAAAAAAATCGAAGTTGTCCATGTAAAGGTTTGTTTGGGATGGTGGGGATTTTTCTAAAAAGCTTCATGTAGCATCCTTGGAAGACACTAAACTTAAATACCAAGTTTGGTATTTTACCGAATTTTTATTTTTACTTTCTCTGCACGCACTATGTGCATAGTGTAAATGGAAGGTATTGCACTCCTCCCAAAAATTCGATACCGAGATTTCACCGGAAATATATGTTTTAGGGTCCCTTATATCCAAAAAAAGCAAATTACAAGAAGATTCGTGTGTGTGTGTGTGTGTGTGTGTGTCTGTCTGTCTGTCTGTCTGTGTGTATATATCCGTGTGTCTGTGAACACGATATCTCAAAAACGAAAAGTCGGTAAAATACCAAATTTGGTATTTAAGTTTAGTATCTTTTTGGGATGCGACACGAAGATTTTAAGAAAAATCCCTTCACCCCAAACTACCCTTTACATGGAACTTTTTTCGAAATAATATTTTGATTAAAATATCATATATTAAAGATATTTACCTAACAAACAAAATGTACATCTTGAAGTTTCTGAGAATAGCCTCTGAAGACTACTTTATTTTGGACGAATTTTACGGAATTTTGCGTAACTACTAAACCGTAAGACTTGTATAAAAACTTACTACACAAGAAATGTAGAGCACGTTAAAACACACAATTTATATATATATATATATATATATATATATTCGTGGAGTTGATCGTTTTTGAGATGTTCATTGTTTTTGGTTTCAGCTATGAAAAACTTAATTTTCTCATATAGGAATTTGTCAACTCCTGTCCATATAAACAAAGGAACGTCAGTCACATAGCAACCAGCTTTTGACTATCACTTTAACCTATGGTACTTCCTTATTTCGCTTCTACTTAAAAGGAAACAAGTAATAAACCTACTTCTGCTAATTTGTTCTCGAGTAGCATGAAGTAAATAGAGGCATAAGCTTTTAACAATAATTTGTTGCCCGCCTGGGTAGTATGGTGGTAGCGTGTCTGCCTCACATTCAACAGGTCGTAAGTTCGAATCTCTTAGGGTGAGTTACCCGGGTAAGTTTTTTTTTTCGGGGTTTACCCTTATCCCGAGAAGACGAATGTTGAGTAACTTTAAGCTCCATGGACCCCGAGATCATTTGAGCATCATTTCACCTATTCCATTTATCGTCCGAAATGACCAAGCAGGTTAAAGGACGTTAAGCTACAAAAAAAAAAAAAAAAAAAAAATTGTTGCAGAGATGTAGAGAAAGTCATGTGAATGGTACATATCAGATTTTTTAGTTATCGTGTTCACACACCGACACGTTTTAGGGCCCCCTGTATCCATGAAAAAAATTTTTTCTTTCTCTAGTACGTAGGTGGAGAAAATGTTGCACTCCAACCAAAAATTTGATACCGAGATTTCTACGGAAATACATGTTTTGGAGTCCCTTGTTTAAAAA
Source organism: Hymenopus coronatus (assembly GCA_030762935.1). Taxonomy (NCBI): domain Eukaryota; kingdom Metazoa; phylum Arthropoda; class Insecta; order Mantodea; family Hymenopodidae; genus Hymenopus; species Hymenopus coronatus. Next base: position 98,816,227 of record CM060888.1, read on the forward strand.
AGAGCGCTTTTAGAAAAATGTCCGCGTAGCAGTGTCTTTGAATACGATAACTCAAAACCGAGAAGTCGGTAAAATACCAAATGTGGTATTTGAATTAAGTATCTTCCAAGGATGCGACACGAAAATGTTGAGAAAATACCTTCATTCCAAACTCACTTAACATGGGAAACTTTTCAAAAATTATGATTTTCACAAATATGGCTCTAACGATTTTGATTAAAATATCGTACATTAAAGATATTTATACGACAAATAAAATGTATATTTAGAATTTTCTGGTAATAGTCCATGAAGAGCTCTTCATTCTGGATGAATTTTGCATAACCGATAAACCGTAAGCGATAGACGAAATCTTACCACAGAAAATGTAGATTTTGTTAACACCCACAATTTATGTCATATACATCTGTTTCGTGGAGCTGACCATTTTATAGAAGTTTCTTTTTATTTGTTTCAGTTTTAAAATGTATAAACTTTTCTCATACGGGAATTTGTAAACTTCTGGAATGCAAAGAAACTAAATTCAACCACATGGCAACCAGTTTTTAAAATATTTGATTATGAATTTAGCCTAATGTGTTCCCTTGTTTTCTTTCTACTTACAAAGAAACAAGTAATAAGACCATTTCTACTAATGCTTATCTCGATTAGCATGAAGTAGGTAGAAGAATAAGCGTTTTAACAATTTGTTACAGAGATGTAGGGAAAGACATGTGAATGGAACACATCAGATTTTTACTTTCTCTACACGTACTATGCACGTAGTGTACAGAGTAGGTATTGCTTCCATCCAAAACTTTGATATCGAGATTTCACCAGAAATACACGTTTAAGGGTCCCCTGTATCCAAAAAGAAAGGGGGAAAAAAGAATTTTAAGAAAAACGTCGGTCTGTGAACACGATAACTCAGAAATGAAAAGTCAGCAAAATACCAAACTTTGTATTTAAGTTTGGTATCATCTAGGGATGCGACACGAAGGTTTTGAGAAAAACCCCTCCAACCCCAAACTACTGTTTACATGGAAATAATTGCGAACATTTTTATTTTCTCAAAAATGTCTTTACCGATTTTGATTAAAATACCGTATATTAAAGATATTTATATTGCAAATAAAATGTATATCTTGAATTTTTTGGGAAAAGCTTCTGGCTGAATTTTATTGAATTTTGCATAACTCGTAAATCGCAAGAGCTAGACAAAAATACTACAAACATGTAGATCTCTTTAAAACACAATATATGCCTTATACATTTTTTTTTTTTTTTTTGAGTTGACCTTTTCCGAGGTATTCCTTTGTTATTGGTTTCAGTTGTAAAATACTTTTCTCATACAAGAATTTGTTAACTGATGGCCATGTAAAGAAACGTAGTTCAACCACATGGCAACCAACTTTTAAAATATTTGACTCTTAGCCTGGAGCACTCCCCTATTTCCCTTATACTTACAGGAAACAAGTAAACATGACCATTTTAATGTTTATCTCCAGTAGCATGAAGTAGATAGAAGAATAAGCTTTTTAACAATAATCTGTTACAGAGATGTAGAGAAAGTCAAGTGAATAGAACATATCAAATGCTTTATTTTATTCTTGAGAGTCTTCCATCAAGAACCGTTATGTTCACCGTTCATCTTCATAATCAGATTCCGTGATGTTCACTACTGCATCGTGTTTTAGCATAATTTGTTTATGGCATGTTGATGGGAATTCCAACTATACACATGATTCAATATGTTTTGCATTGCACGATTTCCAAATTGCATATGTTTAGCATTGAGTGTTGTTTGCTGATTAATGAGGCAGTGCAGATACGGCAGAGTCAACTGACTCCCCATCCGAGACTTAGTACTTCACACAATATTATTTTAATCCTTGTGACGTACTTCATTTACAAATTTTCAATACTCAACTCATAGTGTACATAAGCAAGGAATATACTAGCATGTCTTTCTAACATATTCTTTCAAAGGAGACACAGAACTTGTTTAACTGAGGCCGCCCGACAGTGTGGTGTTTTTAACGTGCCTCAGTTAAACAAGTTCTATGTCTCCTTTGAAAGAATATGTTAGAAAGACATGCTAGTATATTCCTTGCTTATGTACTCAATTGCCCATATCTTTGGAGTTTATTTTATTGTTATTGGCGGCAAGGGGAAGGAAGAACCTTTTACTGAGCGAGTCTAACGTTACGTATAGGGCTGCTCCAACGAGTTTTGAATCTTTTTAAAGTTTAAGCATTAAATTTAATAAACTTGTGTATAAGCTGATGATATTTAAGGGACTAGCGTAGTCCACTGGCTGTGAGGCACCGACCCACTATACTAAGTGCGCCCATTACACAAGACGAAACAGATTATTTGAAACAACCTGTAGCTTTGGCACGGTTACAAAACCAGTATTGATAAACAGAGGTAAAGGAAAGGAAGAAAATTTGCTTGTTATCTACGGTATGTTCTTCCTCTCCTCGCTAAAAGACATATCCAATATTGTTAGCAAATGATGCGAAGTTTCAAGTGTGTTTGTTTTTGCACTGAAGCAAATTTTGTTTGTTTGGACTTACGTTCCAAGCGCTTGCTGAATATCTTTGGTAAATTTATGCACGTAAAATATGTTTGGAAAGTGTGTTCACCTCCACACAGTAAGGCTGACCGTTGATCACATCTGATCACATTCGCAGAGCCACTCTGTGTTTACATTAAACATATGGTAGTCTGGTTAACGTTTATACATGAATGTGCAATTTCCTGCTGCCTGCTTCAAACGGGGCGCCTGTTCTCAGGGTTTTCGCTGCTTTCTGGTGTTCGTCCACTTTTTCATAATTCTTCCGGTGTTGGCAAAACGCTTAGCAAGTTCTAAATACTAGTGCTGTTCTTCTAATGCAAAGAAAATCGTTCTTTTTATTGCCCCAAACATATTACGACAGTTTTTTTTTATCTTTCTGGAACTCACTATAAGAGAACGACAATCTTGATACTGAGAAAAAATTTTAAACATCCTCATCTTAGATAAGTATGTAAATATTAAGTGAAATTATTATTCTACTTCGCAGTTGAGTAATTCTGCGTGCGTTTCGTATACCTACAAGTTTCTAAATGCTTCCTTTTTTTTCATTCCTTCATATGAAATTACATGAGAAATTATTGCATATCCTGGGAGAATTAACATGTAAACTTCGGGAGGATAATTTTTCACAAAATATTAGATATAGTGAATGTAAGAAAAAAAACCTAATGTGTTCCATTCACATAACTTTCTAGTTGTTCCAAATGCAAACTATTCTTACAAAATATTTCTTCTGCATCATGATAATCGAGATAAACATTCGCAGAAGTAGTCATTACTTGCTTCATTGTAAGTAGAAGGGAAATAATGGAGTACATTACATTACATAGTACATTAGTCTAAAGATATAGTCAAATCTTTTAAAAGCTGGTTGCTATGTGAAATAAGATTCAGTTCGCTTTGTATGTCACATTTGAGAAAAGTTACATAGTTTAAAACTGAAACCAAAAACAAGTAATCTCTCAAAAACAGTCAATTCTCTATGAATGACGTACATGACATCAAATGTGTGTTTTAACGAGATCTACATTTTGTTGTGTATTAGTTTTTGTCGCTTATAGTTTAACCGTTATGCAAAATTCCGCAAAACTCATTCAGAATAAAGAAGTTTTCAGAGGCTATTCACAGAAAATTCAAAATATACATTTTATTTGTTATGTAAATATCTTTAATATAGGTATTTTAATCAAAATTGTTAGTCATTTTTGAGGACATCAAAATTTTAATAAAATTGTCCACGTAAACGGTAGATTGTGGGGGATATTTGTTCGTTTTGTTTGAGTGTTTTTAATCTTCGTGTTGCGTTCTTGAAGATATTAAACATAAATGTAAAGTTTGCTTTTTAATGTTCTTTTCGTTTTTGAGCTATTCTGTTCACACACAACGGACCTTTTTCTAAAATGCTTTTTTGAAACTCGGGGGTCTTAAAACATATATTTCTGGTGAAATCTCGACATCAAATTTTCGGGTGGAACGCAAGCTTCTATATAGAGTGTATGTTCATACGTGCTAGAGAAAGTAATACATATTGCTGGCCGTTTCGAAACAAACCCTGTTAGGAAAATTTGTTTGTCTTGTCTATGACAAGATATTGTAACAAAAATCCTTTATTTCCTCTAACAACTCTTTATTTTTCCACAAATTCGTTACAGTCTGCTCTCACAAATAATTGTCTTTCGTAACACTTATACCATATAGTTTCTTTTCGACGTTCGCTGGGACGATTGTAAGATCCCTGCGTAATTTCCATACAACTCACTAATTGTTGCCTATGTTGAAAACTGCGTACAAGGCAGGGCTGTGTTGCCCCTTTTTATATCTGATGTTCACGTTATTGGAAATTTTCAGAAGCCGCCGCACGATGCAATACACCGCTGGTATTCACAAAATTACGCAGACTTAATAATGTGCGGCTTCGACGTCACACAACCTTTCGAAAGTGCACTGTACACTCGCACGAATGAAACAATCACAGCTGTGATGTCAAAAGAACTTACCGCAGCACAGGGGTTCACTAACGCACGTGTGTAACAATGGATGTCAACAATCAGCTATGACTTACAAGCCGTGCACACATGTTCGGCGATTACAACAGCACAATATTAAGAAGAGAGTACGTTGAAAATATGGGCCATTAATGCAGAGCCATATTGAAAAAAAAATCAGATATTCAACATTATAAGACAATGGTTTTAGAGAAATTCTCCTCTTACAAATAAACATATATGCTTTATAAAAATATATAAATATTTTCATGAAAATAAAGTTTTTGTCAGCCGAATTTTATGTGTTATGTCACTGTCTCTCTCTCAGACACACACACACACACACACACACACACACACACACACATTGTAAAATTCCCCACCAGTTTCTTATTTACTTCATTTAAAACTACTCTGAAAATAATGGTGGACGAGCTATTCATGCCTAATATGGGGACCTATTTCGATAAACTATTCTTGATATTAAAATAACGACCTTCATTTTTAATGTACAGGATTTTCAAAAGTAACTTTAACCCGCTATCAATATTATAATATTTGAGTTAGAAAAAAAAAAAAAAAAAAAGTCGCATACTGGGAAAGCAATGGTGTTTGGTTTCCTTTTTTTTCCCCCTTTCACTATTCCATTTGGGGAGGGGCCTTCGTTGTTGCCATGGGTACAGTTTTGTTCAATAAAACATTAGTAATTTGATTCATACTGCCTAGGAATTTTTAAGTTACAAATCATAGCTCTTCCACTAAGTGATTCAATGTTATTATGAAAGAGAGTGGAGTTTTTCTCAAGATCGGAGAAATTTTAGAACTCTTTAACAATTTTAAGAACAGGCCCATGTTCCATTCGTAAGTATGGGTAATTAATGAGGAAGTTTGAAGAAATTAGTTCCGTTATTGACGAGAAGAAATATGGAAACCCAAAAGTAGTGTTAGGAATCACGACATGAAAACATTATCTTAATGCAAAATGGCGCTTCGCTCCACATCTACATCTCTGCAAAACAATTAATTGCCCATATCTTTGGCCATCGTGTCGTCAGTAGATATATTCCAACAAAGTGGCCTCCGTAATCTCCAAATCTAAATCCGACCAACTTTTGGTTGTGGGGTTACCTTAAAGAACGAGTTTTCCTGACACATCCAACAACCCGACAGCAACTGAAAAATGCTATCCCGCAAGAATTTGCTAATATTCCAAGACATAATTTGCAAAATGCTATGCATGAAATCGCAGAAAGAATGGTGTTCGTTGAACAAGAGAACGGAGGACATCTTCCAATGTTTTATAAAACCTCATTATTTGCGTAGTATGTGACTTCTTTTGTTTTTATCCTATCTAAAACATTATAATATTTATAATTGTTTAAAGTTTGGAATGACTTTTGAAAGACTCTATATATCTGGTATATATAACTCGATTATTACCATCATTGTCCTATAATGGACTCCGCTAAGGCAGGGAATGGGTAGTTTTTAAATTATTTTCAAGAAAAACTTTGCACTGCAGTTATTAAAATAGGCTACTGCTAGGTTTCATAAAAAAGAAAACAAGCAGTGGTAAAACACATTAAAACCATAGCAATCACTCTAGCTGGGCACTATATGAATTCCGCGTGAGTTATCCTGGCAGCTTGCATCTATCAGAATATTAACGGGCCACCGACTTGACTAATATGATACCACCTTTGCCTTCTCTGTAAATATTTCGAATTATTATGTTGCGAGTACTAATTAATTAAGTCTGCCAGATTTATAATGAGGACACTTGGCGACAATGATACTAGCTAATGCTTGGCTGACCTGAAGAGAATTGATTCTACTAGCAGCTAACATTCATCTTATACTGGAATATTATTTACAATCTCCATTGAAGAACCATTATAGAATTTTTAGTTAGAATTGTCAGTAATATTCTCAAGGAAAATTCTCAGAACCAGTTTAGAAATGTTTATCTTTAAACTAACTTTTACAAAATCACTTGAATTACTTTAACAATAACTGATAATATTAAACGGCATAAACTTTCATTTTAATTGCTTCTTCACTTAGCATACGTACCGTATGTTGGAACAGTTGAAAATATATTATATCAGCACCAATTCACAGAAACCAGTTACTAGATTACCGGGTTGATCTCAGTAAATTAACGTGTCATACTTATTCGAAACTAAAGACGGTAGCACCAAGAAAATTACTGATGAGAGACATCATTATAGATATCCATTTACGTCCCATAGTGGTTGTTCTGCGGCGTGATGAAATGGGACAACTCCCTATACAGCTAGGCTATAAACCTCCTGAGGCAACAGTTCGGCTAGCAGATAATTTAAGGGCTCTCCAAGGTATCTTAGTTTCCACATTAGCCCAACGTCCAACCATGTCGAGTTACTTCCTCTGGGAATGTCTTAATAGCATACTCTTAAGTAACTCGGTGAGATTAAGCCTCTAATTCAGCTGTTTCTATAGACTACTGTATTAGTTTTGGAAGTCTAAATTGATAGCCAACTAACGTGGATTTCTCATGTTGGATTCATGAAGAAAAGATTGTCGAGTATTACATTTTAATACGAAATCCTAGAGACCACATTCCTCCTGAGTATGTGAGAAGTATTTTTTTTAATTCTTTGAATCAATACGATATGGTTTTAATTCTTTATGGAGGTACTACTAACATGCATGTAATCGTTCTCCTGCAAAAAAAAAAAAAAAAAAAAAAAAATCTGTTGTTATTCAATTCCTAGCAGACCACATTTTATTCGGGTAGCCATTTAACTATACATAATCTGTTTTTGTGCATAGCTCCTTTGAAAGCTTAAAACTAAGAAGTGCTATACATAACCACAGTACTAAATTATAATCGATTGTAAATATCCCTTATATTAGTTTATCCAAAACCCTAAACAGATATATGCATTTAGGTTTTAAGTTGTGTAACAAGCTGCCTGATCATGTTAAACATCTAGATAAAACGTTTTAGTCCAGAGTATACACATGATTGGCCATAAATCCTTTATTATTCATAAAATAGATTTGTTTTAAATCTTATGATATTAATATGTAAATTTTAAATAACAAGTCACCCTACGTAAGCTGGCCTCTAATACTCGAGATTGCTGATTTAAAGCCGGTGGAGGATGATGGAGTTTTTTCCGACGTAAATATCCTTAGCATGACCTCCTTCGGAAGGGAATTAAGCCGTTGGTCCCATCTCATGTTTATTTGGACGTAAAAGAACCCCATGTCTTTACGAACAGAATGCCTGTTGCCAAATGCCTGCACAGCGCTTTAAAACAGAATAAATAATACTCTGTTATTACTAGGGTCGGCTGATAAGTCCCGGGCCTCATACAGATATGGCGCCACCAGGCCAGTTAGACGGTAGCATCGCATAATTTAACTCTAGGTTAGCTTGTATCCATAGTTACAGGTCAATAGCTGGTGTAGTTTTTGAATGAAAGCATTTTAAATAATACAACTTTAGAGTTTTCACGAAAATGGAGGATTTGGAAAAACGAGCAATGATTAAATACTTCCATTTGAAAGGCTTAACCCCTTAAAGATATCAAGGCGGAAATGGACACTGCATAGAAAGACTCTGCTCCTTCAATGGTTAAAAGGTGGGTTGAGAGTTTAAAACGGGACGTACGAGCACTAGTGATGAGCGTCGCTCTGGACGCCCCGTAAAAATTACGACTCCAAAAATCATTGAAAGAATTCCCCGTTTAGTATTGAAGACCGTAGATTAATGTTGTTTGAGATAGAAGAGGCTATAAACATATCAAAAGAAGGTGTAGGTAATATTTCAAGTAATGTTTTGGGCTTTCACAAGGTCTGTACAAGATGTGTGCCGCGTTTGTTGACACCTGATCAAAAGTTGCAAAGAAAACTGTTTCTGTTAAGAATGTGCAGCTCTACCGTAAAAATCCCAGTGAATTTTTGAGACGGCTTAATACCATAGATGAAACTTGGATACATCACTACACTCCAGAAAGTAAATCACAGTCAAACAGTGGATTGCGTCAGGTGAACCAACTCCAGAAAAGGAAGTCAATTTTGTCAGCTAACAAGGTTATGGCGAGTGTTTTCTGTGATGCACAGGAAATTATTTTTATTGATTATTTGGAAAAGGGTAAGAGTATCACTGTGACTACTATACAAGCAAATCGGCCCATCATTCAGTCATTACAATGGGAAAAATGTGCGAATTAAAGTTCGAATCGCTTAAAAATCCACCCTATTCGCTAGATCTAGCATCTAGTGACTACCATCTCTTGTTCCCAAACTCAAAAAAATTCTTGGAGGACTTAGATGTCACAGCAACGAGGAGGCGATTGATGCTATTTTGAGGATCTTGAGAAATCGCAATACAGAGATGGTTTAATTAATTAGAACACCGATATGACAAATGTATTAGCCTTTCTGGAGATTATGTTTAGAAATAAAGCTAAAAAAAAATTAAATGTTGTTTTCTTTGAGAGCCCGGGACTTGTCAGCCGACCTTCGTATATCTACCGCCACCAACACAGCTGCTGCTGCTAATATTTCCACCACCACCATCACTACTACCACTACTATTACTACTACTACTGCTACTGCTACCGCCGCCGCCGCCGCCAGTACTAAGGGGGGTTACATAAAATTGTCACTGATCGACTGACAAATAGTTGCCTGTTTGTCTGACAACTTAAAAAAAGAGAGATATTGGCAGGACCCTCTTTCGGCATAGATTGCAGCCTATAGTTTGTACCCCTGATGTGGAATTATTCACTACAGATGAATTAGACGAAGTAATACCAAATATGAAAACAGGAAAGGCCCCGGGAATACATAGAATCCCTCCCGAAGCAATTAAATACATCTAAGATAGCTACTGCTACTTCTACAATATCTGGGGGGGTTATAAAAAAGTGTCACTGATCGACTGACAAATAGATGCCTGTTTGTCTGACAACAGAAAAAAGAGGGATATTGGAAGGACCCTCTTTTGACATAGGAAAGATAGATTGCAGTCTATAGTTTGTACTGATGTGAAACTATTCTCTATAGACGAATTAGACGAAGTAATAGCAAATATGAAAACAGGAAAGGTCCCGGGAATACACAGAATCCCTCCCGAAGCAATTAAATACATCTATGATAGCGCCAGAATGGATGTTATCTATAATGAAAACATTGTTGACAGAACAAAAATTCCTGAAGCAAAGGAAGAGTACCAAGATGGTTCTTCTACTTAAAGGAGGTAAATCCCCTTAAGACCCATCAGCATACAGCCCACTGCCTTTTGAGTACGATTAGCAAGTGTTATGAAGGAAAGATTAGAGAGACCTAGCGTTAAGTGGTTTGGTTTCAGCAAAGGTAAAACTATGATTCAGATTACAGAAACAGTAATGAACATTATTAGAGAAACAACAGCAAAATGGATTTACTAATTACTCTTGATGTTAAAAATACTTTTAATCCTACGATATTGAGTCTAATAATTAAGGAACTTCCAAGAAGAAATGTTTCTATATACCTAATACAAACTCTAAACTCTTATTTTGAAGATAAAAAAAAAAATAGTAATTGTTAAGACAGAAATTGAGGTTACATCTAGAGTACCTCAAGGATTTATTCTTGGGCCGATCCTACGGAACATATTGTATGATGGGAGTTCTGGAGTTAAGATTGACGGAAGGTGTAATGTCAATTGCTTACGCTGATGATCTGGCAATGTTATTTACGTCTAACACGAAGAACTTATATATAGGACAAATGAGTCCCTAAGACGTATTGATAGGTGGATGAAGTGGCTCCTCAGAAAACAGAATCTGTCATAATGAAAAGAACTAGAAGAAGATGTAATATCTACATTCGGATAAAAGATATAATAATAACTCCAATTAAAATAATCAGGTATCTAGACATCAAGACTGATGAAAATGTTACTTTTAATAAACATATTAAAATGACAACTGAGACAGCACAAATAAAAACATCCAAATTGTGTAGGTTGATGCCGAATACTGGAGGCCCCCAATCTTTGAAACGGCAAATAATATGTGGAGCTGTTTATTCTGTTTTATTATATGCAGCACCAATTTGGTATATGACCTTAATGAAGAAACAGAAAATAAAGCTATAACGAAAATGCAGCGAAAGATTATCCTCAAATTATGTGTGATTAAAGAATATATCCAATAGTGTCCTACAAGTAATAGCAGGAGCCTTACCAATTGACTTGCAAGGAAAAGAGAGGCAATTGACATATGAAAGAACTGCTGAGAACCACAGAAGACTGAAGTTAGGAATGAAATAATTGCTGAATGGAGACAAAGATGGGATGGAACCACGTTAATTGACAATGGACCAAGAAGATTATATCAAACATAAAACTGTGGCTCCAGTGCACATATTGACAAGTTGATTATTTTTTGGTACAAATATCATTCGGACATGGTAGATTTACGAATTATGCACAAAAAATGGGTAACGCGGACTTGACTCAGTGTCGTTATTGTATTAAGGAGGACTCTTTAGAACACACCTTTTCCTATGTCCAAATTGGGAAGACTCCAGATTACAAGCACGTGGGAAACCAGGAATGGTACTCACTGCAGCTAATTGAGTTCCTGTTATGATTAAGAATAGGAAATCATGGGTCGTTAAAGGTTTAGCAAAATCAATTTTGGAGACAAAAGAGAAAAAAGAAATAATGAATGGAGTGTAAAACTGACAAGTATCATGCTGAAGCTATGCTCATTTAAGCAGTTCCAGGATGATATGAATAGATGGTAAAGGGTTTAAGATGGTAGAAATCCAACTCGCCACAAAGCGTGGTGTCTTATATTTCCTCTTTTGCAAAAAAAAAAAAAATGCAATAGAAAAATCTCGAATTTACTTGGAAGTCAATTAAGTTCATTCCATATATAGCTTATTTATCTATATAATCTCTCTCAGTATTTAATATGCCAGAAATGTGTACTGCATAAAATAAGTATCTTATTTGTTAAAACCTCAACTGTTTGTTTGGCTTACTCTGTATAGAGAATAAGATTTTCCTGATTCTTTTTTTATTCCATATTTTATCTACTCTACTGTAACTTTCAAAATTCACATACATGTTTTGTGCATACAATTCCAGCAGCTGTTAAAAATCTTCCTAGCATTAATTTTCCCATGTTCAGAATGAGTCAATGTTTACAACACATGATATTGTTTGTTGACAGGAACATTCGAGGCATGGTGGCCTACGGCGGTCGCAGTCAGAAACCCAGATGGTGCCTCATCAAGAAATCCCGGAGTCTCGTTCTTTCCCCAGTCTCCAGGATAGGGTGCTGCATCAACTGGGTCTCGTTAATAAATCCAGGTTGGTACGCAAACTATGCATCCTCAGTCTTGTTGTATGAACCTTTCCGTTCTTACCATCTTTAATTCGTGCATGTAGTTAGCCTGACCGTTTTTATAATTGCTTTCATAAATGTGGAATAAGCAGTTCTCTACGTTTTTACTACTATTCTTTCACCCATTTCTCATCTCTTTCTTTTAATTCTCTCTACAATATGAATTTCGTATTTCATTTAGCACCAGGTAAAGTGTATTTCATGTAATATAATTTTTCGTGATTAAGTTTCGAAACATATTGTATCCCACTTCGCTTTTTACAAATGGCGCTCTAATTCTTATATTTTACTCTATATCCATTACTAGACACTTCATTTAAACAACAGTAAACTAGTTTTATGGTATTGAAACCTGAATCATTTTGTTTTAGGTGCATTAAACGAAAAAGAATAGTCAACACCCGGAAATACGAAACACACACAATCGAGTCTCTAAGTAATTTATTTTACTTGTCGTCTATTTAATATTAAAATGTACTTTGGAAATGCATTAAAAACATTAACGTCTGCGTTTTAGTGTGTATTTGAAGGAATTTTAACGCTGATGAATAAACAGTTATCTTATATTTTGATTCATCAAAATACATTATTTGGGGTAAAATCTATCCATTATGTTAATTGCATGAAATGACTTTACTAACTTGAGATAGTTCATAACCCAAAAAAGCGTTTCTCTTTATTTTAGATTATAAGTATAAGGTCCCTGGTTTCGCGATAAACCGTCTGACTGTCACTCTCATGGAACTCTCGAGTTCTTATTCAAGAATCACAATAAATAAATCAGTCGAATCAAATTCTCTGACCAAACTATTTTCTGTTTTTTTCCTTGTCTCCATACATGAAATATTTAGTTTTGGCATCTTGTTCCACACTCTTCCCATCTAAGGTTCTTAATTTTTTCTTTATTTTTTTTTTTGTAGTCACGTTTAGTATTGTTCCAACATCTCTCATTTTAAAGCAGTTTAATTATTCGTTTCTTTCTGTCGCTTGCACATTCTCGTAAGATATCGCAAAGTCCAACTTCCCCAGCATACCATGACATTTCACTACTCTTCTTCCTTAATCCTTTCTTCAAGAGTGTGCTTAATTTGAAAATAACTTTATAGATTGCTATACATATTATTCGTCTTATTCTTCATGTCAAATTTTCAAATGGTAATTTGGTAAACAAAATGATGAAAAAACGTTAAAACAGTTATTTGGTACTTCAAATGTACCGAGCGGAAAAAAATGATATATTTTCATAATTTTGAGAGATATGTGTTCCACTCACATGACTTTCTCTACTTTTTCTGCAAACAGACTGTTTTTATAAAATACTATTCTTCTATCTACTTCATGCTAATCGAGATAAACATGAGCAGAAATTGTATTTTACATATTTTCTTGCAAGTAGAAGGGAAATAAGTGAAGCTAAGACTAAGCTAAAACAACAGTTAAAACGTTTATAAACTCGCTATGCGACGGCATACCAAGTTTGGTATTTAATCGACTTTTTGTTTTTGAGTTATGCACGCATCTCTCTCTCTCTCTTTGTCAGATACACGGGCCTTTTTCACAAAATATTTTCTTTTAGATTCCGGGGTGCTCAAAACATATATTTCTGGTGAAATCTCGGTATAGAATTGAAGATCATTAAATATAATAATTGCTAACTCCTTATTCTATTTGTTTACCATTTATTCATATTTGTCGAGACGTAAACTATGGTTGACTTTTACGTACGCTTCATACAAATGGTGCTTCAATATTTATGTATGTGCTCTATCTACTATGCACACTGCCTAGTAGAGAAAGTAAAAATGCCTTATTAATTTTTGATAATTGTGGCCAATTTCACAGATGCATCATCTTAAGAATACATTTATCATAACGTCATAAGTAATAGCACGAATGTTTTCATCTTGTCGATTGTTCATGACGAGAGTGAATTGTCCTAAGAGATGGAAACATGAGACAATTCAGCGAAATATTAATAATTTATAATATATAGGTACGGAGATTTTATCAGGTTATGATTGTAATACTCACATTAGTTCTCAAGTGGTAGACGACGCATTCGATCATGTTTATTTACCGAATGTTTTTGCCCTTCGTTTCTTCCTTCCTTCCTCCTGAATACACGAGGTTAAACAAACAAACGTCAGTTACAACAAGATTTCAAAGAAATGAGCATCAGCTACGATAAGATGTTTGGACAATATTGCTCCAGTGAGATGACCGCGATGGGTTGAAATTGCCTAATCTCGGCCATTGCAATAACGCTTTAATAGTTGAGCTAAATTATTATCAATAACATACCATAATTTAGCACGTTTCAAGAGCTTACAGTCTGTCTCTCCGAAAATTCGCATGATTTCTTTCTTCTACCAACTTCTCTATTTTATAGTTCTGGTAAAAAAGAGATAAAGTTTTATTACCATTTACCATTAGCTGTTGGTATAAGCTTACATTAGACTAATGCGATAATCAGAGTTTTAAAAAGCGGATAGTAAGATGATAATTGGTTTGAAATTCTATGCTCCTAGTATGGACACCAAAAAACAAAACATGAAGTACTATTTTAAAAAAGCTAATGCGTTCCATTCACATGATTTCTCTACATCTCTGCAACAAATTATTGTTGAAAGCCTTATTCCTCTGTTTACTTCATGCTAATTGAGAATAAATTAGCAGAAGGTCTCTCTTTTTACTTGCTTACATGTAAGTAGAGGGGAATATCGGAATACACCAAGCTAAAGCGAACATCAAATCCTTTGATAGCTGGTTGCTATTTGAAGTTCCTTTATTTGTATGGACAGGAGTTGAGAAATGTATAAGTATTTTAAAGCTGAAACCAATAACAAAGAATATCTCAAAAACTATCAACTCCACGAAAAAAAATTATAAATATAACAAATTGTGTGTTTTAACGAGCTCTACATGTTTTGTTTCATAAGATTTTGTGTATCTCTTACCAGTTATGCAAAATTCTACAAAACTCAACCACCTTAAGATGTCTTCAGGGGCTATTTCTAGAAAATTCAAGATAGGTGTACATTTTATTTGTCATGTAAATATATTTAATATACGATATTTCAATCAAAATCGTTAGAGCTATTTTTGAGAATAACAATTTACGAAGTATTTTCCATGTAAAGAGTAGTTGGGGTGGAGGGATTTTCTGCAAAATCTTCATGTCGCATCCTTGGAAGATACTGAACTTAAAACCACGTTTTCGTTTTTGAGCTATGCTGCACACACACACACACACACACACACTCACACACACACACACACACACACACACACACTGATAAACAAACAGACATACACACGGACATTTTTCTAAAAATGCTTTTATGCATCCAGGGGGTCTCAAATCATATATTTGCGATGAAATCTCTGCATAAAGTTTTTGGGTGCAATACAATACCTTCTCTATACACTATGTACATGGTACGTGTAGAGAGAGTAAAATCTGATATGTTCCATTCACAGGATTTTCTCTACCTGTTTTGCAAATAGATTATTCTTCTTCAGCATGCCAGCATGATAAACTTTAACAAAGTAATCCACTTATTACTTGTAAGTAGAGGGAAATCAGAAAGTACACTAGACTAAAGGGATAACGAAATCTTTTAAACACTGTCGCCGTGTGATTAACTTTGAAATGTATTTCTCTTTGCATGGCCAGGGGTAAACCAAAAGAAAAACTGATGACGACTTCCTATTTGAGAAAGGTATTCAATATTTTAAAATTGAAACCAAAACAAGAATATGTATGAAATTGTTAGCACCACAACAAAAATATATATAAGACATAAATTGTGTGTTTTGATGAGATCTACATTTTTTGTGTAGAAGTTTTTGTCTATCTCTTACGGTTTACCAGATATGCAAAAGTCATTCGAAATGAAGAGAGCTTTAGAGCTATTCTCAGGAAACTCAAGATATACATTTTTTTTCATATAAATATCTTTAATATGCGGTAATTCAATACAAATCTTGTGACCCTTTTGAGAAAAATCAAAATTGTTTAAACTTTTGCTACGCCTCTCACCTAGGCGGCCTGGCGGGATTTGTGGTGGACAAAGTGGCGTAGGGCGGGTTTTTTCCAGATTCTCCGGTTTCCCCCTGCCATCGCATTACATCGGTGTTCCATCTTCATTCCTCTTATCATCAGTGTCATCGCCTGCGGTGCGTTTAACACTATCAAAACAGATACAAGCCCGCATGGGTAGCGTGTCTGCCTCACATTCAAAAGGTCGTGAGTTCGAATCTCGCTTAGGGTGAGTTACCCGGATAAGATTTTTTCGGGGTTTTCCCTTATCCTGAGAAGACGAATGTCGAGAAACTTTAAGTTCTATGGACACCGAGATCATTTGAGCCTCATTTTTCCAATTTCATCCAACGTCCGATATGACCAACCAGATTAAAGGACGTTAAACTACAAAAAAAAAAAAACACACATGAACCTTTTCCTAAAATGATTTCAGGAAAATGTGTATTTGTAGTGACATTTCTGTGTGGAATATTTGAGTGGAATGCAATAGCTTCTCTGCCTATGTACTATATACGAAGTAGAGAAACTAAAAGGTATAAAGGTTTGAAACTTCAAACCAATAATAAAGATATGTAAGAAACGGTTAGCACTACAAACATTATTTTACTAAAGTGTGTTTTATTTTAACGAGATTTACATTTTTGTGCAGTAAAAAGTGTCATCTCTTCACTAAATATACAAAACTCATTCAGAATGAGGAAGACATCACAAGTTCTCAGAATATCAAGACACATTTGATATGCCATGCAAACATTTTAAATATATAGGGGTTTAATCAAAATCGGCATTCATTTCAAAGAAAATTGATAATATGTTTTTATGGGATATCTTTAAAAATCCTTGAAGATGTTAAACAAATACCAAGTTGTTTACGAGTTAACCAACTTTTTATTTTTGAGCAATGCTGTTCATATACACGCACTTATATACTCTCATATACACTTTCTAAAACTTTTTTCTGGATTCAGGAAGCTTAAAAATTATATTTTCGGTGAAATTCCATATCGAATTTTTAGGTGGAATGCAATACTATCTCTAATAACTACAATTAAGTGTAGCATAAGTAAAAAATGGAACGTGATATAAAATGCAAACGGAAAAAAGAAAACCGGAACGAACAGACATCTTAATAAAGGAGATCTTTAGATTTAGGTGGTAGAGAGGAAGTGTAGTAGCGGAGTTCCCCTACTTGTGTACCAGCCTCAAACCAATCAGTGCGAGCAAGAAACTTGTAAAACTCTCGCATCCAAGGCCGGAGAATTTAAAGCTTTCATGCTTCCTTTAGTGTATTATTAAATCAACTAGCACGTCATGTTTTGTGGGAAATCCGGTAAAATCGTACTTCTCTTTGATTAATAAATGAAGCTTTTATCTGCGATGCTATTTACATATGCACGGCCCCCGGGTTTGTTGTACATAAATGTGGTGGGGAAATACCAAACGAGTGGTCCAGATCTGGAAATACCTGCACATATTACACGGGCGCGGATTTTCCAATTATCCGCCAACATTCGGTGTAGTTATTTTCCACAAGAATTGTTCTGCCTGCTCCAGTCACCTAGAAACAATTGATTATTTTACTCCAACGTGGGTCACTCGAAATTTAAAAATGGGAAAATTGAATATCACTAATTCCAGCAGATTAAAAAACAGTCAGGAATTTTTTCATTCTTCAATTTCATCAATTCATCCAACAATAAAGGATGGCCAAACAAAAACATGCTACGTAAAATCAGTCTCTTTCTCTTCCTTTGTATAGTAGTTGGTCTACAAATTATAAATATGGTTAACATCTTTTTGCTCGAATTTTGGAAAGATAAAATAATTTTAAGAAGTTTAGTAAATTCATTAAAAGAGCTGTTTGAAAGAGGTAAAATGCCTATGACACAGGAAATGATGATGATGGTGATAATAAAACAATAATGCAACGTTCGATATTTCCTGAAGGCGCATAGATGTTGAAGGTATAATACTCGTAAATACCACAGCCAACATTCAATGTACTGAAGGACAATTTTAAGTTTTGTGATGATTACCTACCCTGGCTATCTATTCCTAAACGAAACTGTAGCTCATAAAGAAGAAAACTTGTAAAGGTAAAGAAGAAAACGTCGAGAAGGTAAACTGGCTTCTTGCAAGAACAAAAGGTAAAACTAAATGTGAGCAAGTTGAACCATGTGGACTTTTTTATAGTTTAACGTCCTTTAACCTGGTTGTCATAGCGGGCGATGAATGATCTCGGAGTCTATGGACTCGACATTCGTCTTCCCAGGATAAGGGAAAACCCTGAAAAATCCTTATTCGGGTCGTCCTATGAAGTACCTCTGATTTCCGATCAAACAGTCTATATATTTAGAATAAATAATTCAAATTTTAACTTCTATATTCTTAATCAGGGTAAGGCTAATGAAAGGGTTATTACTATATGACTAGTTCGAGATTCGAACTCGCGACCTGTTGAATGATGTGAGGTAGACACGCTGCCCCCACACTACCCAGGCGGGCCTAATGTGGACATTGTAGCCGCTTACAAAGAGGAAATCCAAATGTACTGCTTTCAACCTATTTACGACACTTACTCGCAAAGCCAACATTGGAGCTTTGACACATCGCTTTCTGCGGTGGTACTAAAGATCAGCTGAAAAGAGTTTTGCATTTTCAGTATTAATTTAGTTGTTATTGCTTAAAATCACATCAGAGTTCGAGGTGTTTGCGGTGTGTGTCCCTTCAGTGCCAAGAGTGGAAGTTCGCTTCTCTTATGCACTAACAAACCACGAGTCCCCGCAGTCACAGGAAACATACGAACCGAACTCAGTACTGAAGCAGATTGACTAGGTGACTAAGAAAACGCGTCAGTATGTTGCTCAAAATTATCGATTCCCGAGTACGAGCAAGAAGTTCGTATGCGGTAGTAAATACAACTGCTACTTTTGATTTTTCAGTGTCTGGAATTTGCTCCAATTGCAAAGACACGTTGGAGATGGACAATGAAGAGATGACCTTCTAAGGCTCGGTCCCTATTGTGCTCACGTTTCAACGGCAGAATGGGTGGAACGCCTACAACAGATGAATTGTACAGAGGTAACAGAGACTCCATCGGTAAGGGGTCATATGAGGAACGCTGTCGTTTCAACAGTTACTGAACATCAGCCATGTCCATGGTTGAACACTGATGGGCTGCCCAAAACTTCTTAAAACTTGGTCACCTGTGCCAGAGAGGTGAGAATTGCCGCACGTGAAGCAAATCTTGTCTT